>VXBX01008713.1:76450-92120 GCA_013400415.1 Scytalopus superciliaris | reverse complement strand
ATCAGTTCAGTCTGTGTGGATGTTAAGCAAATTTGTTCCAGAAAACTATATAAAGAAAAATACTCTGATAATGCTAAGGTATGAAAATTGTGAAGAATCTCCATCTCAGAGTATGAAAAATTATATAGAATTCTTATATTAGGGCTTTGATGCTCTCTCCTCTGTCTGTTTTCTACAGAGAACATGTATAGATACACACCAATGCAGTGTTCTGTTTCCTCTGCTCTAGAGAACATATTTGTTGAGTAAAGAAGTTCACTTTTCTCTCAGGATGACCCATGCTGATGTCTCTGCCTAAAGAAATTTCTTGCTCAGCCACCCTCAAAAAGAAAAGCAGAAAAAAAAAGACAAAACCCCCCATGCTTTTTCTCTTTAGTGTTTTTTTTTTATTTCAGCAGCTCAGCTACTGAGTGATTTCCCTTTACTGTTTCACTTAATGACTTTCTGAGTTGAAGGCCATTTCCACTGGGATTGTCATAGGCTTTCTCCCTCCAGCAGTACTATCAGTTCTGAATCTAGGAAAGGCAGACATTTCAATTTCACCTATTTAGAAGTTAATTCAATGCCCCATTATTTAAAATTGTATATAAAACAGATCTCTTCCCACAGTAAGTCAGGTCATAGCCACAGTGTGCAAGTCTGCGAGGACACATGGGAAGACAGGATATATTTTATCTTTGTCTTCACTAAAAAAATCTAGTGACATAATGCTTTAAATTTTTAGTCACCAGAGTAGGAGATAACTTACACTCAACATCATGCCAGGGCCTTGCACTTAGCTCTCATCCACTTTAGACTGCCAACTAATCAATGCCAAAACAGTCTAAAATTTGCTCTAGGTAAATATTGATCAATCAGCCACAACTAGAGTTATGTCAGGTAACTTCTTACTGTCATATTTAAACAGGAGAAAGTCATCAAGTGCATGTGGATGACAAGTGTCAGAGATGGATTTAAATACATGCACACTTGGGGAATTCCCTTCCCAGTTCCTTGTCTAAATGTGAACATTTCCTTTAAAAGGGAAAGAGTTACAATAGGACCTGACCCTGTTAAGGGTGTACATGTAAAGCCAGGAATTTTATCTGACCCACAAGTGACTCACAGATTGGTAAAATAAACAATTAAATTCTGAATTATATGAAGCACAAAGAAATGTAGCAGTCTAAGACAATGTTTTCTGATATACTGTGTGCGTTACCTGCAAGAAATGACATTTGCTTCTGGGCTTCATTCAGCTATTAATTTCTTGGTGAAACTTAATACTAATATTGATTTGAAATGACAGACAAAGGCTTCAGCTAACTTTTTTTCTTTATTTACTTTATATTTCAATACTTCCGTAATTTCTGGCAATTCTAAAAAACCCAGAAATTTATAGGCCATGATAAATTGTCCAATAATTTTGAAGCCTTTTCTTTGTATCTAAATTTACAAGTTATTTAAATTTTAAAGCATTTACTTGAAAGTGGAAGAAATACATCTTACAGTAAAATCATAGGGAGTGAAAAACATTTCAGCTTAGTATGACTGCCTAATTTTTTACTCCTTGTCCTGAAATTACATATGCAGATTTGGAAAAAGTATGAAAAATATTTATTAACTGTAACATTGAAAGTTGTATTATTATCTAGAATATGGCAGCTCATTTCCATTATGGTCTTGTAGATAGAAACTAAATATTAAGTCAATTGACAATAGCAACTCAGCTTCCAGAATCTTCCTCAATATGGGAGGAACATAACTGTGAGCCAAACACATTGTTTTATTTCTCTTGGAGCAGTTGTTTTGTTGTAATGGAAGTTTGTTGTGGTTTTATGACCAGTGTAGTGAATGTGTCTGTAGCCTGGCAATATACATAGATCAGATATACAGCATTTTTTCATTTGACTCTTAATTCTGATTTTTTTTTCATAAGGTTAATTGCTCTGGAAAATTGAACTTATGAAACATGCAGACAAGAAACAAATATTCACAGTTAAGTCTATATGATGAGTCATTGTGAGTCTTTTCATGCTAAAAAAATGTCTTTCTGCAAGGAGATAA
This sequence comes from Scytalopus superciliaris, assembly GCA_013400415.1. Classification (NCBI taxonomy): domain Eukaryota; kingdom Metazoa; phylum Chordata; class Aves; order Passeriformes; family Rhinocryptidae; genus Scytalopus; species Scytalopus superciliaris. Next base: position 90,074 of record VXBX01008713.1, on the reverse strand, counting down.
CATCAGTAAACTGAGACCACAACTGCAGCATGTGCTATGGAAGCAGTCTGACCACAGTATAGACTTAGGTGCTCCAAACTTGGCAAGTCTTTGCCATTTGATATCACCACATAATTTTCTACTATTTCTACATGCATTATGTTTAAAGTCAGTTCTACAACATTTATGTCATGCACTTGGCTATTTCTTTTTATTTGCTGTACGATATATGCAAACTCTTCGTCAGTGCTGAGCAAATAATAGTATGGTATTATTTACTGTAAGCATTTGTTAAACATTGCAAATATAATTTCTAAATACATAGAAACAAGTACAGGAAAGGAAGAAATCTCACTGATTCCTTTCCTAACTGAATCAGTTTCCCAAATCTTCTGCACATGATTTATGCTAGTGCCTTTTCCAAAGCAGCAATTGCATTCTTATTTTCTTGATGGACCTTTCTTCCCTAGGAATAGTTGCGAGTCATTTATTGAATTACAATTCAGTTCATTTTGAAGCTCATGGGGGGAATTTGCCATTTTGTTTGGGTCCTTTTTTTTTTCTTCACAATTAATATAGTTTTTCTGTTTCACTTTACACTGATTTCTCAGCAGTTCCGTTGCTATTGTCTGCCATTAGAGACAGGATAGGAGGGATTGGTCTGAAATAAGTCTTAGCTGCCAAGACTTCTAGAGAGCATCATGAGGTGAACAACAATGATAGTGGAAAAACAAAAGTGAAGAGAATTCCTATTACGTGTGTGTGTGTGTGTATGTGTGTGTGTATGTGTGTGTGTTCAGATATATTGCAGTTGCAGTACTGTTCTTGTTGGGTGGTGGAATTGTAGTGAGTTGGCTGCCATGACTGGAATGTTGCAAAGGAGTGATACAGACTCTTTAAGAAGGACAGGAAGGGAAGGTGAGGAGGGAGAATTTCTTGAGGGCAGGTGAATCTGCCTAGTGGTAGATGAGGAGCCAATGGAGATTTTACAAGTTAGGGTTAAGAAAAGGTAACATTACACTGGGTGTTTAAAATAGGCTACCTCACCATAAAGAACTAGTAGTTCAGAATGTCTACAGGCAAATAGGAGAGGTCTCAAGCTTGAAGTACCTGTTCTTCATGGGTCCCTTCAACCACCTCTATATATGTTGAAGGGACAGCACAATAGCATCAACACAACAGAACATAAGAAATCTAGTGCGTTCCTGGAACACATTGATGATAATGTCTTCTGTCAAGTGACAAAGACAGCAAGGAAAGATGTGTTGCTGGACCAGGAGTGTGTGAACACCGAAGACAGCCTTTGCTGTGGTGATGTGTGCTGCGTGATGGAGAGCTCAAGAATCTGAGACAAGCAGGCTCCCAAACCTGAACTTCAGGAAAACAGATTTCAAGCTCTTCAAAGATCTGCTTGGAAAATCCTTTTTGGCAAGGTCCTAGCAGAATGAAGGGCCCAAGAAAGTTGATTAATATTCAAGGTTCAGTTTCTCCAAGCTTGAGTGCAGTCCAACCAATGAGCAGGAAGTAAGGCAAAAAAACCCGAAGGCTTGCATGGGTGAACCAAAAGCTCCTACCCAAACACAATGTCCAAACATCCAGGAATGATATTAGGAAAGCTAAAACCCAAATGGAATTAAATCTTTCCAAGAGAGATAAAGACAAGATAGGCTTTTATAAATACATAGGTGACAAAAAGAAGACTAGGGAAGCTGTGAGCCCATTGCTCATTGAGATTGGGGAATTTGGTTTTATAAGACAGAAAAGCCTGAGGTATTGAATGCTTTCCTTGCCTTATTTTTGCTAGCAAGTGTAGCTTTCAGGAACCTTGGGTCACAAAGGCTGCGGGAGCAAGGAAGATGTATTCTGGATGGAAGAAGGTCATTCAAGTAATGCTTAAGCAAACTTTATATACATGAGTCCATGAACCCTGATAGGATGCAACCATGAGTGTTGAGAGAGATGACAACGGTCTTTGCAAGGTCAGTCAATAATCTCTGGTTCATCATGGAGAATCCCACTTTCAGGAAGGGCTAAGAGAATGACCCAAGTAACTCAGGCAAGCCAGCCTTACCTCCACCCTGCAAACATCTAATCCTGGAAACCGTTTCCAGACACCTCAAGGACAAATAAATCCTCTGTAGTTATCATGACTTCAGCAAGAAGAAGTCATGCTTAATCAGCTGAACTACTGTGATTAAACCAGTGGTGTACCCCAGGGGTCAGTCCTGGGTCCAGACCCATTTAACATCTTCATTAATGACTGGGATTAAGTTTCAGAGTGTACTGTCACTAAGTTTGCATAAGACACAAAACTGGGAAGTTTTTGACAGGCTGGAGATGTGAGCCAATGCAAACTTCAAGAAGTTCAACAATACAAAGTTCAAGGTCCTAAATTTGGGTTGTGCCATTCGCACACACACCTACAAGTTGAGTGGAGAAGCAACTGACAGGAGCCATGTGGAGAAAGATTTGGTGGTGATGGTTGATGGAAAACTCAACATAAGTGGGCAGTGTGCATTCATAGCTCAGAAAACCAACAGTATGCTGGGCTGCATCAAAAGGAGTGGGGCCAGAAAGTCAAGGAAGGTGATTCTGCCCCTTTTCCTCCCTTTGTGAGACCCAACCTGGAGTAATGTGTCAAGTTCTGATATCCCCAACATCAGAAAGACATGGAGGAAATGTTAGAGCAAGTACAGAGGCCATGAGATTAATAAGCTGACTGAAGCATATCCCCCACACAGACAAGTTGAGGAAGTTGTGACCCTTCAGCCTGGAGAAGGGAAGGTTGCATGGAGACCTCATAGCAACCTTCTGAAGGGGCCTACAGAGAAGCTAGAGATGGACTGTTCATTACAGTTGATCAGGAATTGTAGGGGTAGGACAAAGAGTAATGGGTACAAATTGAAAGAAGGATAATTTAGGTTAGATATTAGGAAGAAATTTTTTAATGTGAGGCTAGTGAGACACTTGAACTGGTTGCTCAGGGAGGTTGTGAATGCCCCCAAAACTGTCCAAAGCCACAGTGAATAAGTCCCTGAGCAACGTGGTCTAGTGGAAGGTATCCCTGCCCATGGCAAATGGGGTCAAGACTAGAAGATCTCTAAGGTCCATTCCAACCCCTTAACATTCTATGATTTATGATAAGTAGAAGTCATTTAGTTGCTTTCCAATAAAAAATTGGGAGTTGAATATTGACAGCCTGCAATGAAGTTATAATTTGATTTGACTTGTCTTTATATTTCTTGCATAACTTTTTGTGCCTTGCTGCCAAGTCTTACTGCAGAAATGTTGAATGATAAAGAGATTTCTTTTTTCTTAGTTAATCCTGTTTGACAGTAAGAGTCTTATTTATGACAAATAGTGCCAAAATGGCTGTAGTCTCCATAGCCTTATTTTCTGTTCTTAAAATTCTTACACTGTCCACGTTACTATGACATCTTGGAATCTTTGATTCAAGGTAAATAATGTATTTATTTCTATATGTTGTAACAATTAAATACTGGCTTTACTACAGAAGACAGAATCAAAGAACTGTGTTTCATCAATATATATTATTCTGTAAGTGATGTGATGGTGTCCTGTTTCCATAATTTGGGCCTGTCTGTTGAGAAAGTTGTCTTTGACTATTGCATGTACTTCCCATAGTCTTCACTTGTCTTAATTGTATGTAATTATGTCATTCATGAACTATGTAGGCAATTGATGACTCTCTCTCATTCTACTCTAATCATGTTTTTATTTACTGGAAATTAAGTATAAGTTATTACCTACAGCAAAGCAGTAGATAATTACCTATTTGTCCTACAAGTATCATTTTGAGCTGCAATATGTACTCTGGATCCATCCTTTTAGTCTTTGAATATACCTAAGACAAGCAGACTGAAACCTTCACTGGCCACCAATGTTACGTGCATAGGTGTTGAGAAGAGGTGGGTTTTTTTTTCACTTGGGAACAGACATAGCCTTTTTTAAAAAAAATTGTTTGTTTGTTTGTTTGTTTGTTTTAACCAAGGGCAAGTAACTAACCAGCTAACTCCTGCTGTATTTTGTTTAATTCTGCAGGATAAAGATTTAAAGGGCTAGTTTTTCAAAGAATTGTGTTATACATTCCATATTTATTTGTGGATGTTGCTTGCAGAGTTTGTATCAGGTACTGAAAGACTGGAAAATCCTTGCTATATAGCTGCATAGACACCTTTACAGAAGTGGTTGTATTATGCATTTTAATACCAATATAGTTCTATAGAAATTCCAATCTATTTGCTAAATAGCATTGTTCAGGATTTTTTAGTTTTAAGCAAATAATTTTTACAGCAGTTGGAAATGCTTTCTAGCTTACGGTGTATTTATGTTTTTAAGTTGACTGATGTGCGAAGTCAAATTTCTCTTAAGAATGAAAAGATAAAATACAAAATAGAAAGCTGATCTAAAATTTTAACTTACAGTCAGCTGAAAATTATACTGCAATAAAAAGGGAAGTTATTATGAGTGTATTTTTGCTTATGATATCTGCATATTTCTAGTGTCAGTGGTTTTCTTATGAAAAAAGGGAAATGCTGAGTGGTGTTTTCCCTGTAGCTGAGAGTGTCACTTGTGATTACTTTCTGTTCTGTAGTTCTGTGTTCCCAAACTGTCAGTCGTCAGCGAGGATGGGCTCCATACCTTTATGGATAATGTGACATGGTCAGGAATCACCGTTCTCAGTCCCTAGACAATGTTTCAAGAGAGGACACTGTAATTTCAGGTTTTGAGAAGAGAAATCCAAAGGACTTCCTTTCTTTTTCTTTTTTTTCCTGGTCCACATATTACCGATGCTCCACTTTGCTTGTCTGCATTGTCTATTCATTGAACATCTGTTATGTTCTATCCAGGTAGTCAAGGAATAGATTTACCAGCCTTGATAGTCTTTTAATCCCATGAATACACTTCATTATTTCACCTGAAATAGGGAGACTTGTGTTCATTTTGCATGCAATAACAGAAAAGGCCAGGGAGATCAGTTTGACACTAGAAAACATCAATCAGAAACCTTTTTTTCTGAGCAACATTAAATGGAATCTAGTTAGAAAATACAAACCCTTCCATATCTCTCTCTGTTTTTCACTTAGTCATAGTGAAAAATAAATGTCAATGAATTTGCTTCTTGCAAAGAATCAGATACTTTGCTTCATGTTGGAAGAATCCTTTCAGAATGTACCTTATAACAAAGATGTCAGCCTGTCTTTTGCAGTGCTCAGTCACAGTTCTCTTACCTTTCTCAAACATATCAAGAAGGATTTAATAGCGGCAGGGTTCACAAACACCAGTTATAGCATTTTTCTCTTGCTTTCCAGGACTCAAGCCTGCCAAAATCATATTGTGTCTTCTTTTTTAACTGATGTACATATTGAAAAGTTAAGAAGATGAGACATATCTTTACTGGAAGGTACAACTTGACTACAGGAGTGTAAGCCTTTCACAGGCAGACTAGATCCTACAAATCAGTAATAACCAATTAGTGTGTAGTATTTTTTTTCTGTGTGTGAACTGACTTTTGAAAGAAGGAGGTTGGCTGTCTTTCCATTCCAGGCTTGATTTTGCAAGTTTTCCTATAGCTTAACATTCTTAAATCCACAAAATCAGTATTGTTATTGAGAAGCTAGCTGACTCTTCTGACTCTTGCATCTCTCTTCTGCAGCTGTGGTCTTTGCTATGAAGCCATGCAACTACAATCCTGCAGAACGATTTCTGTTCCTTATGGTGCTGGGAAGAGATGCAATGACTCAGAAATATTACATTTAACTCCATTACATATGTAAACATAAATGAAGTGCATATACTGATTTGTAGGAATATGAGATGCATGATCTGTTCAAGTGTAAGCTGCACTAAACCCCAAAACTCCCCAGTTTCAATTCACTGAATGTGACAGAGAATTGTATTGAGGAAAACTGCTGTGTTTACTTTTGTCTTGAAGAGTAGTAGTATTATTTGAACCCATAATTTAAATGAGAGAAAATTTTCATGGGGTATTGAACTCCTTGTGTTATGATGAAAGTAGTTTTCACGGAGCAGTGGGGAGAGGGGCTACCTGAATAATAGAGGAAGTTTTCCACTGCTTTGGGATTGCCAGAGCTTAGCATACGCTCTCTGTCTTTTCCCAACTCTAATGTGCTTCCTCCAAAAAGACCTTTCTGGACTGGAGATCTGCCACTACACTGCTCTGTCATTTGGAGACTGCAATTAGTAGGAGAGGGAACTCTTTTTTCCTTTGAATGGAAAATCGGTTTATGTGAGAGAGCAGTAGTGTATCTTAGAGGATAAGAATTGGTCAGAGAACAGAGACAATAGTTTTCTCTGAGATTGAAGTATTTTAGTTGTAAAATAACAAACAAACAAACAAATAATACATCAGGAAACAACTACCTGCAAAATAATCTTCTATCAATTATCTTCTGAATAGATCAAATTCATGGGGAGGTACAATTTATGTACATTTTGTGCTCCATCTTAAATGTGGCTTACATACATTAAAATTTACATTTTCTTGAAAAGTGCTGGAAAAGAAACATTTTTCTTTCCCTGACTCAAATGAAATGTATTGTCAGAGCTTTTTGAGTCTTACCAGCTACATTCTGCTGCAACTTTTGTGTTCCATCTCATTTTGGGTGCATTATTTATCTACCTTACAGGCTCTCTAGTTTATTTGTGTTATATTTTCAACAGCTAAAAGGCCAAATTGAGAAAGTATAACTACTAGTTTAAGAAGTGGGAAGAAAGCAATCAGAGTTACAACAGATGGCTACAATAAATAGAAAGGTTCATTCAACTAAATTCTTCCTTTACAGCCTGCAGAGCAGAGTGAAGCTATTGTAATAGTATGGAATAAGAGGGAAACGTTTGTTGGCAGTATTTTTTATTTTTACTTGATTGCTGTGTATATTCTCTAGGAATCTCAACATCCTGTGGAAAAAACCCCTACCCTTTATATTTGTTTGAACAAAAAGGTTTTGGATTTTTTGCTGAGTCCAGAAATGCGAGGGAACTCTTCTCAGGATGTGTATCTAAAATTTATTTTGTTTCCACTTGCTTCTGAGATGTAATGTCTTTTTTTGTAAATTCTCATTCAGATAAAACAGCTTAGATTGAAAACTGGTATCTCGTAGGGAAATAGAAATTAATGACAAGTTATTTATTGCACTTCTGTGAGAACATTGACTGAATTATTTAATTGAAAATCTACATATTAAGTGGATATGTGACAATATTCCTCAGGAGTTTTTAAGAAGGATTTGAGGGGTTTTTTTATCACTTCATGATTAAATAAAAAAAAAAAAAGAAAACTTGTGGTGCTAAACTCCTGAAATATGGAGTAAGTACATGAGGAAAGCCATAGGGGCATGGGATAAACCACTAAATTAATTAGTAGTATGTTATAAAATAGTAAAGTCTTGTGACACATTGGACTACCATTACAATTTGAAAGAAAGGATTCCTGCAGTCTTTAGAGACTAAACTTTCTTTTTCTCTTTGGCTTATGAAATGGCATTCTTCCTGACACTTTCAAAGCATTTGGACTATTAAGACTCAGTGTGGGAGGACTCACCCACACAGAGTGGGATTTACCATCTTCATAGAGCTTGAACAGTGGATCTTTTCCTTCTGAGTACTTCTTGGTCTCACAGGAGTGGTTAGCAGACATGCAAACACAAAGTAATGATCTTGTATCTGTTGAGAGTGAGTGCTGAGACTTTGTGTTTCTTCCACTTGCTCCTCTTTGCATAATGCACAGAGGTTTAAAACAGAAGAGCACGTACAAACTTGAGTACTTTTTGAAAACCCAGAGAAATTTTGTCATCATTAAACCTGAACTGTGAAAAGTAAGTATTTGTCAATGTTAACTTTTGTTTTCTCTGTGACCAGGAGTCTGAAAGAAACATTATGAATATCTGTGCAAGAATTCCTTTCTATGGTATAATAAATCTTTCAAGAAATACCTTTTACTGCCATCCAAAACTTCACAAGGTCATGTTGTCACTTGCTAACAATGACATGGCAATCTTTAAAGAAAGGCGTTTTCAGTACAGTAAAACTAGCTGGAAAGCCTTTGAACTTGAAATGCTCTCTGAGAACAAGGGCTCCTCAGTGATATGAAGTTTTCTGAGTAGTAGGTGGAAAATTGCATTTAAAAAGAAAAAAAAAAGGTTGTACAAGGTAAAAATAATAGCAGGAAACTTGTTCAAAGAAAGCAATTTGGACCCAGATTTTCCCTGAGAGGGAAGTCAATTAGACTTTTTTCCAATGTCACAAAAATTTTTAAGTTCAAAGCTCTGACTCAAAGGTATGTCCATCCTTGACCTCCTGTATCCCATGTGTTTAAAATTAAAGTTTGATTTTCTGTGTAAAGTAGAGTAGGGAAAAGAAAATCTTCCCACAGAAACAGACAAGGAACGTGATTTTCCTGATGCATTTTCTGGAGTGACATGCTTAAACAACATATCTGGTTCACCTTGAAAACCATGATCTAGTCCCTTTAATTCTATTTAGTTTGTTTCAGAACAGAACAGGTCATCCTTAATTCCAAACATGCAGGTAATATGCCAGTTCCTGTTTGGATTTTATTTTCTTTTGCTGTTTGTCATCCTCTGTAACATCAAAGCTGTCTGTGAATAGGAGTAGGTTCCCCTTTATATTATCAGGTAGATTATAACCCCAAATGTGCAAGATCTTTTCTGAGTTTGAGAGATGGTGTCCTAAGTATTTAAGAATTACAGAGGATAAAGGATTCATTCTGGTATAGCAAACACCATTTCATATTCTTCTGCTTTTAAGTGTGAAAAGTTATCTCAGAAACAGTGTACAGTCAATTTTTTTTTTCCTAAAAACTCACTTTTTTTTTTTTTTAAGCTAAATGAAAAGTTGTGCTTTGCAGTGATAACAGGAAATTCACATTCCTGCCCAGTTCATAATTTTTTCATAGTCATTGCAAATGAAATTTGCTATTGTGCAGAGAACTGGCACAAGATCCAAGTATTCTTTAATTGTTGCCTAAAAGCATAGAGTCACTTAGAGTTCTTGCCTGGTTATTGGCTACTACATTCTGCTGTGCTTTAGCGGATCACAGGAAATGTTAGTGGCCCTACTGCTGCTCTTGTCCCAGAATTAACATTGGATCCAGACTAGAGGTAGAGGAGCCCATGCAGCTGCTGTTCCAGAGTGTTTCTTCAATCAAAATCATTGCTCAGCTGCTTCAGTCCCTGTGCAGTTTTTGGCAGCTGTGGCAAAAGGATTAGCATCCATCCAGGGCTTTCACAACCTACTGTAGTGAAATATTGAGGGAATATGCTGTTTTCTGGTATGTTGGATAAAAGATAAAGGGGAAAGGCTGGTGAGAAGGCTTTTCCAAAAATAGTGGGGATTGGAGACTTGCAAGATGGCACGAGACAGGCGGGCTAGAAGGAACAAGTGGTGACACTGTGGAGCACATCAGGTTTTATTTGCCTTTTACAATACCACCTTTGAAAACAGTGACTCCATCTGCTCAATTCATTGATGTGACAGAAATAGCCCAAGCTCATCCATACTCTATGGTTTACAGTGAAAACACACGTTTCTTCTCAAGGCATTATTGTACCAATAAAGCATTATTTGAATATATTTGCTCTTCGTGGTTTTTTCACAATCTTCAGTCCTTATTTCAGTCTCAGATATACAAAGATTATGCAGCAAAAGGAAATGTGGTAATTTTTTTGGTATAAACAAAATGATGACTTTATGAGAAATTTTTCATAATAATGAAATATATTATGTGGACAACAATGAATTCAGGAAATCATGCAAAACTAGAGCCTTTCCTTCCTGAAGTTCAGTGGGCAGATAGATCTTGCACCAGTCTTGCAGAAGCTCAATGGTATGGATATAATAGGCCTTTTTTTTAGAAGTATTCCAGATTTCAGGATGATGTAGAATTTGTGATTATAAAGAATTTCAACTCCTTATAGTAAAGAGAAACAAAATTGCTGGAGACAGTAGAAAGCAATGTGTGGCCTATTCTGACTTTCTCCTCTTTGTCCCATCTCCCCCTTCTCCCCACCCACCCTACCACTTCGTTTTTTTTCTTAGCCGCTTGGTTCATGGACTGTCTACCTGCTTTTCCTGAAGATCAGGTAATACTAATGTGTTTGCAATTATCTGATGGTTTAGAGTTCTTCTGAGTGCTCAGGAGGATTTTAGAAGCTAACTTTGTTTTCTCCAAAAATTTTACAACAAAGTGGAAAGAATATTAAACCCATAATTGCTCTAAATACTTGAAGGGACATGTGTACTTCACAGAATATGGATAGAAAGTATACTAGTGGACACTGGAGATGCAGACTGAAACATATAGTGGGCCATTTTTCTGTAAGCCTGTTATGAAGCCGGTACATGATCTCCCAAAATCTACTATGTAAATTGTGCTATTGTATTTGAGTAGTGCCGGCGGCTGTGGCCGAGTGGGTAAAGCCACCGCCCCTGGATCCGTGCTCCTTCTCGGAAGGACGCCGGTTCGAGCCCTGCGGGTCTCGCTCTGCCAACTTCGTCTGGGCTTGCCCCGGCCAAGGCTTAGAGTGTCCCAGGGCTAAAGGGGGTGGGGCCAGTTCCGCGCACGCTGAGCTCCACGTAATAAATCCATTCGCGCAGGCATAAAAAGCATCGTTGTTCGCGACGGCTAGCCACACACATTTGAGTAGTGAATTTGCATATCTGCCATTCTAGAAGTATATAAATCTTCCAGATGCTACATTAGAGAATAGATTATCTATTTACCTTGCCCTATTGGGAAACGTTACTCTAGAGTTGGAATAGAGGAAACCCAACTTGCACTAGTTCTACAGCTGCCTCTGTAGTGCTCTTTGTGCATTACTGTGCTAGGTGCCTGACACAGGAACTTTTAACCATTTCATGTACCTTCCTTCTGCTGTATATGTTTTGAGCCCACATCTTGCTTACAAAATATATGTAGAAAAGATATGGGTTCTTTCAAAGGCAGCTATTTTTGGCTTGATTAATTCTAATTGAGTTTGTAGGCTTGATACTTTTCTCCCTTGACCATGCTGATCTCATTCTCTTCCGCTATGGGAAATCCTTCTTTAGACTTAGCTACCAAGACCAAGGAGATTTAGCCTTTAGTTGATCAAGTACTTAACTGTTGTTCCTGCTTTTGCTTTCTGACCATTTCTCGACCTTGTCATACCTAAATCTTTTACTCCAGTGGTGGCCCCAAGCAGATACATGTGGAATTTCTTTTTCCCAGTCTGAGCAACAGCTTGACTTAACGCATAAAAACTTTTGCACAGCAGTATTCTAATCTAATGGTTTATTCAGCTGCATATCCACTCTATCACCTGTAGACTTGTTTCTTTTGCTGCTGATACCTGGTTCAGTTGGCACAGACCAAAGAAAAGCATACCATCACAACCAAGTATGCTGGTCTTGTGGAGGTTTCCACATTGGTTATATTTTAGATCAAACTTTACCATTTCCCCAAAATATATTTTACTTGCAAATAATTATTTTCTTGGGTTTAGTTTCATAGTTTTCTCATATTACTCTTTAACTGTAACCAATTCACTTTTGACTGGAACACAATGTGATTCTTAATGAATTTATCTTAACAAGGATTATTAAGTAATAGATGAATTAGAAGCTCGTTTGTTTCACTTCTTCCTCACTCCACTTCTTTCAAGTACTTGTTTTTCCTGTATAACTTTCTCTTCTGGCAACTGAAAAAATGCAGGATGATAAGCCAGACCTCTGACCTACATAAATCACTGTGCCCTCTTTGTTTTCCATGTTTTGTGGTGTCCCACTTTTGCAGAAAAATTGCTAGAGCACAAAACCAAAACTGCCAAGCTGATTGTTATCTTTTTTGTCTGGCTGCCCTGGGTGGCACTGAACATCTTTATGCATCATTCATAGCCACTGGAGTACACTGAAGAGCTGCCTGGCTTTTCTGGCAGATGATTAAGTTTCCTCCTAACAATAAAAAAATTAGAAGTGAAGTTTATTCTTGAAAACAGTTTTAAATACAGATGTCAGTTTGCTAAAAATTTTCTTTTTTGTCAAGCATTTCTTTTTAAGGTATGAAACTGTAATATCTAACTGAGATTTGTAAGCCTAACACCTTGAAGTACAATCTGATTTGAAAATGGAAATTATTACACAAGTATTTCTGTCCTTTTCTGTCCTGCCCTGCCCTGACTTGTGTCTTTTTGCATTAAGGATTGTTGACAAGAAGAAATAGGGTCTAATGGAAATTAGAACTGACTGGTGCTTTTTGTTCTATTTGGTTGTTATAAATGTGCCTTCTGCTGTTTCTTTTGGAAATGTTCTGCCTATATAGCAAGTTATTTCGTCTGTAAACAAAGAGCTATATCACTGTGATCAAATTGTATTTAATATTAGAACTTAATGATCATATGCAAACCTATTATACAAATAACAGTACCTTGCATTAAAAGCTATGTAATTGATCTAAGAAACACATTTCGTTCTGCTTGCAAAGCCATATTAAGAAAGACCTAATCCAAACAATGAGTTGTATCCAGATATAAAAAAAAACAAAACAAAAACAAAAACATGAGGCAAGTCTGCCAAATTATTTATCTTTCATTAAGGGAGAAAATCACATATTATTATCTATGCTATATGAGCACATTTGCTGCAAGTTGGCATGGAATTGAGCAGCAATAACCATAAAAAATGCAACCCACAACTATGCTGAATCTAACTAGCTATTATTAAGTAAATGCTAGAAAAGGGAATAGAGAACAAGGAGAATATTCACTAAATAGTACTACATTCTCTATAGTCAGGAAGGACTCCTCATCATTTGAAAGTATAGAAGCAAAATTATATGCTTGGAACTTAATCAGTGAGTGGTTATAATGTATGTCTTTGTAGCTTTCCCATAAACAAATAACAATTGAGCCCTTTTTAAATCAAAGGAGGTTGATGCTTTGAAATTAAGCAGGGCTGTGATGCTTTGTGGGTTTATTCAGACATTTTGGAAAGATTAAATAGTAAGCACAGAAGGAAAATACGAGATCTAAATTTGCATTTCAAAACATCCTTTGCTTTTTGTTCCTAGTTAAAATCTGTTCACTAGCAGATATATCTGTGCAGCACAAGGAAATCTTGTACAGTTTCTGAACTTAAAAAACTCTAATCAGGAATAGAATCACCTTAAGAACTGTCCATTACCTGTGATTAGTATACAAAGATTTCATTTTCTATGCCTTACCACTTCATTGGCGGTTATAAATATATAAAAAGCTAGATGTGCCTTGTTCAGTTTCAGTAAAAGACAAATTGCAGGGCTTTATACCCTTTCAGTGGGAGTATATGCTGTAGCACATAATAATAGGATAAACCTCTCAGTCTGGGCACTTAATAGACCAAGATATTTGTTCTATTAGATTAATATTTTAGTATGTCTCTGTGTTTCAAAGTAAGATTGCAGAAATTGTTTAAATATGTTGACATATCAAGTAATAACATGAGAAACATACATTATTATCCTGATAGAAATAACAGCAAGTCTTTCAGGAACTCTGAATTAGAATACGAGAAATTTAGAATAATTTAGTCAAATGTTTAATTTAGATGAAAAACAAAGAAATTTTCA
>VXBX01008713.1:63311-76412 GCA_013400415.1 Scytalopus superciliaris | reverse complement strand
GTGATTGAAAACCTAAAAGGAGCCTGAAAGAAAATTCTGTATTTTTATTTGCTTTTTTTTCATGTTCAATTGTTACTTATTAAATGGATTTAATTTTATATTAGGATTGATTCTGTGTTCCATGCATCTATTTGTTGGAACCAAATCTTTTCTTCAAGCAAAACCTGGCAAAATATTTTAAATACCTTTTCATATTCTGTGTATACAATAAATTTTAATTACAAACCAAAATCTGCTTCATATTTTTGAAAGTGCATTGTAATATGAAAAAAGACTTTCAATACACTTCACATAGTACTCTCCTCATAGATAATTAGTGCTGGAAAACAGCCCATTACTGTGATGAACTTATCTCAAATGTGGGGGGTTTTGTGCCAGAATTTTTGTTTAGAAGTGATCTCTCTTACATTCCAGGTACCTAATTCATGTATAGTGGATCAGAATAGAATAAACTAGAAATAATGTAGATTTTTAAAATTATCAGAGTATATGAGTCATATTGTTAAATTCTTTCAAGAATGTGAGTCGTTCCTACAAATTTGTACGTAGCTGAAAGAATTAATGTCAGCTTTCCTGAAAGTCAGTAGGGATTCAAAAAGATGGTTTGCAGGGAGGAGATAACCCTTGGGGAAGACAAAAAAAAGGTGATTTTACATTGCTTTCCTACTTTGCTATGACTTGGATGATTATATGATTCACCATCATATTCCCTTGTGACAACTGCAGCACATACAATGAGGGTTATGAATAGCCTGTGTCAGTGCAGCTGTGCTCTACAAAGGCTTTCCAGAAGACTATGCATAAGGTTGTTGCAGTGGCTTATTTGACACAGTTTGTGTTTTGGAATCTCCTAAATCATTATGCATTGGATATGGATTACTCTGTGGGTGGAATCCTGCAGACCAAGCTCACACATAGCTGATTTTGATGGGGATTAGTGCACAAAAATGAAATTTGTTATTCTATGTATTAATTTTCAGTCTAGCTTCACAGTGATTTCTCTGAAGAGAGCTGATAAGGGTTCAATTAATAGTGAAATCCTGCTCTCCACAGCAGAGATGTTTCTACAATGCTGTGAACTTCTGTTTGTATGAGGAATACTTGAATTTGGTTAAATCTGTATTATGCTTGTAGATATATTTTTATTTGCATTGATGTATTACCAAATTCCTATGAATGCATAGAATGTCACAAGTTTTTATTAGAAAACAAAATGGAATCTGTTAATCTTGATGTCTGACCATAAGTAAGAAACTTCAAAGACAATTTCCAACTGACAGTCTATAGAAAGAGCAGTGGAAACTCTTAAATTGTTTTCTCCACCTGTCTTCCATAGTCCAGATTTTGGGCAGACCCTCCTTATTCAGTTGTACGCAGATCCAGCTTCTAAAGATTCTGATGGATTTTTTTCAATACATTTATACTAGTTTGTATGAATGATCTTATGTCTTGATCGCAAGATAAACTGTATTTCTTTGTATGTGTTTCTCTGTAAGGAAAGACAACCTACACACTGTGTATGAGGTGCTTTGTACAACAGGTTTGCCGGAGAATGCATACAAACAGACTTCAAAGTCTTTTACACCTGCTGATGGTATATCTATGTGTGAATTAGGGTTAAGGTATGGAGAAAAGGCTAAGGAGGTGAGAGACAGACAAAAATGTCACTTCCACCAACTAAATCTTGGTATATCTGTCAGTCTACATAACCCAGCAAAGTGAGCTACTGATATTGTGGCTCAGTCCTAGTTCCCTCATTCACATGTGAGGATTTTTTACTTCTCAAGATACAGTAGAAGATCTCTAATACAAAACAGAGAAATAGATTCTTTGGTGTGATTACTTGACCTCAAACCCATCAGTAAAACTGTCCTTCAGTCAGAACTTTCAGTGAACAAATTATCTTGGGCTTGCACAAATAAACACACAAAGTTCAGAGCACTTCTGGTGGTTAATATGAACCATTTGGAAAAGTTCTTACCAAAACAAAGCTGAAAATTATCTCTCCAGCAAAAGCTGACTAAGGCAGAAAGCTATCTCTTTCTTACTGCTTGTATTCTAGGCAAGGGTAGTGGGTGGAGTGGATTGTTGGGATGGACAGTCAGACTCTGATCTGAAAATCCATTTTTCAGCTCAAAATTTTATGATACCTAATACACCTCAGCCAAGTTTAGCATGGTTTGTACTATTTGATTTATGTAAAGATATATATTTTTAACATCTGAAACTAAAGAGTATTAGAAAATTAATGCTTATTGTGGTGTTAAAGTCCTTTCTAGGAAATAGTCATAGAATGATATTTTATCCCCCAAATTAAACAGAAGATGTAGTGCTTTTCTAATTCAGCATATAAAATGTTATAAGTAGGACCAACCAATCCAAATAGGACTCTTAGCATTCTTTTGTGAAAAGATGCACTGATGCATGTGGAACTGGTAATTACTACACAGTGCAATTTCAAGAAACTCTCTGACCTTGAATTTGGAGTGTCCCTTCATCATTCAATGTATACTGGAGGGACAGACAAATTCTTTAGGCTTTATTTAATTAAGTAGTCAACTTGTTTTTAATTGGCCATTGAAATGAATTGAACAATTAAACCTGTCCTGACCCTCTTCCATCTGCCAAAACACTCAAAACCACATTCTGGAAAGGGCAAATCCCACTGTATTCTTTTTGCACCCTTTACCTGTGGGGAACAAGTCTGTGTACCAGGACTACTTGCTTACTTTCACAAGTCCTGGGTTCTAAGCACTGGAATGGGCTGCTGTTGGATAGTGTTAATTTAAGATGCCATATAATTAATTTTTGAGCACCAAAGATTATAATTGCATTGGTAGCTAGAATTAATAGCTTTTAAAATATATATTTTGAGAAAAATCAGAGAATTCACAAACCTAGTGAAGAAAAAAATGACATCACTGACTACTTCAGGCCCTTTCTATTATTGTTGGAAAGGATCCTCTAGCAATACTGCAAACATGAAATATTTGCAATATTAATTTGTGCAAGAAGAGAGTCACACTCATGTTCTTCTGGCCTACTCTTTCACTGGAGTTATTGGAGAACAAGCTAAACACTTGCAAATGATGGCTACTGAGAAGGTGTTTGGAAACTTGAGAATGTATATAGTAGGCAAAAATAACTGATAGTCAAATCATCTGTATCAAGGCAGTGCTCCTATAAATTAGGACACAGGTGGTTTAAGATGAGTTTAAAATGAATATAAATCTTTAAAAGATGTGACCAATACAGAGAAATGTCTGTACTTTGTCTTTATTTGTTCACTGTGTGTGTCTCTGTGTCACAATTTGCTGTAAGGGGGAAAAAATTCTCTCCACAGATTAAAAAAAACCACCACAGATCTGTTCTTCAGTAAACACAAAACTAAAAATTTGCATTTTCAATCAATCAAAAAATTGATTATATAATTATTGGAAATAGCAAATTAAGGAAATCAAATCCACACTGAAATTAAACATTTCATAACAAACAATATACAAATACAGACTGTTTAAGAAATTTCTCTTAAATACTAATTCTGGTGAGAGCAGTATTGAGTAATGGTATATCTCTCTTCCTTGAACATGCACAAAATTATGATGTGATACACTGTTAAAAATAAAATTGAACTAATTTCAAACAACCCTAGGAGGTAAATTCTGCATCTGCCCTCTGCCCCATTTCTGGGAAACAGGTCTACTGAAGGAGGCACTTGAATATGTTAAAGCTTAACTATCTGTTTGGGTGCTATTAAGGTTTTGTAAATGTTAACCATATAACTAGATGACATGCGTGAATATTAACGTCAATGGTAAACACCTTCCTTTGTCCACTGTTGCAGAGACTGCATTGGTACACAACAGTACACTGCTGGTTCAGTGGAGACAATCTGAAGTGCAGAAGTGACCTGCAATTTAAGCATGGCAGAACTCTGTAGTCCTTAAAGTAAGTGTTTCCTGATAGAAAGCACTAGAAATATTCAAAAGTATGTGAATCCACCTTCTGGGCCCAAAGATGGTCTGGACATGGTAAGGAGGCTCTCTTCATGGTATGCCTTAAGAACCCTCATGGATTCACTTTGCAGGGGACTCATCTACAATTTTTGACTATACTTTTTTAGATGCCCCAGTCAGCTTTTTTTCAGGTAATTCTGAAGCCTCAACTTTGATTTTAGTATGTTTAAGAATAACAAAAGTTTACCAAAAGACCAGCTTTACATGAGTCAGACTTCATAAGGATGTCTAGGCTTGGCAAAATACAAACATGAAAGTTATGATACAGCCTCTAAGGACTTATTATCTCTCAAGAGGTGAATTTTTACAATTTCTGAATAATATTTGGACTTCACTGCTCATAAGAACCTCACACTATGAAGGTGTCCTGTTGACACTAATAAAATCTGTCACCCCTAGCTTCAGAGGAATGGAGTCTGAGTCTGTTGTGATGCTGTTCATTTCCATTAAAGTGAGCTGGAAATTAGAAATGTACAAGGCTAACTAAGGCTAACTATAAATGCTCATGATACTAACTTTCCATTTTATACATTTTAACTTCTTCAGATGGCAGCATATCAAAATTCCAGGGGGAAAAAAAATCATGTTAAAACCATTTGCTAATGAAAAGATTCCTAAACCTAATGTTCTTTTCTATCTAGTCTTGTGTTCGCAAGAATTCTAAAATTTTACCCATTTGTAAGCTCTGATTTCTTAAATGAAAAAGCACAACCTTTTCAAAACCTTTCCCAATCATTTCCCTTCAAAATAAAGGAACCACCACACACATCTGGTCTGACACACCAAATTCTAATTTAATGTCATTCAAATGGAGATATGTGTTGAAAGCAGAAGTGTTTAGAACAAGAATACAAATTCAGCTTTCCTATACATACAAACACTTCTGCCTATAAATCCTGGAACAAGTCATTCATTATATCCCATGACTATTCATAATCAAGTGCCACCTTTATTTGAAATAGATTTAACTCCACTGAGAATAAACATTCTGGAAGTTAGAGACTAATTTAGATCTTGTCCCACCATTCTATCTATACATCTTTCAAACTGAGATTGCAGGCAAAGCACTCTTATTCTTAATCAGGCAGGGGTTTACTGTGACATTGTTTCTGGTATTCACTAATACTTCATCCTTTGATGGGTCACTAGAGATTTTGAGAGAAAAAACCCCAGCACATTTGCTACAGAATTTTATAGCAAAAATATGTAATGTCTCTTGGTTTGAGAATTTGAAAATGATTGAAAGATGCTCAGGAACACTGGAAACTTTCTCAGCTTCCGTGCTTCCCTTGGGAGCTTACACATTATACTTTGTAGGTCAGTGATGTTGTTTGAATGTCCTTTTGGGTTTCTGTAGGAAATTACTGAAGGAAGACGCTATACCATCTCTAGTTTCTTTCTATTCAGTCAATAAAAAATGTGTATGAGAAAGTTCTGTTTGGTCTGAATGAAATGCTTTTCTTTACTAACATAATTAGTGGTAGCTAATTATCAAACTCTTAGATTTGTAGGAAAGTACCATGGTTGGAAATCATGATTGGTAGATTGTATAATAAATGGTATCTTGTTTCTGCCCTTTTCTGGAATCAGTTTAGCTTATGATTGATAGTAAAGACAAATAAGGGAAAGAGAAATACAAAATGCTAAGAGCTATTTGAACTCAGGGCTTAAGCTTTCACTTCTTCCTGAATTTTACTGCAGGCTAATGTAATGCAGTGTTACCTGGTATTACAGTGTGTAGACACAGCCCTGGTTTTACTCACTTGTAGTCTGATTTGGGCCCAAATAACCCCTGATGACACAGTGCATGTGTGTGTATGTTTGTGTGAAAATGAGCAGTCTGTGAAGAACTCAGCTGGAGGTTAAAGTTGGTTATATTACTTGTCAAGTAAGACTTTCCAGACACAGGCTTTTCAAATTACCACAAACAGACATTTTAAAGAAGCATTCATGTCTTACATCTGCTTCTTTACAGAGTCTAACAGTGGTAGAGTATGATTCAGCTTTCTTGTGGTGGTATAACTGTACGTGTAGGATTATCTTTGACAAATGATTGGTGTCTCAGAAAAAAAATTAGAATGTAACACAGAGATCATTGAAGTGGATGAGAATTTTTCATTTTTTAATTTAGTCCATGAACTTTCCTGTTTTGTCAGGTTTTGCAGCAAAAAATAAGTTAATTTTGGTCACAAACACATCAATATTCTTTGTGAACAGAAAAAAATGATCTCCCAAATACTAGCATCTGGTCTAGACATGTGCTTCTACTTCACAGCACATCCATTTAGACATTGTACCTCCATACAATATCAGATTTTGGAAGAAACATATGTGAAAAATGAAATGTACAAAGAAGTCTGAAAATGTACACTGCTTCTTGAAATTTCCTATGATTCACATTTGCTAAATATCCTCCATCAGCATTTTGTCTATAAAGCAGCTTCATGCAAGTGATCACATAGGAAAAGCTTTTCTTTTTGAATTTTTAAAACTGCAAGGCATTAATTTTATTTTTTTTTCCCTAGGAAAAAGATGGAGTTGTGTTACTAAGATACCTTTGAACATTTCAAGAAGCAGTGTTGAGAGCTGCAATGCGAGTCCAGTCAAATTTCTGTTTTTTGCTGCTATTTCCATGCATGTTTACAACAGCTGACATATGAAAAGCCAGGAAATAATTTGAGTTTGCAAGCTGTGAAACAAGCCCATTTTGGATCTGAATCTGGCTGTCAAATCACTTCGGTGAGTTAATCTGACACAAAATGAAAGCATACAAATGAAAGAAACTTTGGCAAGCCTGAAAATATGGGCACACATCTGCAAGGCGAGTGATTAGCTTAGTGGTGTCCTTTCAAAAATCACCCAGGAATCCCTTCCCCCACCCATACAGAAACTAGTCCTTTTTGTTCTTCAAATGTTTATTTATAGGATTATAATGGGGAGATGGAGGAGAGAGGGCTTGTGACTTTGATGATAGTGAAAGTCTGTACACCCCAAAGGTGGTAAAGGAGATAAGCATTACAGGATTAAGCGGGCATGACGAATTTGTGTTTCAATTGGGGACACCATTTCAGGCAGAGATTTTCTTTTGACTGTCAAAGTAAAAGGTTTAACTAACATATTCTGCAAAGGGAAAAAAAAAAAATCAGCAAAGGTGGGAGGTTTTTCACTGACAAGTGATTGATTGCCTTTGGAAAACAAAGGAAAGAATCATGTGCATAAGGGTGGTACTGCTTCTCTGTGAGTGTCTTCTGGTCTCATACCTTACACTATGGTTTACTTTTGCACAGTGCCTCTCAGACCAGAGTGTGCAGAATGTTGTATATCTAGGAGACAAACATGTATTTGGGGATTTGGACCCAGCATCTGTACGAAATTTCTTGCTAGCAGTAAAATGTATTTTCTATTCAATATCTTGCTTACTCTTTGAAAAGAGCAGAGAATTCAGAAGAAAAGGAGAAATGGCAGGTGGAAATGTATTGTAGGTCATAAAGAAGACCACAAAGTTCAAAAAACGAGTGCTGAGAAGGTCATATTAGTAACCTTAGTTATTCTCAAAGATTAGTCTTTCATTTTGCAGTGGCTATGAATGGCCATAGGACTAGCAAATGTTTTGCTCTAAGAAAAGACCAATATCCTACTCTTGAGTTATATGTATCAAACATCAGCCTCTCTGGGACATTGTACCCATGCCATACCTGCTGCAGTAAGAACCTATTGAACTAGAAAAGAACTTGTGAACAAACTTGTCTGTGTTAGATAAGGTGAACTATTTCACAAAAGCTTTGATCATGAGCTGCAGTCGTTGTAAATTAATTCAATTGGCAGTATACACTGAGTGGGGGCTCATCTTGCCCACCTTACTGCTGACTTGAGCTTGACTAGTTGCTCTTCAGTATCACAGGTAGAGAGAGCAGGAATAAGCAAAACAGCAGAGTAGATGTTCTGTACCCCAAGAATGTTTGTCCAACTTGCATGGAAGTGCAGGCAGAAAACTTCTGGAGGTTGTTCTCCCTAGGTCTGGTTTTACAGCAGAAATAAACTCTTTTGCCCCTTACACAATGATGCTGTTAGCCACAACAAACAAACAAACAAAAGCAACAAATAAACAAGGAGACAGAACAGGGGGAAAGGCGTTTTAAGAAAAGGTCACTCTGTTATACTCTGAATCATGAAAAGTCCATATGCAACTAAAAGTTAATTAAAAGTGAAAGTACTAAGCATGCTCTATTGTCTTAGTCATACCCACCCCCCCATCTCCCCCCACTGTATTTTGTTCCATGTTGAACAAAACGTTTCACATTAGTATTAAATCCTATAATTATTTTCCAGATTTTCTGTTTGTGGAGGTAGTGGAAAAGGAAATAGGTTTAGCAGGGATTTATTTGACATGTCACCAATTGTATTTAAGAATTGGATGAACTTTAATTTGTACAGATTTAGTTATCACAGCACATTATCTCACCACACCACTACAGAATCTATTGTAAATCTTTTTCTGTTCTCTGTTTTATATGGCACACCCTCATTTTGCTTACAAGGACATACCGCAGCTCCAGGTTCAGTTGAAGATGGATGCCTAGTATGTTGGATACAGTGCAGTTGAAACCATGATCAGTGTAAGAAAATAACAATATGTCCATTGTTACACTGGTTACAGCACACAACCATACATAAAACAGAAAAGAATATACCTCCCTGAACACACTAGATAGAAATAATTGGACAGGGGTATTTCAGGAGAGGCATGCTATATTTTTAATCAGCTCTTTTTTCAGATATTTTTCTGCTTGCTTTTCTTTGTTTGCTGCACTGGGTGTCTTGCTCTTGCTGTCTCCTGTTTCATTTCACTTGCTTTTACAGGGTAAAATGGGGGAGCGAGGGAAAGGGGTGAAGAAAGGAGGATAAAATGAGTGGTTTTACTTTCCATGAGCATTGCTTTGTGTCTTGGCAGGGGGTCTCACTGGCTTTTTGCAGAGTTTTTAAGCTCCTCTTCACATTATCCTTTAAAGAGGAAGTGTGTGAGAAAGTTATTGTAGACAAGAAGGAAGAAAAAAAAATTCAAAACACTGTATCCTGACTGTGAATTTCACTTTCCCAACACATGTTCTCTATGCAGCCTTCCTGAGGAGATATAACAGTGGTTGTTGGGGTTTCTTTGTTTTTGTGGAGAGGACTGAAATATCTGGAACGTGAGCCCTAAAATATGGTTGACATATTTTGAAATTTTTATGCCTATGTGTCAATCAAGATAACTCATATATTTGAGAATTTTAGTATTAAAACAGAATCTGTCAGAGTAAATATCAGGCAGTGCTCTGAACATATAATTAAAAGAGACATGGAAACAAGTAATGACAGAATACATCCATCTATAAAAAAAATTACACAGCTAGTTGTACCTAAGACCCCGAGAGAACTTAAATGCTATCCTGCAGTTTTAAAGATAAAAACTCACACAATTAATTTACCTGATTTTAAAGGAAAAATTGATATTCATTTTTATGGTCAGTGATGATAGTAAAAAAGTAAGTATTTTAAATTCTACTGCCTTTATCTTTCCTTAGAAAAGTTGTTATGTTGGCTAGTTTTGCTTTATTAAACTATGCATGTGTTTAACAACCTTCAAGCACTTCAGCTTATTTTTTTAATCAAAACTAGTGTTTTGAGGGTGTGTTTTGAAACTTCATTTTGTAAGAAATAGGGTTTATTAAAGGCCAGGATGATGAGTGCTTTTGGAAAAAGGCATACAAATCACTCAGGCCCTATTCCACACTTAGCAAGAATCTTAGAGACCCTGATCTGTAAGCTGAGTTGACATAGCTCCACGTCAAAAGTCAGTGTCTAACTGGCTGTAGTGTGCTTTTAGTTCTCAACCTGAGACAACACCAAGAAGCTGTGTGCAGCTTTGCATGTGAATAGGATAAATAAATTAGTGCACTAAGGCATACCTGTCAGTTCTTGAAAGCTCTACTGTAAACAGAAGCACTTGTCGAGGAAGAATACATTTTAAAATGCTCTTAGAAGTTGCTGGACTGGAAAGGCTTCACAGAGCAAGAGAATGGGAAGCCTTGGAGGGGTGTAACACAAACAGGTGTCACTTTCAGATGTCTTCAAACTCACACTCCAGTAAACTTGCTCTTCTGATAAGCTTGTGACTATAATGCAAATAAGAAGCTAGGTTGTAGAGTCATATTCTTGATTAATGTTAGTTACAACAGTTAATTTTACCTTTTCAATGATAAAATAATTGAATATATTTGAAACAAGTCCATAGTCAGTCTAGCAATTTATTATTTTGACTGAATCTGTAGCTAAAACTGACAACATATATCAACTTCCTGCCAGGGAAAAGGGGTGTTAAAAGAATGATCCTGTAAGGAAAAAATAGACAATAAGAAAACAAAACTGAAAAAACAGACATGCACTGCTATTAATCCAGAAAAAGATCCATGGTTAAAGTGTCTTCTGCAACTTTACATAGTCAAGAAATTTCCTCAAATCAGCTGTAGCCACTAGAGCATTGTCAATCTTTCAAGAATTCTCTCACATTCAGTGTATATTGACATTGCTTTCATGTCAAATGTATGACCCGCACAAAGGAAGCACACACTTATATACAGGCTCTCTTATGTGCCGGTACACAGATTTTGCCTGCAGCGTTTGACTTGAAGCAAAGGATTCCTGTGAGGTCTTTGTCCTCTGGAGAGTCTTTCTACTGGATGCTTCCAGAAGCAAAATTTCACTTGCTCTTGGATGCCAGAGCAAAACGCAGCAGTGGAAGAATGGAGCCTAGATAAATAAGTATGGTTTTAGGGTTTAAATGGACTGTCTGTCACTTATGTGAACAGCCTTATACCAGATGTAATAGAAAAGAATGAAAAAAAGATAATGTATGCCTTAGGGAAGCATTAGGATATATTGGAGAATGCAGATTTATGCCTTGGACAGCCTCAGCTTCACTGGCCCACCATCAACACACCAAAAATGTTCCTATGCAAAGATAGGAGAAGGGAACAAAATGACTTCTGATTCACTTTGCAGTCAATCTATTAAATGCCTTTTCTTATAAGAACCATATAAACAAAGCTAAAAACAGGACATTTGTACTATGAGAGAGAAGACTGTTTAATTTTCATCATCCCTGCAGAGATGGAGTGGTTAAAAGAGTTGCTGTTTTGCTGCCCTTGTTCTCTTCCCAGGCTTCAACTAGATTAGAACACTTGAATTTGCACTTAGTGTGTCTGCTGCCTGAGGACTAAATCCTTCTTCTGATATACCTTCTCTTTCTTTTACCATGAGAATGTGCCAAATTCAACTAGCAAGGACATGACACAAAGTTGCAATTCACAGAATAAGTGACAATATGTTATAAATTTGAATATTATTTTGAACCTTGCAAGCATGAGTCTCGAAGTGTAACTAATATGATAACAACAACCTTTTTCTTTTTCTCTTCTATGAGACAAAGAAATAATTCCACTAGAATGTATATTCATGGAATACAAAGATCTTTTCTATTTATGTTACTTTACCTGTTCATGTGAAATATGATGCAATAACCTTAAACACAAAATTTGAAATGTGTTACGCTAGAACTATAGTTTAAAGAGAACAAAATGCCATATTTCAGATGTTCTTCTTACTGTATAACTGAGTTGTACTGAAGTTAATATGAGACAATATTTGCAGGTGCCAGACGACTGTACATCATTGTATGAAAATCTAATACTGTGTAATGCCAGTTAATAGGATGCAAACATGGCATTGTGTTAGACTTTCTCCCAGGGAAAGTCACATCACATCTCATTAATGTCCAAGAGGATGTAGCACAATCATTAAGCTGCACACTCTCTTCTACACCCAGGCCACACTTTTTCCTCCCACAAATACGGTCCTTCTCACCAACCTGCTTGCACAATTTGTGCTATTTAGCACCAAGTCAACCACCACATTAAGAAACCAGAAGTGCATGTAATTGGCTGAGTAACAAAAGGGTCAACCAGATTACAAAAGGAATACAGTATGAAGACAATTTACTTCAGAGGAAATCTCCCATCCCAGGCAGCAGAAAAACTTTACCTGCCATCATTTTTTTTGTTTTTCTGTACATCATTAAGGCTTGTTTATTATACTTCTGTCTAGAAAAATATTTTTTCTTTCCATCAGGACTATCTCATTGCAGTCTGGATAGTGATCCTGGATAGTGCACAGTGTTTGGTATTACTAGCTGCATGTTGCAGACCTATAGTAAATACTACTAAAAGCACAAGTTTTTGCAAAGCTAACATCTGTGTCTTATCTTATGCTAAAAGCCACAGAGACCCCTTTTTACTCAGGAAATATCTAAATACATATACACAAAATACAGCAAGATATTGCAAATTTTCTATTCAGGGAGAACTTGATTTTCAAGTTGAATCTCTGGATCAGTAGATCTCTTCATGACTGTGACTTAATGTGGCAAGAACATGCCCTGGCTCTGTGGTCTTTATGTAATCCAGATGAGGACTATGGTGGAAAAATACAGTCATCCATGGACATGGATCTGGGCATCATTAAGAATGAGGAAGGGAAGAGGATGGTGCAGCTTATAGTAGGATGCAGAAATCATGACACAGCACTTGCACAGAGCTATGGGGTATTGGGTCAGGAACTGCATTTTCTGTTCTTTCAACATTCTTTTCTCTTTCATGTCTAATTCTGGCCAAGATGCTAATTTATTCAAAGTTTTCTGCATTTGCACACATAGGCAAATAACAGGCAGAAGGTTTTCAACCCTGATGAATTTTCTATAGCACAATGAGTGCTGGAATTTTCAGCATGGAAATGTTGTGAATACATGCTGAAAATTACTATTTCTAGATTAAAACTACTATGTTAGAGCAGATGCCCTGGAAATAAGAGATTTTACATAGATAGATAGATAGATAGATGTTGGGATCTAAACATTACAGAAAAAAAGCTGAGAGAAGTGCAGCAGGCCTTGGGCAGCAAAGGCCGAGAGAGGTTCCTCCCGTGATAAAACAGGAGCCTGACCATAAGAAGATACCTTGAGGACTAGGGCTGTTTTCAGCTGTCTATGTGT
>VXBX01008713.1:37892-63235 GCA_013400415.1 Scytalopus superciliaris | reverse complement strand
AATGAAATATAGTGACTGAATTTCCTCACCCCTATTAACATAATTCATCCCCCTTATTAACATGTCCTACCCCCTCATTAACATAATCTGTCCCTCGGTTCTACATATTGTAGTGTGAATATTCAATAAAGGTCTCAACTTTCCTCCCTGAAGCTGGGTCCACTTAGTTTCTGACCAACTGGATAGATAGGGATCTAAACATTACAGAAAAAAAGCTGAGAGAAGTGCAGCAGGCCTTGGGCAGCAAAGGCCGAGAGAGGTTCCTCCCGTGATAAAACAGGAGCCTGANTGCTTTCTGGTGAGTGTTTCCCTGACTCAGAGGCAGCCATGACTTTGGATAGATGGATAGATAGATTAGATGGATAGATAGATAGATAGATAGATAGATAGATAGATAGATAGATAGATAGATAGATAGATAGATAGATAGATAGATAGATTTTTTTTTTTAACACTACTATAGAATGGAGTTGGTTCTGGAACCACTCTGTTTTTAGGGAGATGTGTCCTCACCTTATTGCAGAATACGCTTATTCTCACTGAGTCTTTATTCAAATTTCTGTATTCAAAGATGTCTCAGCAGATTCTTAAGGTACAACATAGCAGGTGACCTGGTGGGAGACAATACACTGAGAGTGCAGGACATAGCTCTGAGAAGGACAGTTTGATAAGTCTCATATCCACTTCTTCATGAAGAATATGAACATCTGCTTAATTTATTGCTATCTAAGTTTAAGATTTTAATATTTTTAACATTAAAAAAGAAAAATCCACTTTAACTGACTCATTTTCTGTAAGAAGAAACACCTTCTCAGGGGAAATATTGAATGCAGACTTTGTTTGGAGAAAATTTATATCTTCTAGTAGCACGATTCTCAAAATAAAGCTTTGTTACAGTAGGCCTGACAGACCTTTAACTACAGCACAGCGGTGCTGCCAAATGCAACACACATTGCTGCTTTCCCGTGACAGTAAAACTGATGTTTTAAATGAGTCTTACAACAGGATTTCTCTGCTAATTGCAGAAATAGATAAAATGTGCCTTGAGCAGCCATTATTCATTTGACAGTAATTTTTCTTAAACTGTAAGTGGCATTCTGCTTCAATAGCACTCGAGCGCCTGATATTCCCATAAGAAATGTTAAAACTCTTCCATTAAGGAAATCACTGACTTGTGGATTCTGGCTTTTAGAACTGAAATTACCTGAGGTGGTGTGTGCTTGGCTTCCTTTAATCAGAGGATTTCATATGCAAAGGCAAATACCAGAAGTTACTTTCAGAGACCATTTTATTCTTCTTTCAGAGTATTTCCTATCCTATTAACCCATAGCATTATTTAGCCTGGTGAAAAATATTTCAAATATAGGAAGTAAAAACTTCTATGCTAATTTTAAAAAATTATTTTTTTTTCAAAGAAAGAAAGGTGATACTTTGATGGGAAAAGAATATAAATCTACTCAGCAGATGGGATGATTTGGTCCTGTTGAATACCATGGGTAGCAAGACCTGCTATCATGGCTTTCTTAAAGGCAGAAGAACCATGTGTGGTATGGGGTGCTGTCCTAGCTCTCAGGAAAGAGTTTCAGTTTTCTGGCCTTGATTTTCAAGCCCCTGAGTTGCCACTTCTCAAATGTGATCTGCGAAACCAAAGTGACACAGATCACCATTTTATCCCCCATTGTTTCAACTCCTTTTGCTTCATTGCTTGTGTGACTTTAACTACTATTTCATATATGTTCAGATTATGAAATTTGGGTTCACTATAGTTTGCTTCCTTGGCTCAGAAGAGCTTGAGTTTTTAAGTGAGCAGATAGACTCTAAAAAGTTCTAATGTGCATTAAAATCCAGCTAGCAAAGAGGTTTTTTTAATTTTGTCTCCCCAGTGAAAAAGAGGGGAGGACTCAGTTTGAGAGAGGCATAGAGCACAGTGTCAGTGATTCTTTCAAATACCGTACCGCTTTTCTGTTAAGAGTATGAGATGCATATAATAAAACTAATGTAAGATTAATCATAAATGACAGTTCAGTAGATTAAGAATGAGGAAGCTTGCACAAGAAAGCACTACAGAGGAATTAAAAGTTACATAAAATAAAAGGAATTTGACACAGAAACTACCATCTCTTCATAAAAAATTGCTTTATTGGTTGATCTGCTAGCCAATTTAAAAAATACACTTATACTAACACTTGAATAATTGTTTAAGATGTCATAGGGAAGAAATCTTATGTATGATAATGAATATAATTTACATAAAGAATAATTAAACTGTCTTCAACACAGCTCTAGAGAGAAATTGAAACAGTTTAGGGTTTTGAGTAGTGAATAGTGAAATGCTGCATTTCAGGGCTTCTGGGGAAAATGTTATTAATTGGAAGTGTAACTATAGGATTCCATGTGGCAACATCCCTTTCTGAAATAAAGGCTAAATAATTTATGGTTCTTTAAAAGAATAACAGGTGATTAAAAGTAGATTAACTTTTGTTTTTGCTATATCACTTCCGATAAAAGCTAAATGTTGGAATGGCTCTAGCAATGTCAGTTAGTACATAGAACTAGAAACTTTAAAACTATATACAGCACAAAATCTCTGAATAAACTTTATCTTAAAGTATTGTATTTATGAAATAAAACTAGCTGTTAGAGTGAATAACATCATGGAAACTGGGAATAAAAGACTACTGTGCTATGCTGCAAACCCTAAGCTTTTAGTTAATTGAAGACAAATGTAGAATATAGCTCAGAAATCTCAATACAAGTAAAAAAATTATGGGGAAAATTATTTTATAAAGCATGACTTGGCAGGTAGGTGTCTAGACAAGTCCTGTATCTTTTTAACCTGCCTTTTACTGTGGCACCTGGCAACTGAAACCAAAGTCCTGCGTGCAAGGGTGCCATACAACATGAACAGAAGTATGGTCTTTGTCCTACAAAGCTCATAACTAAAGCATAAAAGACATACTCTAGGTTAGTTGTTGAAGTGTATTATGCTAGACTGACCAAAAGATTAGGTTTGATTTAGTGTCAGTTTTTACAGTGTTGGTCACCAAAATGTCTGTTGGAATCTAGCAGTCATTAAAGTCAAGAATAGCTAATACAGGAAAGATTAAAACCTAGAAGTAGGTCTCTTTGAAGGAAAATCTTTAAAAGAAATCTTTAAAATTAGCACAGCATTTGCTGAATGGAAATAAATATCTTTAAGGTCACAGCCTTCTGGAAGCCCCTTTCCCTCGGTAACAGAGGAAACCACTGCTTGAAGTTGCAGAGGGAAAGTATCTGTCCTGGACTGCCCTTTACTCCCAGGTGGCATAAGAGAGAGCAAGAGAGACAAGCAAAGATACATGGAATACACACCCTTTACAAAAAAATTCTGTGGAAATTTCTGAGAGAAATGCAAGTATTGCATTTGATGAGAAGCATGAGTGAAATCTTTTCTGAATCAGAACAAATAAAATTATTAATTTATCTAGAACTTGAAACTTCACTTTTGACAATGATTTGGACCCTGAAATTAATGAATTTGGATATACTCTTCATTAAAGAGTCCATTTCTTCAGAAAAAGGGCTTCCTGTAAGCTTTCAAAACCCATCTATATCTCAGGGTTTCATCAGTTGCTAGGTTCTGACATGAAGTGTAAGAGTACTGTGATAAATAATCTGCATGAGGCCAGGGAAATACTGTGACAACAATGAATTGGTGGGATTTGCTCATATGAAATTTCTGAAGGATACTGTGTCCATCACATCTTTATAACTTGACTCTAGGGCCAAGGATGGAAGTGAAGGTAGTCTGGGATGATAGATGGAGAAAATCTGCAATGTATCACATGATGAGTGAATGCTGCAGTTCTGAAATACTTCACATATGCATGTCACAATCTGACTATCTTTTGCAGGCCTTTTCAACTTTCCTGGGACTTCTTAGTTTGTTAGCTTGTTTTGGGGGAAGTAGACAAAGCACCATATAATTTGCCTGGTTCCATGAAACTATTAAAAAAAAAAAAAAAACACAAAACCAGGACTCTGCTTCATTCCTTACCCTTCAGCATTATAAACAAAAATATATATGCAGCTTTAACAGCTGTAGACACCCATGAGCAAGGTCCACAAGGAGAAACTGTACAGCAGCACTTAGTGGAAACTGCAAAAAGAAATGATGAACATGTCTGTTAGGAAGCACAAAGGTGGTCACATCTTCTGGGATAACAGGAAGTCACAAAAGGTGTTGTGCCTTCTAGTAGCTAAGCACTGAGATGCTGCTGGGAAGGTAACACAACTTGTTAAAAGGACAGACTGCTGTCCTTTGCTACTTTTTCATGTGGGCACAAACAACAACACACTTTGGAATTTAGGCAAACTGGGGAAGGCTTCAGAGCCCAGGCAGTGCAAGCGAAAAATGCTGGTGTCCAGGTTATCTTTTCTTCCATTTTATGAGTTAGCAAAGGTGTAGTTGGCAATAGATATATAATACAAATCAACTTCTGGCTTTGTGGCTGGTGCTGTTGTAAGGGTTTTGGTTTTTATGAGAATGGGACATTCTTCCTTGATTATAGCCTGTTAGGAAGGGATGGTAGCCACCTGTTTAGAAGAGGCAAGGGAATCCTTGGCAACACACTGACCAAGTTGATAAGGCAGGCTGCAAACTGAAGGACTCGGCGTGCATGGTCTGAAGTGATAACACTCATGACATGGCAACCAACTGGGGAATAGACCAGGCCAAACAGAGGTGCAAAAAATGTTACTTGCTTCCTCCCAAGATGAGACCCACCACCACAAGTGTATGTATATCAGTACACTCAGGGTAGGAAAAAAACAAGAGGAGATGGACCATCACATTTGGTGAGAAAGTTGTACTGTGGGAATAACTGAAACATGGTGGGAAAACTCGCATGACTAGAGTATCATGATGAATGGCTATAGGTTGTTTTCTAAAGATAGGCAAGGAAGAAGAGGAGTAGGAGTTGCAGTCTTGGTTAAGAAGAACTTTGAATGTATAGAAGAAAACTAGGGTCATTGTTGAAGCCCTATTTTATGCCTTCAGGTCAAGATCAGAGGGTTCATTTTTCCAGAGGGATCTTACAGCAAGCACCTGCTACTGACCTATAAACCAAGAAAATAGGGCCAACAAAACAATATTTAGCTTAAGTAAGCTTCAGGTGAACAGACACTGACTCTTATGGGTGACTTCAACTATTTAATCATTTGTGTACAGCTGCTCACATGTCATCCCTCAGGTTCTTGGAATACTTCTCATACAAACATCAGATGGGTCAACCAGGAGTGAAGCACTGCTGGACTTGTTACTCACAAACCAAGAAAACTTGTGTTATACTATCTTGGTTAGTGACAGTGTTGGTTGCAGTGATCACAGTATTGTGGATTTTGGGATCCAACTGAGCATACTGAAGTTTAGTATTAAGACAAAGGTTTTATATTTTAGAAGACCAGCTTGCTTAGAACTCAACTCAACTAGGAGTGACTCCATGGGAAGTTTCTATGAACAATAAAACAGCAGTGAGTGTTTGGAGTTTTTCATGAACACACAAAAAGAGTTCAACCCTTTAAAGGTAAGGAAACTAGGGGGAAGAAGAGACCTCTTTAGCTTAAACATGAGCTTCTAAGGCTACTCAAAACCAAATGAAAAGTGTACCAAGACAGAAAAGGAGACAAATGGTCATTGCCAGGGTGTGCAGAGGTGCAATTAAAAAAACAAAATCTCATCTTGAATTGAAATTGGCAACAAGAAAGGATTCTTCAGGTACATAAACAACAATCAGAAACGGAAATAAAGTATTGGCCTACTGTTTAACAAAGGAGAGATGAATTAGTCACCAATAATGCTGAAAAGTGGAAGGTTCTCAACACCTGCTTCATCTCTGTCTTTCATCAGCACTCGGTCCTCAAGCATTGGGAACAAAATTCTGTCGTAATGCAAACACAGACTCATCAGCAGAGAATGAAGAGTTGGTATTTTAGCTATTATGGGAGTTTGACCCCTACAAACTGATGGACCCCAACAATACCTACATGAGGGTGTTAAGAGAGCTGGCTACCAGTGAGAGGCCACACTCCATAGTGTTGGAGAAATTGTGAAGATCAGGGAACAACTGAGAAGACTGGAAGAAGCCTAAAGGTATACTTACTTACAAGGACTTAATTTCCTGGAAAAATTATGGAACAATTTTTCCTGAAAGATATCACAAACCAGATGAAGTGCATTTCTGGGAAAAACCAGCATAGGTTCACCAAGGGCAAATCATGTTTGACAAACCTGATTTCCCTCTATGATAAAGTAACTTGCTTGATCACTGTGGGGCAAGTAGTAAACATCATCCATGTGGATTTCTCTGAGGCTTTTAATACATTTTCTCTCTCCTAGAGACACTGATCTGTTACAGTCTAGAAAAGGCATCTACGAGGTTAGTAAGGAACTGTCTGCCCTTGGAGGGGGATAGTAAAAGCTCCTTTCAAAAGAATCAACCTGTCACAAATGTGAACCCCCAGGGATCAAGACTGG
The DNA here is from genome assembly GCA_013400415.1 of Scytalopus superciliaris. NCBI lineage: Eukaryota > Metazoa > Chordata > Aves > Passeriformes > Rhinocryptidae > Scytalopus > Scytalopus superciliaris. The sequence goes on along the minus strand of VXBX01008713.1, from coordinate 56,721 downwards.
ATCCAAAGCTGTTTAATATTTTCCATATATGATCTGGAGTAAGGGATCAAGTGTACACTGATGAAGTTTGTTAATGATTCCAAATCAAGTGGAGATGTGGACACTTCATAGGGGAGATCCACCCTGAAGGAACACCTGGATAGACTGGAAGAGTAACAAGAGCCTTATGAAGTTCAAGAAGCACAAGTGTGAAATATTGCCCCTTGGAAACATAAACACAGACAGGAATCTACTTGTCTGGGGAGAAACTCTGTGGAAAGGGACCTGGATGTCCCGGTGGACAACAAGCTCAGTCTAAGTGAACATTGCTGCCATGGCAGAGAAAGCCAATGGGGTGCTGAGCTGCATCAAAAAGGACACCAACAGGAGAGATAACTCTGCTCAGTACTTGTCATGTACACTTGGAATACTATGTTCCATTTTGAACCTGGCTATACAAAAAAGATGTGGACAGGCTGGAGAGGGGCCAGAGAAGGACCACAAAGATGAGTAAAGGACCAGAAAGGCAGCCATAAAGGGTGAGAGAACTGGGTTTGTTCTGCCTTGAGAAGACTTAAGGGAGACCTAATCATTGTGTTTCAGTATTTAAAGGATGTTTACAAGGACCATGGAGACTGCCCTTTTGCAAGGAGTCTTATGGAAAAGATGATGGGTTATGAGTACAAGTTATTCCTGGTGAGATTACAATTGGAAGCAAGAAGAAAATTTTTCACAGTGAAAGCAATCATCCATTGGAGCAAACTCCACAGGAAAGTAATGGATTCCCCAGCACTGAATACTTAAGATTTCGCTGCACAAGATTCTGCGTGCTTTTGCAAGAAGGGCTGGAGCGGATGGTCCTTAAAGTAGCCTTCCAACTTGGTATTCTATGATTGTATGAAAATTTAGAAATAGCCATCTCACTGCTAAATCTTGTTAAACCCAATGGGATCCTAGATGGCCTAAGAAAGGCAATGCCCAATCCAAGTTTTATAACAGCAGAATAGAGATCTAGTGTTGATCTTAGATGTCATTGCAAGCACTGTGTGTGACTCACCTACTATCTATGTGCTTTTGTTCTCCTTCTGAGAGGGATTAGTAAGGATAGATACACTGATAAAGAGGTTCACAAATGTGACAGTCTTAAAACATGCTGTCTAATATAGAGTAATGGAATGTTCAAAACAAATCTAAAACTTTACTGTAGCAGGAGGTGATTTTCAAAATGTGTATTTATAGATACTAAATGCCATATAGTTCCATGGGATGTCAGATTAATGATCAAAACCATTTTCAGATCAAAAACAAGTGAAAAGTTGGAAATTGTTAGGAAAGAATTATGTGAAACCAGAGAACTTTCTTTTGCCAGCTTCTCATCAGTCATCTGTATAATTCTGATTTCCTCATCTTAAAAACAAATAATAAAAGATTTAGTAGAAGTGAAGAAAATTCAGAAAGGGACAACAAGGAATATCAAAGTTACAAAGCAACTTCTGTATTGGGTCTGACTGAGCAAACTGACAGTCTCCAACTAGGATTAGAAAGATTTCAGGAGGCAGGTTCACAAATCATCATATCATGGAGGAAGTAAACTGATTTTCTCACCATCTCTGGGACATGCTAATAGGAGATTCCTTCAAAACAAAACAACCAAAGAAGGTGTCTCCTAATCAAAGAGATACCAGGCTGTGCTCTCTGCCAAGTTTGCTGTGTTAAGTTCACATGAGGGAATGACATTGCAGACCAGATAAGTTCTTAAAAGAGAAATTTATTTAAAGACTCGGGATCAACATATGATTACAAAATATACATACTAATGACTCAGGCAATCCTTTGTGCTGAATATTGTTAGGCATGAATCAAGTACCACTAAGAAGAAGAACCACATGGTTTACCTCTTCTTATTCTTTCTAAGTCATTTGGTCACAGATGCAGCTGGAGGCAGGACATTGAATATGGACCTGTGGACTGCCATAGGACACCTGCTGTGTTATAAAACTACACTTAAAATTATTACAGATTAAATAAAAACTGCATCATATGACTGAAAAGAGGTGATACCATTTTACATATCTGAAATTAAATTGGAAAAGTTCAGTGCCTCCCTTGAGTATTTTTGATTCCTTCTCATGGTTTTATTTTACTAATTCAGGAAAGTAAATTCTAACATCAGTCATTAAATAGTTCCACAGAGCCACAGGCAAAACAGCAATATTAGGAAAATTTTTATATGACGCCAGAGAGGTGTGCCAGTTATTGAGACTGGACTTTTTAATTTTCCATTATATGTAGAGCAGGTGAAAAATTATACAGTTAAGCATGTTATTAAAGTTTTCCTTCCCAATGACAGCAATGCACCAACATGAAAAATAAAGTAGATGTTCATAAAGTGTTTGAGTCCTTAGTTTTGATTGACAAATGGAACACCCTCATCAAAATACTCTACATTAGTGGAACATAGGAATACACAGTCATTTCACTCATCTCTGCAATGACATTTGCTGTAATTAAGAAAGTGATGACTTCTTTAATTTATATTCTCTTCTATTTTTTTGTTCATTAATTCAAATTTTTAAATCAGTATGTTTAAAAAAGAAAAATTTAATAGCAATATTAAGGACTGTGGTATTGACATATACATTTCATTTCCAGATACACTCTTCTTTCTTTTTTATTGTGGTGTTATTACAGATTCCCTTTTTGGAAATTGTTGCATGAGGTTAAAATGTTTTGGTTGGTGTGTGGGTTCAATGTATAATATAAATACGCAAAAATTTTATTATGTTTTATTTTTATGCCTTAATGTGCTGTCCCTTTTTGCTCCCCCAAAAGAAACAGAAATAGATTGAAGTCCCATCTTTCAGGTGTCCCATATGTTAATAGTATATGCTGACATTGACTTTGATTAAATATAACTTCTGAATCCTCATCCTATTATTCTTAGGAAGGCAGCTCCCACCTGCACCTTTTCTGAAAGACAGCAGCATGTGTGCATTAAAGTTTGACATTTCTTTAGTTCCACTCTACACAGAGACCCACTTTCCAAGTGGAGATCAGGAATTTGTTTACATATAGTGTTGGATTAATACCTCTGATTTATCCACTTGGCCCCTAAAGTGAGAGAACATTAATTTCTAATGTAGGGAAACAGAGAATGGAGCATTGCAAGGGATTTTTTTATGCAAACATTTGAGGGACAAAAAATGAACACATAAATCTGTATTATTCTCCTTTCAGATTTGAACGCCTTCTATTTTGAATCACTAAAAGTTAAAAGAGACTAATATTTACTATCCATTCTCTCTTATACATGGACCATGAAAATCCCCTTCCTAATATTTCTCTAGCACTGCAGTTTATGTACATTGATTGATACCAGTAGAACAACATTGAAATTTTTTATATTCCAGACTCATGGGTAATTTTCCCCCTCATCACACAAACTGCAGACTACACCCAAAGACCAACAACGAATTCTGCATCAAGATACACTGAACACCCCACACATATCCCTCTGGTATGTGGTATGAAGCGAAGCATAGTTAGAAAATTCTTGAACTTCTGGAAAGGGAAATGTTTTCCTACATGCTGTTTCCAGGAGACCTCTCTGCACTGCCTGATGTGCATGTATCTGAAGTGTGACTGGAATATGGAAGACTATCTCAGAAAGGAAATAAGCCCTCCATTCTTTTACTGAGAAAAACCAGTCCCGACCTAATAGGTATGAAATACTACAGTGAATTTGGAGGCTGTTTTTAAAAAGAAATGAAAACTGGGTGTGTAACAAGGACGTCACTTTGCCTTCTGTATAGAAGGCCTATATATCTATTCCTTCCAGAATGATTGTCTTGGTTTCTTACTCCATGAAATTTAATTAATTTTGATGGTCTTTGCAATACTCAGATCTTATCACTGGAATCATGTTTTGTACTTCATAAACGTTAGCTGAAGCTCTAATTTCTCATCTAATTGTATTTTGAAACACAAATGTGACTTTCATGTCTAACAGAAGGACTTACCCCAAACTTTTATTAATTTTCATTTACATGTACTTTAAAAGTAATTAATTTTGAAGTTATAAATCATTAGTGACAACTTATTTGAAATAGTTTAATGCAAAAACATTGAAGTGATTGCATGGAGAAACAGCCAAAGCATTCAATTCCATTAAAGCTGAAAAAGTTAGTCTCATTGAATTGTTTTGAGTGTCTTTTTTGCTCCTTCTGCATTGTACTTAATTTGCATAATAACAGGCTGTAGAAAGCTTTATTTCTGATATATGGGAAAATATCTAAAATTTTCAGCCAATTGTAATACATACTGTAAATACATATTAGAACATTAAACATAATGTGCAACTATGATTATCTGATATTGAAGTGACCTACTATAACCAAAATAGAAATCCTAGGGGAAGTTCACATGATGTAAAGTATAGGACACATCCAGGTACTCAAAATTTCTACTCTGGAAGTCAAGACCAAGTTTGGGATCTTACTACGCTTTCTCTGTTATAGAAGTTTTTCCTCATTACAAGGTAGGTGAGAAACATGATTTCACTTCCACAATACCTGCAGGGAGAAACCATAATTTAGTCAGAATACAGCACAGAATTCAGACTTTTCAGAGTGTTGTTTTGTTATTAAACTATGGGTTTTGGCCATACATTTTGTTCATCCTGTCATGCAGGAATTGATCTGTAAGACTAGTCATGTATGTAGAATCTTATCCTATTTTTGTCATTAACGTATTATATTTAAGAGTGATAATAAAACTTATCTGGCCAACTAAATCGGGCACAACTTGCATAATGTAATAATATATGAAATTAAAGTACCTCATAGAATTTATTTAGTTATAATTACAACATTTTCTCTGCATTGTTTTCTCACCTAATCGAGATTAGATGTCCCATTGTCTTCCACCCACATGCTATTTGTATTAATGGAAATACAGTTTGATTTAAAAATAAAAAAGGAATATGAGCAATTAAAATGAACCAATTTCAGAACAATTAGTGCCAGATCATGAAACCTGAAGCCTAAGGAATTATATGATTAGACATACTGAGTCAAAGCAGTCAGCAAGCTGGCTCAGTTTATGCTTAGTCTAAATTCATTATTACATGCTGATGAACAATCTATCAGACTAGCAGAGGAAGGACTTTTATAAAATATTAATATTTGAGTAGATTAAGATTGCAAGATTTCTTATGTATGAGTTGGGTAAGAATTTCTGTTAAACAACTGTCCTCCAAACACCTGTTATTTAATGAGGCATATAGCATCAAGACATAATTTATATCCTTAAAGGATGAAGGGATTCTTCAATTAGCAAGTTATCAAAACACAAAGTATTAGCTTTATAAGCAATTTTCACTGCAATGAGCAGATGTGACACAGATGTGGGCTTTCTGCAAACCGCTTTAGGAACAATCAACTTAATGGTTTATAAGCCCTTTTGTAACATTGTTGGGAAACAATTATTATACTTCTCTTCCATCTATCTGTCATGATTATTCTCTTCAGTGAATCTCATTTAAATCTCACTGAACTGGGTCCTGTTTTCAGATCTGATTTATGATTGCACTCAACCATACCAATCAACAACTCATAGGTCAGTGCTTATCAGGAGTTGCACTGAAAGATCAGGAGAGCCGCCTCTGCTACTGAACAGCAAAGTCATCTGCAGGGGCTGCCTAGTAGCATTTCAAGTATGGGCAATTGTCCTTATTTTAATGCTATGAGAACTTTAATTAAAACTGGTGCCCTGAAAGTCATTCTGTAAAAACTCCAGAAATATGCTTGGATTGTCACTCCACAGCATTATCAGAAGGTGAAATTATGGATGTAATGCCGACACAGGCTTCAAATCCATCTAGTCTTGTGTGGGAGGATGCAAAAAATGAGAAATATCAAACCAGTTTTCTTGGCCTTCTGTTAAGCTCCATTAAAATGATGTTACTTTTTTTTTTTTTTTTTTGGTGTAGATGACAGATAGCATTCTTTAGAGAACACAAGTAGGATCCCCTGTTCATCAATGTACATATAAATATCCTTCTCTTAAACTGAAAGAATTGGTTTTTTCAAATGTCTCCCAGATCAAAGTCCTACTGTCCTTTTTGTTACCCTCCTTTCTGATAAGGGTCAGATAACTTCCCAGGCCAGTGACAGCATGCCCAATAACAAAAAAGCAAAGCTTTCTGAGACTCTCAGCCGTACTAGAATTTCAAAAAGAGAGTTGCAGGTATCAAAAGGAAAAAAAGTTTTCAAACATGTCACAGCAAGAAGCAGGACAAATTTGTAATGAAATACAATTAAATATTCTTCCAGGAGCAATCTTTTAAATAAGGGCTTAGTCAGAGAAATGTATCTAGGACAATTCTCATGAAGACAAAATGAAAGAAAACCAGCCCTAAACCAACACAAATATCTATTGTTGGTGTTAGGAGACAGAATCTTGCAAGTACAGTATGAAACTTGATACTGCCCTGTTACTTCCAGATGACAAATAGCTAGTTTTGAAGTACATAAATGCTCGTTTTTGTCAATCTGAAAATCCATTTGGAATGGAAAGTGTGTGGTTGTTGGTTTTTCTGTAGTGCTGTAACACATCTCCAGATGAATTTTCACTTATGCAGTCCTGTTACTTTGCAATAGTACCCTCAATGGCACTTAAGAAATTTCAGCTTTTTTATAGTTTGGTAACTTTGCAACATCAACTTTTTTACTTCTAGCTAGAATTTTTTTCAATGGTAATAAGAAAAAGAAGTAAACTTACTAGTTCACTGATGCAAAACCAACAAAAAAGCAAAGGAAATAGTAGTATTTTATTGTCTTATTTTTCATGGACTAATTGCACCCCTTTTATTATCTGGCTAGCACATAAAGAAGTCAAAAATCTGTTTGACCTTAAGAAAATTATAGAACTCCAGACTAGGATGGATTCACACACATATTTTATGGATGCCACTGACTCCACGTGCTATAGATAGACCATCTTTCAGTAAGTGCTATAGAAAGACCATTTCTCACTTCACTTTCCTTTTTGTCACCAAGACAGAATTCTGCATTGTCAGAGAAAAATGCCCTGCCACTGCACAGTTACTTGCAGGGATGGGCCATGCTGATGTTACATGGTAGGTAGGAGTCAGCAAAAAGGTCATGGGATGAATGAACTCTGAATTCATGCAAAGAATGAAAGCACGCTGTTGTAAAATCTGCAGCATTAACTCCAGGTGCCCCTACGTGCATGGAATGCAATGTATTCAAGGAGACAGAAGTTAAAATGGCACCAGGTTTCTACAACCTTACCAGAAAATATTTAATTTAATAATTAAGATTACTAGATTAATAGTCTAAGTGTCATAAATATCTAAATACTTGGGTAAAGAGAGTTACTTACATGCTAATTAATTTTTGCTGGTGCTGAAACATCACAACTGAAGGGAAAAGTGAATTTAAAAAATTCCTTTTAAGAATATTTGATTACCTCATGGACTTAAGGTCAAATCACTAAAAATCCTTTGACCAAAGTCCTTTGTAACTGGAGTTTTATTTCATTTTTGGATCACAATTAAAATAGTGAAATCTCTTCTGTTTCAAGATTAAAATGTTTGAAATTGGGATATATCTGCTGGTTTTCACATCTACTTGAGTCCATGTGGGACATGAGAACATAGCAGAGCAAAAACATCAATATGAATGGGGATGCTTGCTACATAAAGAAATATTGCATTTATTTATTGAATTTCTTTTCTTTCAAGGGCCTACTTAAAAGGTAGGAGTAACTGGCAAATGACAATTATTGATCCTCATTTCCAGATATGTAGAGTGGATGCTGAGAGTGACATAGCCTGGAACTGCTCAGTTTCTAAGACAAGTGGGTAGTTCCATAGCAAAACTTTAGAAGACTGCCAGCCCAGTATCTTGCTATGACACTTCCAAAAGCCCTCAGAGCAAATATAAGAATTCAACATATATTCACTATTTTGCTATCGAGATATTGCTATAGTTATGCTGTGAGCTTTTTTTGTCTAGACTTAAAATGTATTGTCTCTCTATGTGAAAGAGGAAATGACATTGCTTATTGATTATAATGTAATTTCCATATAAAAAGAGTACAAGAACTAGCTGGGGAAAGGTTACCTAGTGAGAAACAACATTTTATTTTTACAGTGTGTAAGTCAGAATGATTTTAAGGAAATTACAAATTGTCTTTCTGAAGATGACTTTCTCATTGCATCTATATATTGCAGAAAAGTTAATAAAGTTTTCTCATCACAGACATGACTCCTAAAATATTCACCTGCATTTAACTTCGAAATATATATTCATTTTTCATTTCCAGAATTTAAAAATGGGTAAGTATCTGCAATTCTGTTTGATAGAGAACAGGAAGAAAATCTTCTGTGATGACAGTACCACTGTGATGGGAACCCAGCTGTTTCACTATGGTGGTCTCATTTGACTCTGTCTCTTTCTGAACTGGCTTGGAATAAATCACCTGGAAATAAAACTGGTAACCTAAAGTTCAGCCTCTTAATGTACGTTTTCCTCTCATCATGAAAAGAGGATTTGTTTTCAAGTGTTGCTGGTANATAAAGCTTGTGAAACATGGAGAATATTATTTAATCTTATTATTTTAGATTTTCATAAAATTGAAGAAAACTGAGACACAAGAAACTCCCTCTAAAAGTTATTTTTTTTTTGTTTTATACTCAACTCTGAATCATTCAAAGCTTTTAATCAAAGCTGCAGTGTCAGCTTAAGTAAATAATTTGTTCATGCACTTGACTTCAGTAACTGAGAACGCTTCATAAACTCAATGTTAAGCACTCTCTCACCTTAGTGTATCATCCCTGCTCATAAAAAAATTAGGTCAAAATTGCACTACCTCAAGCCTGGAGTGCACAGGAAGAGATAAGTCAGAAGCTGCTTTAAATGAGATAAATGTGTATTCTGTGATTTCAGAGTCTATTCTCATAGGCACAATAAAACTAAATCTGTCTTTCTGTCCTTGATGTTGAGGGCAAGTCTCCTGTCATAACTGCATTAATGAATTAAAAATATTACATGAATAAAAATTGTGGCACCTGTACTACCAGCAAGAAGTATGCCTATATGACTCATGTATCTGGCCTTGACAAAAACTTTTTCTATGCACATTGCACAAAACACTTGAAAGCATCAGATTTTAAATAAGAGGGAACAGAGTAGTAAGCCAACAAAAGAATGTTGATGTACATGGCCCTAACTATTGAGTGCAGTATACTAAAGACTGCTTTCTTGAAGCCACTAAAGTATATATTTCTGAACTCTGAAGCAGAAAAGAGGTAATATGGTTTATTATGTGGAGCATGAAAGTATCCTAAAATGCAGAGGTTCTGGTTAAGATATTTCAGGGTTCATTTATTTGCATTTGCTCATGCAAAACAAAGTAGATATTTTCCTAAGGGCTACATTCACCATGAGTGAATTCTACTAAGTCAGATGTATCATCTTCAGTATTCAAGTGTTCTTGTATTTTGAAGAAATGCAGGCCAATTAATCTGACATTATTTTTTCTATTCTGTGTATGTAGTGCTGATTTGCCTTTTCTTTGCCTAGGTATGCTTGCCTAGGTTTTGCTTGCTATGAAGCATCAGCATTAAGCTTTTGCTTATGTGTTAATTTGCTTGTTTATTTCTGGGTTTTGGTTTTTTAACATGGGTTTGAATTAGCTAGGTAATTATTTACCTTCTTCACTATGCCTTGCTGCTTTGGGGGTTTTTTTGCTGTAACATGCTGGAATTGAAAATTATGCATAACGGTTTAGTTGAAGTATCTTGATTTCATATTGTTGCTTTGAATTACTCAAACTGAATGTGGCCATTTTAAATAATTATGCATTGCTAGGTTCTTTATGTTATAACTTTAGCATGGTTTAGTATTCCTGATGACTGAGAGTAGTTTTCTGGCAGACAAAAAAATGCAAAGTTAAGTTGAATACATAATGACTAGAAAGAGTGACTGAATTACTAAAGAATTAGAAATGCCTAAAAGGTTTTGTAGCTTCTTTATTCCAGTAACCACAAGAAAGTCAAAGTCACAATGCAATTTTGAAAGACAGTATGTCTTTGCTAATTCTGAATATGCTTTGTGACAGCAAAGCCTCATTTGACTAACTGAAATTGCTGGCCTTACATTCCTGGTAATTTTATGTATGAGAAAAAATAATTATGATTACATGACCAAATTAGGTGATGACATGCACAGAAATGATTGCCTAGGTCTGATTCCAAGTTTTGGAAACACAGTGAAGCCTGTCTTAGCTGTCTCAAAAGAAGAAAATCAGAGTTAATATAAATATTTAGATACAGGTATATCTGCCTCAGCAGAAAAAGGTAGATAGATACCCACAGACTGTCTCTGAGATAGTGATCTCAGATATGGAACCACACAACAGTGAAAATGCACAAGTGTTTCTCATTTTTCATGCACTTTGTAAACTCATATTTTCAGTTTAAATAGTTTTCCTAGCATTTGGAGGTATATGGGGCAAGGCAATATTTGAAAGACAATGGTATCTTTTATTACATGAAAAAGATATCCAAATTATGCTGTCTGATGCAAATTTTGCATAAGTCACTGGTCATATTTCCCCATGACTTCAGATGGAATTTAGGTGACTTCCCAGGAGAGAGGTCAGCATGGACACAGACAGGCAGTGTAGGTCTGTATTTATGCCTAAGTGCTCAACTTTGTACTGCTGACCTAATTGAAATGTAACCATCTGCCTGTCTGCTCCTGAATCAGGATTAAATGCTTTGCTTTTGATAGATAACTCACAGGATCCTTACCAGACCTCTCTTTACTTGTATCTCATGGGAACTGGGACACTCAGGTCACAGTCTGTCACCATTGGGCAGGTGTAAAATATCTCTAAAGCAACTTTAACTTGGTGTTAATGCTGACTGTGAGCTCTAAAGACTCCTCCAACTCAAAGATATCATAAGAGTGAGAGGAGGGTCAAGAAGAAAGGAAGTGGATATGGTAGGAAAGAAACAGATATACTCCCCAAAGCAATAATGAGATTTGCCATTTTCCAAAGGCAGAATTTCAGACAAGAATGATGAATTCAGTAGAGGAGGAGCCTGGGAAAGATATAAGCAATCCATCTGTTTTAGCTTGGCTTTCCTCCTTCATCCACTCTTTTCAGGCAAGGCTGCCCTACATCCACTTAAGTCTAGACAGAAGCACAGTGTTTTTGTTTCTAATAACCTTAGACTAGAGGACATGTTGAACAGATAGATTGGACTACCCAATCCCCTGAGTCAGAGGACCATGAATGTGGGAACTGTGACTTCCAATTTGTTTTGTCACTGAAGATATCAGGGATCAGCTGTATCAGTGGAACATTTGCAAGTCCATGGGACTTGACAGGATTCAACCCAGGGAACTGAATGAACTGGGGGATGTTATGACAGGACTCCTTTCCATCAGCTACCAAAGGTCTGAGGAGTCTGGGGTGATCCCTGCTGATGGGAAGCTGGCCTATGCTGTTCTAATTTGCAAGAAGGGTATGAGGAAAGACCCAGGAATATACAGACCTGTGAGGTTGACCTTAGCACCTGCAAAAATAATGGAGAAGGGTAGATTGGGATTGAAAAGCATTAGAAAAAGAACTCAAACATCAGGTGCAGTCAACATGAGTTCACAAAGGGAAATTTCTGCTTAAGAAATCTGATCTCCTCCAGGCTAAGGTCACCCAACCAGTAGATGAAGGGAACGTGGTGGATGTGTTTTTTTCTGGCTTTTAGTGATGCTCTTGGTACTGTCTCTCACAGCATCTTTCTGTATGAGTTGTCCAGTTGTGGCCTAGGTGGGTTCATGGTGTGCTGGCTGAAAAGCCAGCTGGATGGCAAGACTCAGAGAGTTTTAGTGAATGGGCCACATCTGGCTTGTGAGTGGTCACCAGCGGTGTGCTCAGGGCTCAGCCCTCACTCCTGCGCTGTTCAATATTTTGACCCATGATCTGGATACAGGAGTTGAATGTCACATTAGTGGCTCAAGGGGAGTTAGCAGTGTGCAGTTCCCTTCTCATATTCTAGACTTTTTCAGGAAAGAGGAGTCTGATCCATGTATGCTGTGTTTTTAATGAGAATTATTCCTTTCTGTCTTTCCACTGCCCTTTCCTCCTTTTTTTAAGAACATTTTTCCTAATCTAAGAAGTATGCAGATTCAGCAAATTGCAAGTCTACAATTGGCTTTGATCTTAGACTGTTCAAACTTGCTTTTAACCAAGCAAAGATAGCTCAGTATAACTTAGATTTCAGTTCACTATGTATCTCAATAATAATAATTTGATAATACTACAGTACTGACCCTGTGGGAGCAAATTTCCTTGTACTGAGTATCTTGAGTAATTGATCTCTACAGGCTACTTTCACATAGTGTGAGTCCAATTGCTTCATGAGGAACATTTCCTATGCTTTTTTGGCAATTTTTGCTTTCTGTATTCAAAATTTGTGAAGTGTTAACAACGATAGAGAGCTAAGACACTAGACCTTATCCTTAATGACACAGCCATTCTCACATCTCCATCAATAAAAAAAGAAAAAAGCGTGATTGCTGCATAATCCTAAACTTGGCTATTCTTACATTTATCATGCTTACAACACTTTGTGTGCATCTAGTCATAATAAAAGATAGTAAAGGTAGAGACAGGTCCTAGTCTAAAAGTATCACTCAATTAAGCCAAAGGAGAGAAGACTTATTTTGACATTCTTTTCTGAACACTTGTCTACAGAGGGATAACGTCTTTCTGACAAAGAAAACCAAGAAGATAGGGCTATATAGCTTTGGGACATGTAGTTTCAAGCTTAGGAATGTGTTCGAGGTCCTGAGATTAGTTCAGTTGCTTAGAACAAGGTGCTAATAACACTAAGGTTATTTGGTTTGATCCCCACATGGGCTATTCACCTAAGAGTCGGAGTTGATGGTCCTTGTGAGTCCCTTCCAACTCAGAATATTTTTGAAATTTCTGTGACAGATTTCTACTAAAGCAGTATTGAGGTAACTCTTCTAACTCTTCTATCGTCTAACTTTACATGCATTGGTTTGAGTCCAGTCCTGTTTGATGTACTGCATGGCCTTGCTCCTAGATCTTGCATAGTACAAACCCAAAAGCTTCAGGGCCAACAAGTCCTGCTAAGAGACAAAAGTATTTTGCCACCATAACAGTATTATGCTGACATGCCCTGGTTACTCCAGGCTAGAGCTGGCTAACATTCATCTGAGAGCATGGGCAGGGAAAATACATCTCTTGCAACCTTGTGTGTAGATGTAACCTTATTAGCAATCTTCTCCTTCCCATATGTCTCTCTTAAAATAGAATGCTTTATGCTGCACATAAATTGTATTTAGAAGGTTATTCTATGAACATTTATTTTAGACTCTAATGACTTCGGGGAGGGCAATGTCATTTGCTATCAGTTTAAATGTGCTTAGCAGAATAGGGCTTTGACCTGCTCTGCTCCTTACAGCTGACATATATAGATAAATAAACATCTTTTGGCTCAACAAATGTCTGCAAATCAGCATTTTCAAACACAAAAAAGTCCCATGCTCTTTCAATGGAATTAACTCTAGAGTCACCTTTTTCCCCTTTAAATGTCCTTTTGGACTTAGGGAAAAGGCCAATGTTTCTGTTCCTGCCGCTGCCAAAATATCAGCTCTTCTGAGCACATTACTTTCTTTTGTTGTCCTTAATTATAATTCATGGTGGAACAAGAATAACTCATTGAATTCAGTTTTAGAGAGAAAAGGGAAACTTTTTATTTCCTCAGTGATATGCCCTCATATCACAAGATAGCATATTAACATTGTGCTATGCCTGTGTTAATGATCTCTACATCTCAGTAGGTCTAATTAAACAGAAAACAAGAGGTGAAAAGCAGTATCTGCAGAAAATTTTATTCTGGGTAGTGTTCCAGCATCTTGGAAAGATTTTAACAATTGTTTTCATACAGGTCCAGCTGTTTGCCATGCAGCCTGAGATGAAGTCCTTATTTATGAGGAGAACTCTTTGCCACCGCTGGTTATAATCATGTGCAAAATGGTCTTTTCATCTCGTGCTCATGAATACATCTTTGTTAGATTAAATGAGAGCTGCTGACTCAACATCTGCCCGTAAACATGCAACTCACCTTTTGATCTCAGCATCTATTTGAATGGCTAAAACGAGTTTGTGCTTTGAGGGGATATTTCCATTAATTATTAAGACTTTGTTCTTTTTCTAAAACAGGAAAACAATTTTAAAACAAAAATGTTTTCCTTTTATATCCATGTAAGATGCTCTATGTAAAATATTCTTTCATAGAATTACACTTACTGTAACTTTTTAGGGGTTTTGAGTTATGAGTGTTATATATGGAAGGCAATGAAGGGTGAGAAAACATCCAGAACTGCAGAGAAAGCAATAATTTGTTACATCCTGTGGGACTCAGCAGCTTGTTATAAATTCATTTTCCATGTAAATTGGCTTAAAAAATTATTACACTTGATGCTAGTCCTGTAATTGTTATTCACACAAACTTCAAATGAATTTCATTCTTTGACTACTCTTTAATGCTAATGTCCAGAAAAATCATTTTCTTTTTTTCTTTTTTTTTTTTTTTTTTCATTCTTGTATTTGAAATAAACCTTAGCTTAATGCAGTTTAGGGATTTGGATTATTAGCTTGTCTGACAAAGCATGTTTTGTACACAGCAATTGAAAGAGGTAACCTACATTTAACTCAATGTTCACAGCTCAGTAGTCTGTTAGCACATCTGATACTTCAGGTGATTCAGATCACACAAAAGTTAAAGAAGATATATTGAACACTTGTTCTAATCTTATTCTATCCATCATCTAGGAAGTTTTAGAGAAGCCCTTTATGGAGTAGACTGATGTGACTTTGTTCTATCAGCTGTCAAACTCCTTCATGTGATCCAGGATGCAAGTCTGGTTATAAAAGTGATACTAGGCTCAATAATCAGAGATGAACATGGAGGAGGACCTTGGCATGGCATTCACTTCATCTCCTCCTGATGTGCTGGACAGTAGCTTGCTGATAGTGACACAGAACTCTGTGTGTTGGATTTGTCCTCTTTGGCATCCTTTACTTCCATCTCTGGCGTGATGGTCAGTCTCTGTGATGTAAAGGTAACAAATGCCAGTCAGCATTCTCCCTGCTGTGCACCTATGACGCAAAACAGGACATCTGTTAAAAGAGACAGCAAATAAATGCATAACCTTCACATTTAGAAACTCTTGTGTACTTTAAGGGACTGATAGTCTTATAGGATAAAGGTAGATTATCTCAGTTAAAAGCAATTTTTTTTCAAAGCTATTCTTTCCAACATCATAATGAATTCAGAAACTCATCTTATTTATCAGAAAATGTACTGACACATGAACATCGATTATTTAGGAAAGATAACAAGGTCACTGGCAGTAAAATTTAGGAAGTGAGATTTGCAAGGGAAGGAGTATTGGAAATGGTACAGGCTTGCTTCTCAGGAGTAAACTTTAAGTATTTTCACTGTCCTGTAAACCAACTGAAGCACATTCTAAAAGAAAAATTGCGGAAAGTTTAGAGCCTCCTTTTTCGTGAACTTATGAGGATTTGAACATTATGTTTTGGCTTTTTAAAAGGAATATTAAAGTTCCAAAATTGTTTTTGTCTAGAAATGATCAGAAAATAAGCAGTGCTCACATGGGAAGTTTCTCAAAGCCTTGCATATGTCTCCCTGAAAGAAAATATCCTCACAATTTCTTTTACTTTAAAAAAAAAATACTCAAATGTTTATAATTTCTAATGAGCTAAAGGTTGATTTAGTCCAGTTTTTCTCAGGTAGCAATTTTTTCAGTATCTTTCGGTTCCATGGTATCCTTGCTAGTTGTAATAAAACATTTAAGAGGTCATGCAAAACTGGCTGAGATAATTTATCTTTGTTTTTATCTGTGTGGTTGCTTGGAAAACTATGGGTGTTCAATTCCATGCTGTTGTTACTCTTAATTTATGAACAATCAGCTGCATGTTCCCAGTTCCCAGAGGTTGGAACAAGCAGTACATTTCAAACTACTGCCATGCAACAATAAGAAGGCCTAATTACATGCACAAAAAAAAGTTTTTTTGGGTGTCAGAGCAGAAGCCATCAATGATTGAGCTATGCACCTCCACAAACTCTTCCAAGAGTACTCCACAAAGACATTTGGCAAAGTAGTGCAGTATATGCCCAAATGGTTAAGGTCACTTATGTTCTCCTTATTTGCTTCAATGTCTAAACTACATTGGCCTTTTGAATAGAAAACTCTAAATTATATACTGAAGATAACTTGCAATAATTACCAGTTGCTGGCAATCTGTACCAGGGTAAACTCCTCAGTCTAATACTGTGGAAAAGATATTTCTACAAAACCTATTGAGATTTACACATAGACTAAACACTTCATATTTATATTGTACTGATAAGAAAGTTTTGTTATATAGTAGTATCTTCTCAAGAACCTGTAGTTCTTGTCCATTATGGAGAAAGGAATTATTTACCAAGGAATCTTCTCTGTCTTACTTCACTAAAAGTATGTAAATGGTCAGATTCAAATAGCAATATTAACAGAATTGGGTCTCATTATGTTACTAGATTAAAGTCTCTCCGGTTAGGTCAAAAATACTTCCAAGTATACAAGTTTTCTAGAGAAGACTTGGTAATTTTACAGTCGTAATAAATACCAAAGATTGAGTTCAAAAGACTCTGAGCATTGAAAAATCTGTGAAAGTATCTTTGCATCACAGTTAGCTTTGAGAGGAGGTTCTTGACCAAATACTTGGTGTATGTGTGTAGTTCTGCAGACCACCATATTCTATATTTTAACTGGGATTCCTATACTAAGTAGACACACTTGAATGATTTTTTTTTCCTCCTGGAAGAGACTTTTATTATATATGAGGTCGGACTCAAAATGTATAACCACTCTTTCCCCTTTGCCTCCTCTAGGTTCATGTATCATTGAGTAACCAGCTGGAAATAGCTGTGTAAGCACAGAACTAGCTGAACCGTTCAGTCAAGATTCAAGGATATAAGCAAGGACAGGAATGCATCTGATTCGGTCACAAGTGATGAGAGCCAAGGTTAGCTGCTCTCACATTTCTTTCCTTCATCACTAGACTACTATTGCTATATTGCTGATATATAATAAAATTCTGTAAAATATTTGCTTCAGTAATTAATCTAGCCTTTTTGATTTGGTCTATGCACAGCAAGGCACACTTTTGCTGTTGGTTTTATGCAGATATCTACCCAGTTAACCACAAGAAGACATTCTTTCCTGTCTTTAGGTATCTCCTTACAACAGGTTTCATAGAGTTGCTTAATGAATATGGTAATGCTTAGTTTTCCAGTCTATATATACAGGAATGAGCAATTTCTTTTTGTAAGGTGGGAGGTAAACTGTAAGCTGTTAAACTGGTCCTTTCAAAATAAGCCAGGTTTGCTAAAACTTTGTCAAAACTGAAAAAAAAAAAAAGCAAAATATCAATCAGGTTTTTGTCAATTGAAAGTTAGAAAAACACTTTCAAGTGTTGTTCAATTACTTTCATCTATCTTTAGGGGTTTACAATATTTGTTACCTCATAATAATAATTTTCTCTTAGACCTGACAAAAAAAAAGAAAGCCTGACATTTTTCAGATAAGCTACAGGCTTTTTACCTCCCAAAGATTCTGACCCATTCCAGTTATGGTGGTGACAATAACTCACAGGGTAGGTTTGTAACAATGCCTTCTGAGATTCAGGTACTATGAAGTTAGTTGATGTTTAGGCTTTTAACCCAGGGTAATAAGGTTCTACTGCAAAATAAAATTCCAGGAGGAATATAGACTATGCAAATTAATTGTACTGTTTCCTGGTAACTTTCCTTTTTTTAAAACTATGTATTTTTAAAAACAGTAAAATGCTCTGATATGTAATATGGTGAATACTTCCTTCTGTAAAATATGCATTTTGATAATAGGATATCAAAACTTTGCAGAATCCAGCTATACAAACTCAAGTCATGTANTCTGCCACTTTTCAGATTCAATTAACTTCAGTTCTGGGGAAATCACATTATAAGCAAAATTTACCCTCATAAACCTGCTTTATACAAAGTTGTATTTTTTAAGAACCGTTTCAGTGTTTCAGCAAGAATAGAGCACTCTGACACAAGTCTATGACACAGATCTTTTTTTTTAATAAGCAATGGCTTTCTAACATTTTAATTTTTTTCTTTTTTTCCCTTGCAATATAAAATGACTATAAAGACTAAATAGATCTGCAACAGACAGTAATGCTACAAATTGTTCTTCTTGGCTAATTCACATTCCCCAGCATAATAACAGATGTTTAGGAAGGGGTGACATATTAAAATTAGATATATTGGACTAATTCTTGTTCTTATACAAATCTGCTCAGCTCAATTAATCTTGTAGATTTTTCCTGGTCATAGATAAAAACAGAAATAAGCAAATTTTAACTTGCTTTTTTTATTCCAATTGAATATCATGGGTCAATTTTATTGTTATATATGACTACTCATTTCATAATTTTGTTGGATCATGCAATTAAAAATCGGAAACAATCATACCAGTGGGAGATAAAGATATGTAAAGATACAAATATATATATAAAAATATATGAAGTCTCTTGAAATGTTTCTTCAAAATTTTGGATAGACTGTAAGAAATTTTTCAAAAAACTTAAACCCCTCAATTTATATCAGAACATTAACATTACTTTCGGATAATCTGAAGTAAAGGCCGAAATTATAAACACAAGTCTAAACAAA
>VXBX01008713.1:331-37848 GCA_013400415.1 Scytalopus superciliaris | reverse complement strand
ATAAACACAAGTCTAAACAAAAACAAAGGTCACTGGTCTTGTTCCTATCTGTTGGTTGTTTCTGTTTTGTTTTGTTTTGTTTTGTTTTGTTTTCCACATAGAAACATAGTATTATTTTTGCTCTAGCCACAAGACACTCAAATTAGGAAGAAGGGTGAAGCATGGAAAAATCTCCCACCACTTTTCCATTCTCCTAATTTTCTGCAAAAATGTTTTGTTTGAGAAAAAGATGAGATCAGGCTGATGAAGACATAGCAAAGGTGAGTGGCAGAAGGTAAATAAAGGGGCATTACCATCAAGTGTGGTAAAAGAACAAAAGAGGTCAGATGAAGTGCTGAGATTGGAATGGAAGCAGATAAACAGAGTAATAAAGCTAGTGCACTATTACCACAACAGGGGCAAGAGCAAATATTATCAAGGAAGCAAAAATCTACAACAAATGTTGCAATAAATAGAAGCAAGAACAGGCACTGTCGTAATTTTAAGGGTGGAAGAAACAAAAAAACAGAATGCAAAAGCATCAGTATTGTTAAAAATGTTCACAGAGAAAATGTCAGCTGTAGGTCCACCTACTAATGAGAGGACCAAATAACAACCCAGAGGAAGTGTATCACCTAAATGCTTCTTACAAGAAAGTGTGTCATCCAGCTGCAGTGAATGCAGAAAGCCATTCCAATACTTTCATTTTTGTGAGAGTTATTTAAAATCCTCTGAAATCAAACAGAATGCTTTTGCATATTGATTAAATAACATTTGAGTGAAAGATCCAACCATAAAATTCTGCACGTTCAGTGCTGCAATAAGCTTTCCTTGTTTAAATCTTGGGTTAGGCATCCCTCACATTCAGAGACTTCTGGAAAACCAAAAAATTGGACATGTTCAGGGCAAAAAATAATTTTGAATGTACAATAGATCCACCATAGGTTCTTTTACAAGGTCTCATGCTTGACTGGGACCCTGAAAGATCAGGGCAGATGAAGGATTGAGAAAAAGTGTCTATTCTGATGATTAATATTGATCATTTTTGTGTCATCTGGGGAGACATAAGGTCAAATCTGCAGGGAATGAAAAAGCAATTGTTAACAGCCTCTTTTTCAAACATCCTGTGCCTTAACCCAGATATGGGGAGCAGTCTGAGCTCCTTCCAGACCTTTGGTGTAGCGACTGATACAGTCTGAATGAGCTCTTTGACAATGGGAATTACTCAGCTGAGGGTCTGGGATGTGATCACAACCCTACAAGATGCAATTCAAGTAAGTATTCTGTAGAATCCCTTTTCTTCATGAGAAGGTTCTCTAGAATGGCTAGTCTGATGAAGTGCCTATTTATCATTTAAATGATGTACTATTTGAGGTTATCTATATAATAGAATTACAATTCTACTGTGCATTGGGACTCTTTATTGGACTTTCTGGTTAAAAGAGTAACTGTATGAAATATAAACTTTAATATTGAGCTATAAAATTTTTGAAATGTCCTTTTCTCTCCTTGAGTTCATTAAGCCTCCAGAGAAACTTTCAAAGCCCATTAGTTTATTTCAGCTTGGGTTTCTCGTCTCAGTCTCAAACAGCAAGGAATAAGATTTAATGACTTTAGAGGTTGTGACTTTTTTCTCACATAGTGTCTTGATTTGGTGACCTGCTTCATTATGACCAGAACTTTACTACTTGTTTATTCCCTGAACACTGAAACTTAATATATTCTCTTTCTACTTTCAACCTTATAAATGCAGCATTTTTTATTAATCATTATGAAGACATAAGCTATTTAAGTACTTTGCTGAAGTTCACGGTATCAAAGGGATGTTATACTGTGGGAGCCAGTTTACAGTTTAGAACTACCGTACAATCAAAAATGTAGCCACTTTGTTTCCAGTCATTTCTGTTGCAAAACTCATCAAGGTAGTATATAATCTAACAAGCAGGTACTTGTATTGGATGGATGATCATTGTGGGTGCCTTCTAACTCAGTATATTCTGTGATTCAGTGGAAAGAAAGAAACTGTAATGAAGTGTCTATTTTTTCAAGAACTTGAACAAAAAAATCTGTCTAGAAACTTCTTGGAGATAGAATTCTATCAAAAGGTAGCTGTTTGTCAGAAATTGTTGCAGGTACATTATATGCTTACCCATGTCTTATGTAGTTATTAGTGAAGGGCACATCAGCAAAAATTGGCATTAAAAACTGTTTACAGTAATAACAAGCAAAAAAGTAGTTTACCTGATTCCAGCTATTTTTGAACAGAACTGTAGCTGACAGTATTTCATGACTCACACAGGCTCCACTTTAGCATCAGAGTCAGTGAGAGCAAGTAAGTGCCAATCTGTACTAATGGCTACCCAGACTTTTACATACATTAGATTTTTTGATGTGCCTTTGCCCCATCTCTGGAGTGTATTTCATCTACAGTGATCAGCTGCCTCTGGTCTTGATCACTAGAAGCAAATCATTGCTCACATGTCACAGCTAGAGTACTGGTTTGCATTACCATTGATTCAATAAGACCACAGAAAAAAAATTACATTGAAAGGGACCTCTGGAGGTCAGCTAATCTGTCTCAAAAGCAAGGTTAATACCACAGTTACATGAAGCTGCTCAGGGCTGTGTCATATCAAGTTTTGGAAGTCTCCATGACTGAAGATGCTATAGGCTCTCTGGACAACCTGTGATTAGCTACTTTCATTGCCCACATTTTCCTAAAATACAGCCAGAATATTCCCTGCCATAAATCGTGTGTGCCTCTGGTCCTTTTGCTGTATAGCTCTGGGAAGAATTTGTCTCTATCTCCTCTGTAAGCCTCACTTGACCCAGCTTTGTGTAGATGAAAGCTGTAATTAGCTTACTTCTGGATCAAACAAACCCAGTTCTCTTAATTTCTCCTCAAATGTCATCTGTCCCAGACTTCTAATCTACCCTGTGGCACTATACTGGTCTCAGTCAAATCTGTCTCCACTGAGAAGTCTACAACTGAACAAAAATATTCCAGAAGTAATCTTGTTAATGTCCAAGAGAGGGAAATAATCACTTCACTGACCTGTACCAGTTCGTGGGCTTGCTCCATCCTAGGTCCATAATTTCACTGTGATCACAAACTGCACAGTTCTTATTAGTCCTTTTCTCCAATTTATTGCAGGTAAGTTTCTGGTATGTTCTGTGTTATCAGTGCTTCCCCTCTCCCACAATCTGACATCAACTTGATGAGATAACATTCTATAAAGGTCATTGAAGACGATATTCACATTTTGAAACCTTGAACAAAATCACTCATAAAAAACTGCCAGCTATGCTTGTCTCTAGTCTCAAAAATTCAGTCATTTTTTTGTCATTTAGAAGAATGTATTTCTTTGAAAGGACTGTCATAATAGTGTACTGAAATCCTTGGTAAAGTCAAGGTAAACAACATTCTTCTTTCTTAATTTTTTTCAATAATGCTAAAGCCAATTTGTCTTTAAACCAAGTAGTGAAACATCTCATAATGCTGTGAAGCTTGTTCATGCCAATTATACAGGCTAGCAGTAGCAGCTAACACAACCTTGTGTGTTTTGGACGCCAGATCCCACAGCCTGAGCCACAGCTGGCTTTTTCTTTTGTTTAGTGAGAAGAGCTATTCAGTCTTTACATGCTTTTGGACAAGTGAATGAAAATAGTGTTTCAGATGGCCCGGAATAGTTCATGAAGGAGAAAAAGTATAACTGTCTGAGTTCATTACAATCGACTATTCCCCTTATAACCAAGATATTTTTGATTTACTTGAACTGCAGTTGAAAGTCTCAGGAGAAAGCTAGGTCATAATAAGGACTACATTTTATTTTAAAATTAGCTAATTAATGCAACATCTTCCTGGACTTTCCTGTAGCTGGAAAATGACATTTTAAAAACAGTGTGATCTCTACAATGATAAAATGCTTTTAAGTAAAACTTTTTGGTAATATAGTCTTCTAGGGGCTTTATTAATATATGGATAAACCTCCAGCTGGGTTTTTAGCCTTTGAAATTTGATGGAAACATGACTTATTAAAATATATGAGGTATTGAAGGATACTGTTTCAAAAAAAGTGCAAAACTTGACAGAGTTTTTGGAATCTCGAACTGAGTTTCCATGTGTTATGATAAGATGTTTTGTAAATTGTTTTATATTTCAATAAGTAAGTCTGCTGTATAATTTTTTTTTAAAAACTGAACTGATTTAATTAATGTATTCCTAAAAACTGTATAAATTGTCTGCATTTGAACTAGACAATACTCTTTTTCCTGGACCACTGTTATTAGTAGCTTGTCTTGTATAACCCTCAGTAAAACAAATTGAGAGCTCCAAATATTTCACTTAAACTAACTGTCTGCTACCTGTTTCAAATCCTTGCTTTTCACCACATTCAGCATTTGAAACTGGGTGCCAATTATCTAGTAACCATGGATAAACACTTAGGAATGGTATTCTCCACTTTAGCAGTTCCAATGAAACCACTCCAAACACTGCTGCTCACTAACTCCCCCATGACCCTGCGCCATGGTGGGATGGAGAGGAGAATTGGAATAAAACAATGTAAAGATCAAAGTTGAGTTAAGAACAATTTACTGGAAACAGCAATGAGATAAGAAAAAGAACACTCACAGCAACAATACTGGTGACATGGGAAACCCCTGAAAATACCTGCTATCTCTCTCCATGATGCTACACTGACCTGGCAGGGAGCCCTTCTGCTGTCCCCAGAAAAAAATGTGAGATAGCGTAGAATAACCTCTGGGTCCTAGACATGTCTGTCCCTCCTCCCAGATACTGCAAAACATCCTGTTCTGGCCGGAACTAGGACACACTATCCTTATTTTCCTAACAGATAATGAAAAACATTGCTATGTTTCTGCTCACTCTATGATCAGGCTTGAAACCACCCTCCAGCATCATCAATGGGTAAAAGTTCATGGGAAAAAACCTGTACTGTTATCACAATTTGATTTCAACTCCTTATAAGGAACTTCCATACTTTTATTTCAAAACATAAAGCCAGATTTTTCAAGAATCTGCTGTATCTGCCTTAATGTTATCTCACAACAGAGTAGTGGCATTAGACTCCAAGATCTCTGAGGTTAACAGTGATGACAGCTAAGCAGTATATTTTCTTCTTTTAATAAGGAGAGACAGTTGCATTAAAACCAAAACAAAACAAATCAACAAACCAATTAAAAAACCCCAAAATACAAAAAGACACAAAACAAACTAAATAAACCACACAACCACCCCCCCCCTCAAAACCTGCAAAAACACAACAGCAACAAATCAACCCCCCAACAAAACAAAAAAAATCCCCCCAAAAAACTCCCAAAAGTTGATTGGATAAGTAAGTCTGCCAACCTAGAGTAATTTCATCAGAAACCATTAAAATAAAAAAGACTCCCAAATCAAATACACTCTCATAAACGGCTGAGACTTGTCAAATTGCCAGCATAATTCAGTATATTTGGTTATATCAAAGTTAGGAGAATAACTTAGAATAAAGTACACTATTGTCAAAAGTTAGAAGACTTTACCTAGAACAATGGTCTTATCTCTTATGATAAACTAATATAATAACTTAGAGAATACAATTTGACCCATTGAAATATTAATCTTTTTCCCTAGAACATTTTAATGTGGAAAATAATATTTTTTTTGAGACTCTACTGAAATGGAATTAAATTTTGTATTTAAAAAAATATATTTTTTACCTACCTATGAAAATAAAGTCCCCATCTATTTTATATCATCAGTGATGAGGATATTTTCACTGCTTTGCCAAGAAGACCATAGCAACTCTATTAGTTGCACAAACACACATGTCAATTAGCTTTTTAAATGTAGATTATAAGGAAGGGCAAGCTGTTCCATAATGTAAACAGGTTCCTGATATTAACATTCCTAAAACATTGTTAATGTATGAAATATCCTGTGAAATTAACACTGAGAAAAGTCACAAAATAAATATAATCTCCATGGGATCAGTAATTATTGAGTTCTATCTTTCCATGTACTTAGAACATATTTATGAAAAATATCTGTATAAACACATGCAAGTAGACTGTTTAAAGTAAGCTCTCACAACTCATCTCCCCCTCAATTTTCTGCCTTATATTTCTTTTGTTTCAACAGTGGCAGCCAACATGGTTGTGTTTTACTGTCAAGTGATTTGCCCCATGACCAAGCTCAATACAAGTCCCAGCAGGGCCTTTGGTCCTCTTTTGATGTGAGGCCCTTTCCTTGGCTGTTCTCTCCTTTGTAGTTTCCACAATTCCTACAAAATCTGACACACAGAGATCTGCAGTCTTTGCAGGTACTCTGCAGGGGTACCCACAAGGATGTAGCCTTTTTTTCCACTAGATTAAGGTCTGTAGCACTGTGAAAATGGATCTGATATCTGATGTTGCCCTGTTTCACCTGGGATCAGCATTACCCAGACCAAAGCTCTTCAAAGGCAGTTTGAGGTTTTATCACTAGACCACTGCAGCAGTTAGCCTTAAAAATTTCAAATCTCAATTTATAACTGACTTGCAAATCCTCAGAAACTGTCTTTCAACCAAACTGAAATTGAACAGCTGTTATAATCCCTAGGCAAACAGGATTGATAAGACTGTGTCATCTTCTCCTTTTCCTTTAACCATAATACTTCTTTACTAAGAGACAGTGTGTTTTTATTTCATCCTTACCAGCCCCGGGAGATGGTTGTTGCTTGACATATAAATTAGAGACTACTCTAAAAAATTATCATTCCTTTACTGGAAGCCTATTTATTGAGGGGAAAATTACAAATGCAAGTAATAGTGGGGTACCTAAAGTTTGCTTCATTCAGGCATTACATGCTCTAAAAAGTGAGTGACCTTCAAAGTTTCTCATGTAGAAAAATTACCTTTTGGTTTTGTGGACATGTATAAATAGAAAATGAATTTCTAATCTGGACTTCCTAGAATAATCATCCAGATCAATATCTGGTTATATTTTTTGGTTGATAGCTCTTATGCTTCCATTATTGAATGGCCAAATAATGTGACTTGTATTGAAAGAGAGGAAAAAGGACTGTCTCTTCAGCAGCTGAAAATTGGTTTGGATCCAGCAAAATTAATGCACGTGTTCTCAAATACACCAATAAGAATGAGCCCTTAGTACCCAGTGAAGGAGATAATAATGTAATTTCACAGATCCGTTTACTGTTTATTTGTAGGACAGAATTTATTCAAAATATCTGAGCTGAATAAGAAATTTTGAGAAGGCAGCATTCTCTTATTGGAATTTGAAAGCAAAGATACACATTGTTGTCAAGAAAACAGTGAAAAACAACTAAGCTGAACCTTTTCTTGTCTGACAATATTCAAGTATGTTGTCATTGTTTTACTTGCATCTTGGGAATTTTCCAGCTGTGAAATATTTCACTTTCAAAAAAATTTTTTTTCACCATGTTTGGTGCAGATGATCACCATGTTAGATAATGCTTTCTTGCTTTCTGTAATGTACATTTAGTCAAACAGACTGCAAGTATTTCTGTGAGGAAATTAGGATGAATTTACTCAAGTAAGTGGATGCTAGTAGTCTGTTGTGTTTTTTGTGGATGCAGCTACAGAAAACATAAATTAAGGCAGTGCCTACAGTGCCTTTCTCACTTCCTCTCCCTGCTTCCTGTCATGAGTGGTACATTTCTCTTCAAAGACATAATGAAGGAGAGCATTGTGGGCCTACTATAAGATCTGTTTACTGTTCAGAGCACCCATATACTTCTCACAAGGATGACAGAACAAAAGCAGCTCTGTAATAAGAGCATTGAGGAATGTCTTGTCCTCTTTACCTATTTCTTCACATCCTAATTATAAGTGGTTTCCATGAAAATGTCTGTATGTTTTCACTATATAAAGTAAGATTTGCACCCCTTTTGTCTGCCTGCTGAAATCTCTCAGAGGAGCGTGAAGAGAAAGAATGGCTTTCAGTCTTACCACATCAATCAAGATGTACGAATTATATTCATATCGTGCTTAAATTTACTTTATGAAGTCGTATTTTTTAAATACATAATGTTCATGCATATCTTCATGTAGATATGAAGATTATTATAAATTATAAATTCAATCATCTTAAGAAATAGAACAATAATTGTGAAGAAGCAATTGTTTCCAATTACACTTTATCTATTTAGAATTTCTACTAAACCAAATAAAGCTAGTCACTCAAAATAACAGATTGTTTTAAAAATCAAACCCAAGATAGGCCAAATGTCAACAGTGTTCATTTCTGAGTCAAGATCTAGTGGTAGATATATGTCTTACTCTTGGCCTAACTGCTAATGACCTGGGTTCATCATACCCTGACCTTAGGATGAAGTTAATTGTGGTTGCAACTATCCATGTAGTATCTTTGCTGGAAAATCTGATAAACTTCCAACTTCAATTGATTCAGCATATTACAACATAACAGATGTGTTGCTAAAGCAAAGTTGTTCTCTTCACATCCTCTGTGGTTACAGAAATGTTGAGCTTCTTCAAAAATACTCCATTTTGATTGTATGCACCCCAGTCTTTATTTATCTCATTAAAAATGGAATGGAATATGATGAATATAATAAATACCCCCCCAAGGGTACTGAGGAAGCTGGCAAAGAGATTGCCAAATGACTTTCAATCATTTGCCTGCAGTTCTGGTCAATCTGACAGGTCCCAGGAGACTGGAAGTGGGCAAATGTGATGCCCACCTACAAGAAGGGCAAGAAGCAGGATCCAGACATCTCCAAGCCTGGCAATCTGACCTTGGTGCCAGGGAAAGTCATGGGCCAGATCATCATAAATGCCATCATGTGGTATGTGCACCACAACCTGGGAATCAGGCCCAGCCAACACGGGTTTAACGAAAGGCAAGTCCTGCTTGACCAGTCTGATCTTCTGTGACAAGCCACTTACTGGAAGAGGGAAAGGCTGTGGGTATGCGTATCTGGACTTCAGTAAAACCTTTGGCACTGTCTCTCACTCTGATTTTCCTGAAGAAATTGGCTGCTCACTGCTTGTATGGATGCATTGTCTGCTGAGTTAAAACCACCTGGATGGCTGGGCCCAAGAAGGGTGATAATAGAGTTAAATCTAACTGATGGCTGGCCACAAGTGGTGTTCCCCAGGGCTCAGTATTGGGGCCAGTCCTGTTCAATATATTTACCAATGATCCAGATGAGGGTATTGAGTACCCTTTTTTTCAGAGAAGATACTAAGTTATCAGAAGTGTTAATCTTCTGGAGGGTAGAAAAGACGTGCAGAAGGATCTGCACAGGCTGGATCGAAGGGTTGAGGCCAACTGTATGAGATTCAACAAAGTGAAGTGCTGGGTCCTGAATTTGGGTCTCAATGCAGTGCTACAGGCTTGGGGAAGAGTGGCTGGAAAGATACTGGTGGAGAAGAACCTGGGGATGCTGGTCAATACAAGCCAAGAAGGCTGATGGCATCCTGGCTTGGCACATCAATAGTGTGGCCGGTAGGGCCAGGGCAGTGCTCGTCCCCTTGTACCGAGCACTCGTGAGGACCTACCTTGAGTCCTGTGTCCAGTTCTGGGCCCCACACTACATGAAAGACATTGAGATGCTGGAGCATGTTCAGAGAAGGACAACAAAGCTGGGGAAGGATCTGGATCAAAGTACCGCAAGGAATGGCTGAGGGAGCTGGGGTTGTTTAGCCTGGAGAAAAGAAGGCTCAGGGACGACCTTAATGCTCTCTACAACTACCTGAAAGGAGGTAGTAGCAAGGTGGGGTTTGATCTCTTCTCTCATGGAACAGGTTATATGACAAGAGAAAACATCTCCAAACTGTGCAAGAGGAGGTTTAAGTTAAATATCAGTTGCTTTGATTTTTTTCACTGAAAGGATCATCAGACATTGGAATAGGCTGCCTGGGGAAATGGATGAATCACCATCCTTGGAAGAGTTCAAAAGCCCTGTAGATATGGCACTTGGGGATACGATTTAGTGGTGAACATGGTTCAACTTGACAATCTTAGAGGTCTTTTCCAGCCTTAATGATTCTATGCATCCATGATTCTGTGAAATACCAAATCATTTTCCCTTCAGGTTTCCAGAAAGTAAAAATCAGAGGGAAGCAAAAATTTCATAAAAGAGTACAAACTTACTAGAAACTAGCAGGGGAAATCATAGAACACCAGCTCCTCAGAATGCTAAAACCAGGGCAAACTGAAGGCTTTGATGCCATGCAAAGCAGGCAATAATGGCTTTACACATATGGACTGCTTACTGTTAAGTGAGAAACTATTGCATCTTGCTTGATTCACAGAACTTTCCCATGCAGGTGCTCTAATTTTTCAATAAACACTAAATTATTCAAATTGGACTAACCCTTAAAGAGAAACTAGTGGGTTTTTTCTAAGTCAAAAATTCCTCGTGCTGACTTTCAGGACTCTGCAGAATAGCTCTCGAAAATCCTTTGCATTAAAATCAGAAAGCCATCTTTTTCCAATAAAAAAGATATTGAGACACAAACAACTTGGTAAAATATGGTGCATTTTAATGGACTAAGGCAGCAGATGTTGTAACACCCATGTATGTTCCACAGTACATTGCAGCCAGAACTCTAAGACAATGCAAGCTGAAAGGAATTGTTTGAGACTTGATCTTTCAGTAAATTTTGCACAGGGTGTGGTAAACTGCATCAGGAGTCAATAAGAAAACATCTGAGATATTCTTTAAATTCAGTAAATATTATTTTCAGCAGATAGGGACACAATTATATTGCTTTTCATTAAGATGTATGCATGTAAATGACATCTGTTCTTATAGTTCTGTCATTAACCATGAGAAGTTCTGATCAAATTATTGGCGTTTTGGATTACACTTTCTGTAGGGTTTTTCTATATGATTTCTGATGACTGCACAGAACACAGATGTACGGGAGACCTGTGTACTGGGATGTAAAGGATAGATTAGATTCAAGTTTTTTTGTGAGGTCTGTTTAGAGGTCTAGGTTTACATGAAGTAAGGGAACATCATCTCTGTTTGATGCCCATTTGCAAAGCAGGCAGTGGACAGGCTGCTGAGCAGAACTGCTGACCAGTCTCCTGACTTCCAAAACCTTGCCCTGGTGGCAGCTAGTGGCAAATTCATATGCTGCAATACATCTGCAGCATAGACTGTGAAGTATCTGTTCTTTTTTACACCATTTATTCATTTGTTTTCTGCCTGTCCTTTGCAGACACTCACATCATGGCTTCTGCTTTGTCAATTGCTACATGTTAACAAAAAATCTACCTTGGACAAATGGGTAAAAGGAGCATTTAAAAGCTACTGTGTTGGTTGCAAAGGTTGGGATGCAGCAAACCAACCAACTAACCAACCAACCAAACAAAAATAATCCTCAGAAAACCCTCACAGAGGCCTTCATTCTTCATCGTTTAGCAGGATTTGGATTTGGGTAAGTGTCATGAGTCCTTCTGGACTGTGTCCCTGTTGGGTATTAGTTTAAAGTAAGAATGTAGTTTTGAAACGCATTTCCCAATATTTCAACCTGTCATGAGTTGCTTTAGCACACACAGATTGGACTCCTTCAACAGAAGATTTGTTAGAGAGCTTAACATCACTTGTTTTCCTATGACTCTGAAAAATTAATAGCTATTACTTTCACTCTTATGTTTGTCAAAGTAGTGTCAAACAGAAGAAAATTGTGGTGGACATAACAGCATGTATTCACAGCCTAGAGATGATTAACAAAATACTTGATATTAGATTCTAAAGGCAGTCAAAATTTGTATGAGATAGAGGTGCATGGCAGGAGAATATGTGATTTTGATACCTCTTACTTCATCTGGGATGAAGAATCTAGAGGGTATCCACCTGATATTAGCTATTAAATCTTAGCCCACTTAAAGAGACTGACTTTGACTTTTTTGAGAAGGCAACCCATGTTGTGACTATATAAAAGCTTTATTTCCTTTTCAAAGAGCAAATGAATAGTCAACATGGCTGTTTAGAAGGTGTTCTCTTACATAATTTTTCATGTCATAATAACATTGCTTTGCCCTAGAAAGAATGTCTTTATCAAGTTTAATAATTTTTTTATGTAGACTATGGTGACAGCATATACTAGTATTATAATTGCTCCAGGGCTTTTCAGGACTCCTAAGGAAAATAGTACTTCACAGAATGAATATTCCAGTGAAAATCTGCCTTACAGTAAGGTAGGTCCACTGGCAAAAAACAAATACAAATATTTTACAGAGGTATGTATGAGGTACAGAGGAATATTGGCAGAGGTGAACTTTCACTTGCTATCAGTATTTTGTCAACTGCTTGGAATAACAGAGACACCCTGTTACATGGTGATCTTCCAATTTCCAACTCATAAAATTATAGACTATCATTTTAATTTGATAACACATAAGCTGTACAAGACAGATAAAAATTGTCTGAAGAGAACTTGCAGGCAATATGTAAAAAGGTAGCACATAGATGATTACTGCACCAGCAGAAATGTACCAAGTTTTCATCATGGAGCAGGAATNNNNTTCTTTGGAGGTGATTTTT
Source organism: Scytalopus superciliaris (assembly GCA_013400415.1). NCBI lineage: Eukaryota > Metazoa > Chordata > Aves > Passeriformes > Rhinocryptidae > Scytalopus > Scytalopus superciliaris. The sequence goes on along the minus strand of VXBX01008713.1, from coordinate 25,324 downwards.
TTTTTTTTTTTTTTTTTTTTTTTTTTTTTTTTTTTTTTTTTTTTTTTTTTTTTTGAATTGGGGATGAATCCTAAGAAAACCAGATTCAGAGACAAGGTGATTTCTTGGCTTTCAATGAGAACTCCACTGAAATGTATTTACTTTTTACTATTTAGTAGTGATTATAAAAGGAATATTTTTTTGCTCTAATGTGGAGACAAGAAAAGTACAGACAGGCTAGTAGATTGTTTTTACAATGAACTGTTTGATCTACTCTTGGTTTTAAATAAGAAAATGTCTTCTAATTCAAATATAGCTATTAACCCAGGTTTATCACTTTATATATGCTCTTTTGAGAACTTACATATTAGTATAAATCACCCAAGGCAGCATGACCAATTTTATAGAGAAAAATCAAATATTAATTACACAGCTGATGAGAGCCTCATACCTTAGAAACCTCACAAGATCCAAGAAAGATTTGCAGGATCCAAATAAGTCACCAATCATAAAGCTATTTAAGTAATTATAAAATTTAACAAAAATAAAGCAAAATAGCATTTATCACCCAAATAATGGAAAACAATAAGGTCTGCAGGGTGTACCGGTCTTCTTATCCTATAGCCCAGATTCTCACAACGTTTGTAGTAATTATCTTATTAAATCTAATTCTCCTCCAGAACTCCCACTGAAATTCTCCAAGGAGTAACTGTAGTCTTGCTTTCTCAATGTTACTTACTCAATGTATTGAGTTTTACAGAATTTTTTTTTTAATTTCCAGCTTTTCAGTATTTATTTTATTATTCTTTCTTGTACATAAAGCCTTCATTTTGGCTCTTTTCTCTTGTGTGTAATGGATATTTTCCTGCAAATTACCCTAATCCTTTAATATATTCCCATTTATTTTTTCCAAGGAGATGGGAATTACTTTATGTTGTACTGCTTGATATCTTTTATTTCTATCTAAAATTCAACCCTAAACTCACTCTGCCTGCTTTCCATAGAAGGTATGTTTCTTGTAACATTTTGGTATATCATCTTCATCAATGTCCCAGGACAGTCATCTTCCAGAAACTTCTGTTTGTGTTGAGTGACTTTTCACTGGGAAATCAGTTGCTTTTTTTTCTTGAGATTTAATTCTGACTCTTGCAGAAATCAGTATTTGAAACCGTGTTGCTTCATTAATAAGACTATCATAAAATCAGCTCAAGTTCTAAGATTTTTTCACTTCTGCCATTTTCCACCTTCTCTATACCCTCCTGATTGCCAATTTCTTTTCTTTAAGGAATTAGCCTCAAGCTTTGTACTTAAACCAGTGATTGAACACTACCACAATCATGGTGGTGAATGTCTCTCAGTGTCCATGGAGGAATTGTGATCCTTTAGGTTAGATGTTTTGGGGAAGATGAGGTCAATGCTCTCTACATCTGTATCTTAGTATACACATAGAGCACAAATAATTCAAGGACAATTGAAGCAGCAAATTCTATTCAAGCTAAGTGTGATTTCAATTATTCTCCAGAGTCTTCAGGGTACAAACTGGAGAAGAAACTTTGCAACACAAACTGTACCAGTACTTGCAGATTGCTTTAAAAAAATAGAATTATGAACATTATTTTTGGCATTTTTAATTTGAGACTGCAGAAGATCAATAACAATACTATACTAACAAATATAACTTTTCACCTTGGGTTGATATGAATACCATTTCAATGGATTAATTTGTTTGGTCTAAAGTTTGTTCATTGTTTATATAGTGTTTTGAAGCAGACAATGGAAATCATAGTCATGGGACTATGGGACTGTCTTGGCTAGACACTGTGAACAATGAAAAATATACTGTGCCCCAAATAACTCTCATCATCATACAAAGCAGCAACTCTATAGAGACTAATGAGAAGCACTGGAACACTGATCTTGGTGATTGGTCAACTATTATTTCAGTGCAAAAAAACACATATCAGTTGAAGCAAAATATTTGTCTATTTGCACTATAAATCCCAGCAAACTGCGCTGTGAAATTTCATAGGATTCATTTTGTTCATTAGGTCTGATTTTTCTGGCACTTGAAGTGGAATGCAAAGAACTTAGACTCTTCTAATGTACTTTAACACTTTCATGCTTTCAAAATGGGAGGGGGGAGGGAAAGCAAAACCAAGGTAAAATAAATAAAATGAAACATTGAAAGTCACCAGCTAGGACAAAGTCTACAGTAAATATTTCTACTTCTAGGAGCAAGCAGCTTCCTATTCCTATAATCTGATGCACAAGGTACAGCTTTCTATAGATTCTATTAATCATGTTTTTCCCCTTCTGACTGCAGCCAAGTTATTTGGCAGCTCCCTGTTCACAGATTTTACATAAGCAGTCAAAAATGATAAAGTCACAGTGGGGAAAAGGAAAGCCAGCATCACCTGAGTACCTCTCACTTCTTGCCTTTATCAGTGATATAACTGAAAACATTGACCGCCCTGCTTGCCTGCAGTACAACATCATACAGTTCATAGTGAAGTCCCTTAATGGGTCAGGCCATTAGAGTGCACAACTCAGTGCATTCAGGCATGCATCGCTCATACTAATTGGATCCAATCAAATAACAGGATCAGTATAGACTGTAAATAACTTAGGCTGTTAAAACACCACTGCTAAGGCTCATTGTGCCTTTTTCAGGGTGTAGTTGCTTCATTCTCTAGAAAGAAAGAAGGAAGAAAATTATGAAATTTCATTTGCATGTTTATAAATAAATTTAATCTTCAGTTTTGTTAACAGTTGTTATATTTAATCTCTATCATATGCCTTAATTGTGGGGGTGTTTTTCTTAAAATAAAAAGTGCTGGTCTAGGGTTTTTGATTTTTCATTTTTGTTTGGTTGAGGGTTTTTTAGTTTGTTTGTTTGATTGTTTGTTTCTTCTTTCTGTTCTTCTGTTCAAAGAGCTGTGGCTCTGAGTAGCTTACAAGGGAGATGGTTTTGTACGTATGAAGTGCATAGTGTTTACTCTGCAGATGCAGGAATCTGACCTACTCTCTTCCTCTAAAACACTTCATGTGCCTATAAGGATCAGGAGGTTTATATTCCTCATATCCCAAAAGCAGTTCAATGTGTTTAAATCTTTTTGTGATTAAAATGTATGATATTATACTCACAACTTAGTTTTTCAGCAATATATATTCTGCCAGCAAATAAATCTATCTCATAATCATCTTGCCTTTCACAGCCATGTGCCTGCACCTCTAAAAGACCAGGTCACCTCTGGTAGCATGAGTGTTGAGCAGTGACCTTGAGCAAGATAAACTCCATTACCTTCTCAGCAGTTTTCCTGCATTTACGGTAGCAAAGAGTTCAAGTTCATTAGTAGAGAATAGAGGGAAGCTAACCGCTGAATGGTAAAATAATTCTATCGCTTCTCCCCTTTCTCCTGCTGATTCAAATAGCTAAAGGGACAGACACAGTTACACCTCCATTAGATAAGCTGAAGTTGATCAAAATGTTGCATATTCTGGGCAGTATCCACTAAGTTACTTTCAAAAGTGCTGTCTTTTTGAATAATTACTGTTGGACAACAACCAGTCATTAAAGTACCTAAAAATAAAAATATGAGCATAAATTTCTTAAAATTGTAAAGGTGGCTTACCTCTTCTTATTTATGATAGTAAAACATTGAACTCTACTGTAAATCTATATTCATAGCAATGTTTTACAAGACAGAAATCAAGAGGGGAAACTGCTGTTTAAAATGTTTCTGAAATATTTTTTTAATCCCATGCTTGCTCCCCAAACTTCTGCAATATCTTTTAGGGTAGGGGTAGAAATAGTAACTGTGGTACAACTCTGACTAAGGTATTTTCTTAGGTGAAATGTAAATCAAATTCTGCTGATAAAAGAGAGTATATATCTAGCTTTATGTATAATGAGAACTTATGTACATGTTCTTTTAAAAATGTATTTTCATGAGCATATATCAGTAAATAAAAAAGAAATTTAAATACCCCAGATATTACAACCTTCATAAAAGATGAACGTATCCATATACCAAATGTGTAAAGTGAAAAATCAGAGTTCGGAAACAGACATTATTTCAAGCCTCTCAAGCACTGTTAGCAGGGAGAGGCTGACTCTCTTAGCCAGAATGAGTTTTCCTCTTGTGCACAAGCTATACGTCAAGCATTGATCTGTCTCTCTGCAAAGTTGTAAGAGCACGAGACACCCTCCTGCCTGTTCAGTGCTGGTGTGAGGGCCATTTGCAGTAAATAATGTTGGACTGTGTGAAACACAGGTGTAGGAGTGGGAACAAGAACCAGTATTCCAAAGGACAAAAAAATACCCCTGCCCAAAAGAGTCACTGTAGAAAAGAAATTAATGCATTCAAGATAAGGCAAAACAATTAATGTATTAGCTGCTAGAAGCATACCTCAGGCCTCTTCCTGGATATTAGACTCTGACATTAGTGATCACTGAACATGTTTTTGTATCCCCCTATATGTTGCTTTTTCCCTCCACTCCTTACCTCTTTTATTACAGCCCCTCTCTTTGTTAAATTGTAAGGGAGGCACAGAACAAGTTCCTGTGAATTGATAAAGGCATCAAATTGTTAAACTAATGCAAACAGTGCTCAATACTAAAAAAATAGACTTAGAGTTCTTAGATTAATAAACATAATCTGTGAAGACTCTTCAGATTTCTGCCATTACCTTCTCACTGCAAGGTTTAGCCGCCACTGCTGTAGACCATCAAGCCAGAGGGAGGTGACAGCACTCCCTCTGAAACCCAGCAGTACTAACACTGACACAATGTGCATCCACAGCTGTCAAGGATGGCTGGAGGCAGACAGCCTCTTTGGGCAGTGTGGTTGTTATGTCTCCTCCTTGATGAAAGCTCATATGAGTCTGGCTTGAAAATGCTGCCATAGCATAGGTGAGTTTTGGGATAAATGTTCATAGAAAAAACACACTTCTCAAAAACCCAACAGACTGCCACTGTGACTCTAAATCACAGTTTTGTTTGACACAGATTGATCATTTGTAATAACCATGAAAATTATGATTTAGATTTTATCTAAGGTTCTGAGATGACATAATATGCATCAAATAAATCTTTTTTGTCAAAAAAATCTTACTGCTGTTCTTAGACATAACATGTTTTTACAGCTGGGTAATCTAAAGCACAGGTAAAACAGAATTATTTTTTTTTTTCCAAATTCAGAAATTTTAAGACAAGAAAGGATCATCATACCATCTGTTTGCTTGTCTATTACATTTCATCTGATTCCAACTGAAGTGAAGCTATTAAAGTTAGGGGTAACTTAGAGTATGCTCACATTGCTACAAATATTTAAGTTAGTTAATTAAAAAAAAAACATCATAGCCACAGCTATGATCCTTGTCCATTGCAACACTTTAGTTTTGTCAGTTGGTAGCATATTTGCAACAAATTGGTCTGAATGAAGGATTAGTTTCCATGTCACCACACCTTCCAGCTGAATGCTTATAATTTCTCTACATGTCCTATGACTCACATCTGCAATCATATGCATAAACCCCACAACACATTTTCTAGAAAAAAGTCACTCCTCACTCAAATATAGGGAATCCATCACTTTTATGGGTAGATTATTTTACTGGATAATCAGCCTCATTTAAAAATGTACTATATTAATATTTTATTGTGGCTGGATTTAACTTGCAGCAGTTGACTCTTGTTATTCACTTCACAGGTAGATTAAAGAGCTCTTTAATTTCAGGTATTTTGTCCCCCTGAAGCACTTGCACACTATAATCAAGCTGTCTCTTCATTGATATGATGAAGTAAATTGATTAAGCTCTGTATTCCTTGCCAAAACCCCACCTTCCCTAGCTCTGGAGTGTGATTATTTGCCTTCTCTGATTTTGCACCTATTTTTAAAGCTATGGAAAAAAACAAAACAAAGCAAAACTGTATATGATATTCATGTATGTGATGTCATATTTCACACATAGAGGTTTATGTGTCTTCTTTTTATCTCCTTATTGTTTACTTCCCTGCTTACTCATGTAAATATCATCTCAGAATTTAAGTCACAGTAGTCCATGCAAAGTTATTTATGTCCTATGGACTTTAAATCCTTCCTGATTACTGCTTTCAAGAATACAGGTGATATAATGTTGTGTTTCCCTCCCCTAGATTATTGTCTTTCCTTGGATTTTGCTAAAACTGTTTTGTTCTAATACCCTCAGCAGTCCACTGCTGATCTTGCTTATATTGACTCATCTCTTTCCTGTGCTTGGGAGTCACAAACTGTGTAACCTAGTGAGTGCCAAACCAGTGGAGGCAATCTTGTCTCTTAATTGACCGGCTAGTTCATACAGCCCAGGATACAGTTGGTCTTTTCATCTGCCAGAGCACACTGCTGGTTTCTGCTCAGCTCTCTCCTCACCTGGATCCCCGATTCTTACTATTAGAACTCCTGCCAACCAAGCAGTCTGCTAGAGGGGTTATCCCTCCCTTGGGCAGGACTTCCATTTGTGCTTATTGAATTCCAGAAGACTTCCACTGCCCTGTTCCTTCCTGCCTGTACAGATCACTCTAGGCGGTACCCCTGACCTCAAGCACACCCACCAGTCCCAACAATGTGGTGGCAGCTTCAAGCCTGATATGAGTACCAATCCCTCTGCTCCTCCAGGTGGCATAATCACAATCAGGTCATATCCCAGTACAGATCCCTGCAGTAATCCCCTTGATACTGGCATTACCCACTGTCCTCTGAGTCCAATCACCCAGCCAGTGTTTTCTCCATCTAGTTGTACACTTATGCAGACATTAACAGTCTTCCCTGGATTCAAAAATGTGAGATTAAGTCAAAAACTTTGTCAAAACTGAGAAAAAAAGGCACCAGCTGCTCTCCACTTATCCACAAATTCTGTCACATTATCACACAAACAATCATATTGGTGAGATATGGCTGACCCTTGACTGATCCATGCCCATGATTCTCAAACAGTCCTACTTATCTGTTTGGCTAAAATTCTGTTTGAATCAATATTAGACTAATCATAACATCTTCCTAAATTACCTTCTTATTTTGATATCTTCATTGAGGGACAATGAAGCCAACTGCACCCTCAACAAATTTTGAGACAAAAAAACCATGAAAAGAGTGGCTGAAACATGAGAGAGTTGTTTTGCCATTCAGGTAGATCAGAATAGGCAGAAGAATTGGAAGGACAGGCACCTCATGACATTCAACAAAGAGACATGAAAAGTTCTGTATCTTGGGAAGAATAGCCCAGGCACCAGTATGTTCAGGGAGCTGATGGTTCATGGGATGGCTCAGCAGGGAAGGATCTGGGTTCTAGTGGACAACTGGCTGACCATGAGAAAGCCATGCTCCCACTCAGCAAAGAAGGCCAACAGCCTCCTCACCTGTGTCAGGCAGAGCATTGCCAGCCTGTCTATGCAGCTTAATCTTCCCTATCCAGCTGATATGCTGACTACAATTCTGGGCTCCCCAGTATAATAAAGGCATAAGAAAGCCACAACAGGACGACCAAGATGATTAAGAACCTGGGACAACTTTCCCATAAGCAAAGAGAATTGTGACTCTTCATCCTGGAGAACAGCAATCTTAGGAGAATCTTATTCATGTGTTTAAATATCTGACGGGAAGGAAAGGAGAAAAGAGGGCTAGATTCTGCTCAGTAGCACCTACTGATAGGACAGTGGGCAAAGTTAAAACACATGAAATTACATCTGAACGTGGAGAAAAACTGTTTCCACTGTATGGGTGGTCAAACAGTAGCACAGATTTTCTAGAGAGGTTGTGGAGTGCCCATTCTTGAAGATACTCAAGATACCAGCTTGACACAGTCTTGCACAACCTGCTTTGGCTGATTTTGCTTGAGCAGACAGACCTGACTGGAAGAATTCAAGAAACCCCTTCCATTCAAAAGCATTCTGTGATTCATTAATTTTAGCTTAAAGTTCCATCTGTTAAACTGAATAAATGATGCCTTTTTTACTTTAGAAACATTTTCTTATCGAGATGGTCATATAAGATCTGCCTATAACTTTCTAATTGACGTTACCTAAAAGTGGGAAGTTATTGATAGCTTATTCAAGTTAAGAAGCTTATTGTCATAGCTCAGGTATTAAAAGGCTTGGGGCTAAGTACCTGCAGTTTATGAAGGTTATCTAAGGCATTTTCAGTTTTTCATTGGTTATGATCTTTTTAACAATACTAGTGCCCTAAGCATATCTAACCTCATGATTTCTTTCCCAAAGTAATTTATATTCATGTGGTAGGCTCCTAGCACACACAGCAATGGAGACTTATTTTATTACTGGAGAGTTTTTTTGTATATATGTGTGTGTGTTTTCTAATGTAGTTTGAGACACAGGATTAATTTTTCAGGAATAAAGTTGTTAATTTGTAGTTTCTTTTAGATATAATAATGACTGCCTGGACACATTAGTGCTCTGCAGGGGCAGCATTGTCAGACACAAGGCACTCTGCCAGAAATGCACATTCTCCCTGTGCACCAGTAACACACACAAATGAACATGACTGTACAGTTGTATTTATTTAGTTATTTAGAATTATTTCAGCTTCCCAGTGTATCCTGGAGACCCATTTTTAAAAGATTGAAGGAAGACTGTAAACACTAAAGTTGAAACTGTCAAAGCCAGTGAATCAAAATATATAATGGATTAAAAAAGAAACTGAGTGGAAAGGGGTTTTTTGTGTATTTGTTTGTTGGGTTTTTGTTTGGTTATGGTTTGTCGGGTTCCCCCCCCCCTTTTTTTTTTTCTTTTCTGATTTCCTATTTAAAGTACTCAAAATAGACACATCTACTTTCAAAGTACTTCCAGTATGTTTGACTGAACTAACTCTTTTCTTTCAGCCCCAATCTACTCTCAGCAAACATCATGCAAGTCTGCCTTACCATCCTGTCCCTAATTGCTCCTGCTAACAGACACTTTGTTTCTACATCCTTTTGACAACCCTATGTAATACAACATGTGAAACCCCAAGTGAAGCCAACTGACCTCATCTTCTTTTCTTTCCATATGGGAGCAAGGCAGTTTGTGTGATTTACAGCACTGCTTCGCTTGTTGCTGATGAGCTTACCACATACCCTTTCCCTCCTCCTCCATTCCCCATTCCTAGCACCAGGCCCCCTTACCATTCAGCCCCTCCCCCATCTGGAAAGTCCTTCACACACTTAATTGACTCTGTGGCTGTCTACATTTCCCATCAGAGAAACTATCTTTTTTCCCTGTCTTATAACCCCTAACCTTCTTTCTAATAAAACAGTCAAATACTACTTTCAACTTTCCAAGAGCTCAATCAGTCTCCCCTGCCCTTTGCTACCCTCTTCACCCTTGCCCCAGAGTCTGCAGAGGTCATTCCTGTTATGTATTGTAATGAATGCCTGTGAGTGTTTGTAAAATTTATATAAATGGTACTAGCTAAGGCCTGATTTTCTGCCTGCTGTAGAAGAGGAATCTGACCAAACTGTTTTGTCTACTTTCGGGATAAAAGACTGTTACAAAACTTTTGTCTAATCCCTGTATTGATGGGCCCAGAGATGATCCAGACGCACAAAAGCCCCAGGAAATACTGATGTTTCTGAAAGTGCTCATCCTCTCTTTTCTCTTCCACAGTGCAAATGTAGTACAGACACATTTTATTTGGTGCACCTTATTTCTGCCTTTACATTTGGCCTTTATGTACCCTAAACCTCATACGCTCTAGAGAAGAAATTATGTTGAACCATGCCTATGTTTGAAATGAAACCTACAAGTTTGGTAAGGGCTTTGATGGCATTTTATCCACAATGTACATGTACAGTTCATGAGTAAAACAATACACTAAACATCTGAGTGAATGGAGCAGAGAGTGTTTATTTTTTATTTTTGATGAAAACTTTATAAAAGGCCCTTTCATTTTCCAACTTTCCATCTTATCTGTCTCAAAATATAGACAGCAAAATATCTGTCTCAAAATATTGACTGCACTATTTTGCTGTCAATATAATGGAAAGCTTTTCCGTCTGTATTTGTTGATCACAGACTAAGACCTGTTAGCAGGGATGATACCAGACATCTCGTCTATAAAAATACATATGTATTCAGTTTTTTTTTCCATTTGAATTCCTTTTCAGATGTTTTCTCATTTAAATAATACAATAATTTGACTTTATTTATTACTCCATTTCCTTTTTTTCAATCACAATATTTTAATGTTAAAAAAAAAAATTAAAGTTATCTCTATGGTTACAGCATTTGTTATTTGTCTTGCTCTATTTACTTATTGCATCCAAGGAGCAGAGAGAAAGAATGCCAAACAATAAAGAGCACACACATGCAATGCTCATGGAACATATGACCCTGTCAGTTCTTCTGAAGAAATTCACTAATGAAAATGATAGCTCCAGAAAAGGATATTTGTGTCTTAAAGTTCAACTTTCGAGAGTCTAATTCCCTGAAGTAGCATCGTTGCTCAAGATGATGTGTCCAGACTTCCTGTAGAGTTCATGCAGATGGAGAACTACAGCATGTAATGATGCCTTGTCTTATGATGATCCCTAGCAGAAGGTACCATATCTCCTTTGGAAAGAAAATACCTTCATCTAATACCAAATCTATTCCCTTGCTGCTTCTTGAGGAAAAGGGCAAAGCATTCCTCAGGGTATCCTTGCACTGCCCATCTTTCCCCAAAAGACAGCCACTGACAGTATGGCTGCTGCTGGTAGTTGATCTCTTGGTCACGTAAGAGCTGAGTTCAAAGTGAGTTTGAATTTTTTTTCAAATCCGTCTGCTCCACACAAAGCAATAAACTGAACAGACTTTGGATTAAATGTTATGTGGTCATGACAATATGGGAAAACATAAAACTAGTGGTATTGCAATAGCACGTCTCATCTCCCTGTCTTAGAACATAAGCTGAGCTTCTTTAACACACTTTTAAATAAAAAGATATTTTAAAAATTGATTAAAAGCAGTATGTGTTCTTAAAATAGAAGCCAAAATTGGACTTCTAGAACTCCCACTTACAATGCAGAAGACTGCCTTTTTCAGCTATAATATCTCTGAAAACCCTTGTTTAAAAATAACACTTCACACATTCTTCATTCATTTCCTTCTTTGCCTATAAACTCATAGTCCCCCTTCTTGAAGTATCCTAATTAGCAGGTCACACAAACAAACAAACAGAACTCCAAGTTTTTTCTTTTCTTTTTCTTTGAAAGTTTTTGGGAATACAGTGAATACCAGTGTAATTTTTTTTTTTCTCTTTTAGTTCCAATTGATTGCTGAAAGAGAACTAGAAAATTCCTACACAAAAATGTGTGAACATAGCACCACAGTAATTCATAAAGCTAGATTAATTTCTTCTGAGTGATAAAGGGAAGAAATTAACAAAGAAACCACTCTGAGAACGTATCAGCAGAAATATGTTCTCAGAGCATCTTTATTACAACACAGACTGGGGAAAAAGCAACTCACAAAACTAAACAAAACAAAAAACCAACCTCGAATATCACAGCTAGAAGGGGAGAACTGTTCACTATGCAGGCTGTAGCTGGTCACACAGATGGAAGTCTCCACTGAGTCCTTTTACCAGACATGTGTCAGTCTCTAAATGACAGCATGAAGTCTGGACTGTCCCTTAATAGGACATCTGTGTCTCTGAATTTACAATTGTCATACCACAAGATCACACACTGGAATACCCTGAGATGCTGCTTGGACACATACCTGATCATCATTACAACATTATTCTCACATGCCAGAATTTTAGAGGGAAATGATTAAATGATATTATACACCGACCACTAACTGCTCATGGCAGAATGGGGATTTCTGAGTGGCTGGCAGAACATGACTGCAGTTTAAGTGAAAATGATTTGGTAGAATAGTTTCAATTATGTACCTAAAGAAAGGTTCTGGACTGAATACAGCCTTATCAAATGCAGTTCACTGAGTCTGAAAGCAACTGTAAATTCAGTGGTACTAGGAACTGCAAACCATGTAATTTGAAAATGTTCATCATCCTGTACACCCTGCAGAATATAGACAAGGCCATTTTAGGGAAACAAGCAACTCGGAAATGTCTCAGAATGATGGCTTATTCAAAAAGGGGCGAAACAATTGTTGTTACCTATTGGTTTAAAAGCCCCACAATTTAGTTCAAACACTTACAGTGATGTGAGGCTGAAAGCTGAACAGTTCCCATTGTATTTACTCCTAGGGCCCATAAATTTTTGCCATTATAAGTGGAGCAAAGGCTGAAATGGACGTGATGAAAAACAAAAATGTGCAAAACCTGCCAAGCTTTCTCCCTCACACACAGTCCTTCTTGGCTTATTCCGAAACATATGCCACTGTAAAACTGTTAAGAGCCTCTTAAGAACCCTGAGTCCAGTAAATTAACAGCCTGCACCACCCCTTGAATATAGGAAGATATTGAGAGTCCTATAAGAAATAATAAAGGAGTGAGCAGTAGGAATGCAGGAGTTTAGGAGGAGGGCAGAAGGAGAAAAAAAATCTCCTGCTGAGGTTTCCAAATGGGAAGTTTTCTACTAAAATCACTGTATTCATCTGGTGGGAAAAAAAGGCCCTAGAGAACTCCTACAGATGTCTCCTAAATGCTGGCTTTGTTTTAATTCCAGCAAGGAAGCTAATTTACCAGCTATGCTTAGGGAACAGGTGAATTAAGGTTTTCTGGCTCAGTAAATGAGGGGAAGTTCAAAAAGACTGCAATACCCCAACAGTACTTTCTTTGAGACCTAAATGAAGACTGAAAGTTTTCAAAGTTACCTGTTCAACTGACATTCTGGGGAACACATATGTGTTTCATTTAGAGATATAGTCAACCCATTCAGCTCCTCACCTTTCACTATGCTTGAACTGTTGTAAATCACTGTTTGGTGGCATAGAATTGGCTTCTTCATATATGTACTTTCAAGTTTATTAAATAGTCTAGAGAAATTCTATGTTTGCAGAAGAGAAATCTACATAAGGAATTTACTTGTTGCAAATTTTTACATCTTGATTTGAAGACAACCGTCTTTGCAGGTTAAAAAGGACCAGAAAAGCGAATAATAGAAAATTCTCTATAAACTTTCTTGTTGGGATTACAAACTTGAACATCATGTATTTCCCCCAGTCTGACAGGCCAGCACATAGGATAAAGGCACAATGTACCCATTCCCTTCTACCATATATTTGCCTTTGTTATTCCAGTCCCTAAACTCTCTCATGTTAATGGTCTGTAGGAAGACATAGGAAAATTAACAACCTACAGCCAGTTAACCAGACTTGCTTTACTTCACTGCATTTATCAAATGCATAGATTCTGGGTTTTTTTTCCCAAAATAAAAAATGAGACAATACTTGATTTAATATCAATACCTTATGCTAGTTTTAGTTCTCCCAAGATTCGTAATACTTTTTTATGTGATATGTTCAACAGAAAATTCAAAGCATAATAAAACCGCTTTGTCCTCATTACATGTAATAAAATGAAAGGTTTGCAGACTTTTTGAATCTTTTCTTAGCCACATCTTTATGCTCCTTCTCATTGCTGCTTCAAAAATCTTTACTTTCAGATGTGACAATCCCAAAGGCAATTCCTTTGGGAGCAGAAATACACAGAAGTCAAAACAGACTGACTGACTCTGTAGTGAATTCATCCACAATCAGTGCTTAGGAAAAATAAAAACCTGTACTCCCTGCTCATGACAGTGTAATCAGAGGTAATTAGAGCTAATTAGCTGTCCATGGCTTGGGGTGTGGGGGGGAACTGTTCATGAGAATATTGTAAATTTGCTGAAGAATTCGTGCATGTACTAAATTTTACTGTCTGTACTTCATTCTTAATATTTCTTCTTTTTAAAAGAAAGTGCAAACCAGAATTGTTAATTGCTCCTAAAAATAACAAACAAAAAACCAAACCAAACCAAAAAAAAACAAACGACCAAAAAAATCCCAAACCCACCCAAATAATAATAAAATAAAAAAACCCGGAAAAACAAAAACCCCCCCCCCCCCCCAAAAAAAAAAAACAAACCCAAAATAAAAAAACCCCTTGATCGCTAGGTTTCTCATAACATGTCCTGCTACAGTATTCCATATTTTGTCTTGTCCGCTAGTTGGAAGACAGACTTGCACAGGTTCATATTACATATAAAATTCTGTTTAAAAGTGAAGGTAATTAAATTCTGGGACATTATGTCTGGGCTTTTATGGAGCAGGTCCAGAAAAAAAGATGGAAAATGTGTAAGTATCAAAGTAATCTAAGGACTGCCTGGATTATTTAGAAATGCCTGTTTCTGAAGACATTGTTGCTTTGTATGTGTAAGTGTAACTTCAGAGTCAAGAGTCCAAAAGATCTTATCAGGAGACTTCTTGGATGAAATATTTCAGCAACTGAAGTATGAAACCTCATGGTGCTGAAAACTTTGTGGTCCTGGTGCAGGGAAGGCCACAGGTACTTGCAACAATTATTATTTGAGGGGTTTGTGCATTGTCTTGACCTTCAAGTGGCAGACACCATTACAGCTCACTGGATATGGCACTAAATGAAGCCCTTGGTGATCTGCTTTTAAAATCAGCTTTCTGTCAAGGGAACATTCTCACACCAAGTTTAGATTAATTGGTTAGTGGAGACACAACAGTGAAGCAATAAGGCTGTAAAGAACAACAACAACAACAACAAAGAATGTAAATATTTCTGAATTACTGTAAAGTGCAAGTAACCATGTGATACATCAGTTGTATCCAAAATCAAAATGGTCTCTTGAGAACAGGAGTCAGGAGTTTCAGTCTGCCATTTAAGTAGCTTTCTTATTACAACAACATATCTGGCCTTGATGAGTTTTCCATTGCTTGAAATATTATATCAGGCTAGGATAGTAACAATTTAAAAGCCTTCAAGAAAACAGATTATATGGAGAATGACTGAATGGCAGTTAATGATATTGAGATAATGGGCAAATATGTAGAAAGTTAATTTTGCTGGCTAGTTTAAGTGCAAGGATAAGTTCAGGAAAAGAAATTTATAAATTCTGATACTCAGATCAAATCAACAGAAAGTACTAGAATGCACAAAGGTTTTTATTTAGAAAACACAGCTGCAGAAGTTCTTAATTTTTGGGGTGATGTGTATATTAGGTCAGAATGTTACACTGTGGACCCTTCAATCCACAAAAACATTTCAAAAGTCATTATACAGAACTCACATTCACTCACAGTAGATTTAATATACTTAGTGGTCAAAATGCATTTTTGCATAATAATAATGGTATTAAACAGAATGAAGTGAACTTGATGATGGTTGAGACTTGTTAACAGTGTGGTTTTTTCATGACATGAAGCACTGTGGAAATACTCAGTGCATCATTTCACTTGTAATATATTGCACACTATGTCAGTATGACAAATCTTCTTACTAATGTGAGGTAGCTCAAATGAATCTTCTGTACTCAAAGAGGTAGTATTCAGCCTCTCTCTGCGTAAACACTTTTTCAAATCTGTTCATCTTACTGGATAAAAACATGCTAAAATTTCAATAGTCCGATATGGCACTTAGGTAGAGAAATGGTCAAAAAACCCACTGATACAACAAAATTTGGAAGTGAATGTCTGTTCACCACCAGTCACCAGATATTTTGTATAAAAGAATGGAGTTTTTCACTTTAATCAAACCTCAGACAGAATTCTGGAGTAGCAGCAATTTCTTTTCTTAGTCTGGGAATATATACACACACACATATATAGATATACATACATACATGCATATATATATATATATATATATACATAACTGCTCTGTTGTTGCAAAGACCACATGATGGAAATAAGGTCTCTCTGTGACAGAACTGACTGAACGTATACTTTAAATTTGACTCCATTAAAGTCAGGAATATTTTGGACTTCTGGAGGGCAATGAAAGTAGTTTAAAATGTGTTTCAGTACAAACATTCACAGAGATTGAGAAGATCTGGGCTTGGAAAAATATGCTGTCAGTTCCTAGGGATACGATGAGGGATTTTAAATGTCATTTGTAAAGAGGAACAGCTAAGCTACTTCCCAATATGATCCTAAAAAGTGCTCTAGAAGGTCAGATAATTGCCAGGGAGATCCCACTGATTGCACAATGATTACATCAGTCTCCGGATACACAGAGGTGTGACACCCTGAACAGCAGTGAGATATGGTTTGAACGATAAATAGAAAAGAAATGATAACACTCAAATGAAGAGATGCTGGTTTAAATTTTTCTTTGCTTTTAAACTGGAATGACACTTTATTTTATAGTGAAAATAATAAACACATTCAGTTATTCCTTGTGTTTAGAAAGAGGGGAAAACACATTCTAGCAGAGAAAAATAAATGTTTTTTGGTTTTGTTTTGTTTTGTTTTGTTTTTTTGTTTACACTGAAATACTCTGGATGTCCTACAATTATACAGATAAAGGCAAACACTGCCTGCACTTGCATAATTTCATGTTATCCCAAGAAATACATTCCCAATAAAAATAACTAGTGACTATATGTTTCAGAGACCTGAGGTTAAAGTATAATGTGATATTGATAGCTTATAAAACCTGAAACTTACTCCAAATGCTGCCTGCCTCCTGAGACCCTCTATAGACAGCTGTTGTTGTTATCCAGACAAACTGGCCACACTGTCATCTCTCTCTTTTCCTATGTTCGTGTCTGAAATGTTTGCCAGATCATTGTCCAGCATTCCTCTGTCATTGTAAAGAATGCAGTGAGTGTGTTAAGTAACACATAAAAATCACATGTGGTAGTAGTGAAAGTTAACAAAAAGGCTTATTGTAAGCATATGCCACTTTCATTAGTCTCAAAATCTCTATGCCTAATGTATAATGTATGGCATTACCATTAGCACATACCACGTGCAACTTTGCAGCCTAATAAATGTAAAAAAACCCACCACCAACCATACTCATACAGAAGCTTCTAATAACCAAAAGGGTAATAAAATATTACTAAAGGTTTAGATTGTTTACAGCTATTTTAATTTTTGCAAGGAACCTGGGGGAAGAGGAAAAAAAACCACCTGTGCTTGCTGCATATGCTATTTCATAAGGTGATTTATTCTTTTCCTTTTCTCTTCAATCTCACATTTAACAAGTCGGTAGTCCATTGGAAAATCTGCTTTCAAAGTGCATAGCATAATGATTTATTGTTGATATTCTTGTAAATGAGCTCTGTTCTAAACATTTTTTTTTTTCTGTTCTGATGCAAACTTTCACATGGCTTAGAACATAGATACTTTCAGGAGTACTCTGGCAAGCAAAATTTCCAGGAAGAATTGCTTTGTGATTCTGAGGGAAAGTTACACTCTAAACTTGATTTGATTGATGGCTTCATACTATAAGGAAAAAAGAAAGAAAAGAGCATTACTTAATTCAGTTTGGGCTCATTGTTCTTGCTTATAACAGTGCAGACACATTAGACTATATCTATGAGTTTTACAAATTATTTTAAAATCTAACAATAAGTAATTTGAAATAGGAACCTAATAAAGAACTTGAGCTTTTAATTCTGCTGTTATTGGACAATCACATAATTAAAAACAATACTAACATGCATAAAGTTACATTTTACTGCCAGCATTATCAAAAGGTACAACTACTTGTGTTTATACATTGATGTATGCTAAACATTCTCAGCATCAAAATTTTTTAACAGTAAGACTTGAGATGTACAGCAAATATCATTATGCAGTGGTCTGACTACAGATATATGCTTAAATTCCTAGGCTGTTTGTGTTATTTCTGTATATTTTTTTTTCCATAAAATATGGGTATGGTTTGTTCAGAACAATAACTTTATGTTATGAAGTTCAATTAAATATTTTCAATTAAAAGGCTGTAGAATAAAATTGTATCTAATGGTACTTCTAAAAATCTCATTTGAAGAATGTGGTAGTTTTCTGTAGGCCTTCCCTGGTAACTGGGGTCAAAACATAGGAAGTATTCCATCCCATTCCTTTACGTGATCAGGTATATAAAAGCTGCTGCAGGAGGTGCTCTGCTCTTCTTTTCCTTCTTGAGTGAGCACAGTGACAAGTCTCAGTGTTTTGGTCTTGCTTATCTGCATGAGCAAGGCCTCTCTGAGAGCTGTTGTCTGGGCTGGCAGTGGGAGGTGAAGAATTTGCTTTTCCAAAGGAAAGCTGGTGAGATTTTTATTGTGTTCATTATTTTATTGAGCTGAAAATATTTTAAAATTATTTTAAATATTGTTTTAAATAATTTTAAATAACAATGAAGTATAGTATCTTTTTTAATTGTTCTTGCCAACCCATCAGCTTAGTTTTAGCAATTCACTTGGATGTTTAGTGTAAAATGCACTGTTGAGTTCTACCTACGAAATGAGCCAGTATTTTGTTCCAGAACAAATGAAAAGGTCCTTCATTATTCAAAAACCAAGCAACAGTGAGAAGCATGTATAGAAAATACTATTACATTTTTTGTTTATGTCAGACTTTTGTAGTGAGTTTGTGTGTCAATAACTTTCATGGTCTAATCTTTTCTACACCCACCGTATACTGCAGTTATAGTTTTGATGACAAAAGTACTTTGTGACTGTATTGTGAGCCTGTATGATCATAATGGTCCCCTCTGGCCTTAAAATCCATTACCCTATTCTTGATTAACTATGTCAAATGCCACAAAGGAATGAAGGCAGATTTACAGATCCAAATACCTTCTGCATTTCCTATGGCAGTTTTACAGATACCTGGCAAAGATCTAGCATTACAGAATCACAGAATCATGGAATCCTGGAATGGATGAAATTGGAAGGGATCTCCAGAGGTCATCAGGTCCAACGCCACTGTTCAAGCAAGGCCACCTAGACCCAGTTGCCCAGGACAATGTCCAAGTGACTTTTGAATATCCCCAAGGATGGAGACTCTACAACCTCTCTGGAAAACCTGTGCCAGTGATCCATCACCCACACAGTGAAAAAGTGTTTCCTGATGTTCAGTGGGAGCCTCCTGCATTTCATTGTGTGCCCATTGCCTCTGGTCCTGTCACTGGACACCACTGTAAAGAACTTCGGTCTATCCTCTTCATAACCTCTCGTCAGATATTCCAAGATACCCTCTTGTCAGATCCTCTGTGTGCTCTCTGCAATACACAAAACAGTCCCAGATCTCTCAGCCTTTCCTCTTATTAGAGATGCCCTTCCTCAATTTTGACCTTTTGTTCAACTTTCTTCAGTATGTCCATGTCCTTCTTGTACTGAGGAACTCACAGCTGGATACAGTACTTCAAGTATCACCTCATTAGTGCTGAGTAGAAGGGAAGAATTATATTTCCTCAACCAGATCTATTCCTCAACTTTGTCTAATACATCCATGAATAACAGCAGTCTTCTCTGTGGCAAGGGCATATTACTGGCTCATGCTGTTCACTTGGACTGTTAGGTACTTTTCTGCTAAGATTCTTTCCACCTGGCTATCCCTCAGCATATACTTGTGTCTGGGCTTGATCTTCCCCACCTTCAGGATCTGGTATTTCCCCTTGTTGAACTTCATGACATTCCTATCAGGAATCAGCTACTGCAGGTCACTCTGGATGGCAGCACAACCCCTTGGTGTATCAGCCATTCCTCACAGTGTTGTGTCGTCTGTAAATCTGCTTAAGATGCACTCTGCCCTATCATTCAGATTATTAGTGAAGATCCTAACCGGGACAGAGCCCACTACTGACTCAATACCCTTTCAAACAAGGTGACATCCTCCTTGCCCCAGGTTTTCTCTCTGGTCTCTATGAGCTGGGATTCCGGGGGGTCAGATTTAATAGTAAAAAACTGAGGCAAAAAAGGAATTCAGTACCTTATGCCTTGTGTAATTGGGTCCCCTATCTCATTAAGCAATAGGCCTACATTTTCCCTAGTCTGCTTTTTGTCTGCTGTGTACTTACAGAAACCGACACTCACATGTTGGAACATCAGAACCATGCTTGATATTGCGGATAGTGGACATCCTGAGCATTGTTCTGCTCTAATTGCCCATAAACTGGCATGGCTCAACATCAACATTGCTGCTCTCAGTGAAGTTCACCTCCACGAGGTAGGCAGCCTTAAAGAACATGGTGCTGGCTACACACTATTGGTCAGGCAAACCCAAAACCAAAAGTCATCTTTCAGGAGTTGGCTTCATGATCAGAAACTCCATCACCTCCAAACTTGAAAACTTGCCAACAGGTCATTCCAATCTCATTATCTCCCTACGCCTCCCACTACACAACAAGCAACATGTTGTTCTCTTCAGCATATACACCCCAACTCTCCAAGCTGATCCTGTGGAAAAAGACAAATTCTACACCAATCTGCACCGCCTCATCCAAAAGGTTCCTGCAGATGGTAAGATCATAATCCTTGGTGACTTCAACGCCAGAGTAGGAAAGAATTCTGAAGCTTGGAAAGGAGTACTAGGCAAGCATGGCATTGGAAACTGCAACAAGGTTCTGTTCTTGCACCAGCCCTATTCACGATTTTCTTCAGCGTGATGCTCCAAAGGGCCACGGCAGATATCGATGAAGACAACGGCATCTACCTCTGATATCATACCAATGGAAGCCTATTCAACCTAAGGCAACTGAAGGCCCACNCCATACAATCCTAAATATGCACTGGACAGACTACGTGACTAATGTGTCTGTTCTTGAGCAGGCAGAGGTCACCAGCATTGAGGCCATGCTGCTGAGAACGCAGCTGCACTGGGCAGGGCACATCTCCAGGATGGAGGATCACCGCCTCCCTAAGATTGTGCTCTATGGTGAGCTTGCCACCGGCTGCCGCAAGAGAGGAGCCCCGAAGAGGAGATACAAGGACTCCCTCAAACAACACCTCAGCCTTGGCCATATTGACCACCATCAATGGTCCACTCTGGCCTCCAGCTGGGAGGCATGGAGGCACACCATCCATAACACTGCTGCTTCCTTTGAGAGCACACAGAGGCTGTCTTGAAGGAAAAAGACAATGCAGAAAAAAACGTGCCTTGCCAATACTGCCCAAGGAGACTCCACTGTGCCTTTTGCAACTGGACTTGCCTGTCTCGTATTGGCCTTTTTAACCACCAGCGCACTTGCAGCAAGCGTGGGTAGAGCCCTTCCCAAATCTTTGTTCGCAAAGCCGAGCCATGATGACTTATAGAAATCTTTCTTGTTGCCTTTGACATTCACAGAGATACTAATTTCAATTTGGGTTTTAGCTTTCCTAATGACATCCATAGGTGCTTGGACAGGAAGCTTGGGGAGCTCTTTGTTCACAAATGCATACCTCCTGTTGTTTTTGCCTGACTTCATGTTCACTGGACTGGACCGCACCCGAGCTTAGAGGAAGTGATTCTTGAATACTAACCAACTTTCTTAGGCCCCTTTTACCCTACTGTGTTGTCTCTCTAGCAGATGAGGTTGAAGGTGCCCATGAAGACCAAGTTCTGCAAACTTGAGGCTACTCCTTTCTGTCTGTAGAGGGTGTGAACCACTTGTTCTTCCTGGTCAAGTAGCCTATAGCAGAAACTGATATACACCACCTTAGATCACAGAATCACAGAATCATTGAATATTTGGGGTTTGAAGGGACCTTTAAAGGTTATATAGGCCAACGCCTCTGCAATGAGCAGGTGCATCTTCAAGTATATCAGATTGTTTAGAGTCCCATCCAACATGACCTTGAATGATTCCAGGGATGAGACACCTACTACCTCTTTGAAAAACCCATTTCAGTGCTTCACGAATCTAATTATAAGAGACTTCTTCCTTATATCTAATCTAAATCAATCTTTTTTTAGTTTAAAAACTCAAGGTGGTTCACTATCAGCATGAAGCTGTTTTCTCTCTCCTGTTTGCTCTACCTGCTGGGTTTATCTCCATTCACTGTAGATCCTGGTGAATGTGGCAGTACAGTGATTAAGATATTTAGGAATATGAGCCTATTTCCTTTGGGAATGTAATGATGACTGTGTATTCCAGTGTAGGAAAGCATTCTGAACATCCTTACAGTGACAGCATGCTTAGCTACTTAGATATTTTCAGTTATTGTCTTTTTAGCGTGATGTTACTTGAGAATGTCAAGGTGTCTTAATTGTATTTAGATGCTTAATATTTCACAATATTCTTCATTTCAGATGGAGCCAAAATTTTTGTTATATGCTTAGTTGCAATCTATTTATCATTCTGATATATCTAGCAGGTATGTAGGTGCTGACCTAATATTATATATGCACACAGCAATACATACAAAAATATATCAAATTAACCGTATATAGAAGCAGTGCTCTCAAGTATTTCTTTTCAAGTTAGGGTACAGATGATGTCAAAGACCTTAATAAGTTAAAAACAGTGGTTTATGACATCGTGATTTACCTTGGATGTGTAAATGCACACTTTCAAGGAAGTAATTTTGTTTCACTTCACAACTGAGTGACATCTATTTCATCAGCTAAGAAATTAAGACATCCTGAAACAGGAAATAATAAACACTGAGAATTTATCTGAAAATGCCTCAGGCAACTGATTTGTCTTTCAGTTAATAGGTAAAGAATTACTTTCCTGATATACTTTAGACCAAAATGCAACTTATTCCAAGGAAGGTAATTGGAGTTTGTTACAGCAACAAGCTAAGGTGGAACAGGTCACACCTGAGAGAAAATAACAGGCTATTGGTCAAAAATACCACCCCCCTTTCCCCCATGTGCTGGAGCAGTGCTCACAGTGGCATGCCTGGCACAGAGCCTGGGGATCTGCACCTCACAGCTTGTTCCAGCATCAAGCAGCAACCCCATAGAAGAGGGCACTTGAATATGCCAGAGGCTACCATGGCTCCCAGTTTTCCTAAAATTGCTGACTCCTTGTCTGCCCTACCCCGTGATTGCAAGCAAATGAAAGAAGAATTTGCATTTTTCATGAGACTTTAATTTGCCGGTATATTTCCACTTTTCTTTCTAGTTCTGTCTTTGACAGGTTAGCCCTCCTGCTTGAATTAGTGTAATCTGCTGTAAATCTGCTGTATTATGCATGCGGTTGAAATATGCTCTTATCTTCCAATAAGAAAAATATTTGCACCCAATAATAATGTGGTTAGCAGTCTCTTAAAAAATCAGCCAACCAAACAGGTTCACTGTCCCAGGACTGTGCCATCACGAGGCAGCTGCAGCATTTCTCTAGCCCACTGAAGGCATCTGGTCACCTAGAGCACAAGTGAAATGGCTATGGTTGACACAGAAAAGTGTTAAGTAAGACTGACAAACAGCCATTACTTCTGTTTCCCTACTCTTTTTAGTCTCTCTCTTTTCTTTCTTTTTCTTTCCTCCTTTCAATTTCTTTTGTGTTTGTTTCTTTGTTTGGTTTTGTTTGGTTTTTGACTGGTTGGTTGATTTGGGTGTTTTTTTTGGGGGGGGGAGGATGGGGAGAGGGACGATTTCCTATTCTTTTTGTTTTAATTTGGCCAGGCAACCTGGCAGACTCATTCTTTCTCCCTCAAATAATTGAATGCTTATTCTTTCCTAAGACAACTAGGGCACCTAACACTAACTTAACCTAACAAATACTGTTCAGGGCTACCCTGATGGAAGCTGGACAACCTTTCTATTCAACCCCTATGTGCAATTATCATCACTGCAAAAAAATTGGTTTTGTTACTTCCAGAATTCTAACACCTATGACATTTTCTAAATTTCAGTGGTACACATCCTAGAAAGACTTCAGCTGAAATGCAGGCATCTGCAACACTACAATGTTTCTTGAACTCTTTTTAGTCACATGAATTCATTTTAAGAGTACAGATCATATTTATTTACAAATTTAGGCAACATAACATGTCAGAACAAAGTATCCAACTTTTTACTAGATATCCTGTAATTGTTAATTTGTTGAATTGTTAATTTAATGTCTTGAGGCTAATAGAAACCAGTCAGATAAAAAAAGACAAGAAAATATAGATTCTTCAGAATTTTTCACTTTTTTTTCTTTTATATCAGCAAATTCTGGCACTATGCTTTGGAGAAAGAAATTAATTGGATTTTTTTTATACAACTTTCCTTTTTTGATTTTTCTGACTGAAACCAAATTTTCTTTGGCACTAGAAGTCAGTGGCAGAGTACAAAAGTAAGTATGAAGAAAAGCAGTCAAAATAAAACAGAAATTGGAATAAAGAAAATGAATTAATTGTTTCCATTAAAAACTCCAACTTTCAATCTGTGGATACATAGGAAATGTCAACTTTTTTTCAGAAACTAAGAGAAGTTAATATCAAAAGCCATTCATAGATTATTTCTTTATGTCTTTAAGGTTAATCAACAATACACAATCTTTAAGATTGGAAGTCTGTCTTCTCATCTTTATCTGTCTCTCATTCATAACTTGATTTCCTTCTACTGAGTTTCTCTTTATTGACAGCTGATATAGTATAGATAATAGTACTGAAAGGACATGCATAAAGCATGTATAAAGCAGGTACAAATGGATCAGTACTCAGTTTGTGAGTTAAGAAGGAACACAGTTGAATTTTAACACTCTACACACTGTTGCTATAGTAGAGGCAAGGAGTGCTTGGCCAAGTTTGGATCCTGCACGCTTACTGTTCTTTATGCTTACCAATCTCTATAACATAGGAAGTCACACCATCCCTTCCTATTCTGAAAAATCAGTGGCAAAGTTATAGATAGGTTACAAAGCCTGTAGTATTTAAAATATAAAACCAGACACTTGCCTTATAACAGTACTGAAATGAATTTATTACAGGAACCAAAGAGATTAAGACTGTTCCAGGAATGTGCAGTTGAGCTAAAGGAGCTGAATTTGCTTTGGAATGATCAGAAGATAGAAATTTCTCTTACAATATAACTTTTGTGTTTTGGTCATTACATTGCTTCAGTATGCTAGCTCCCTGTTTAGTTCATCTAGTCTATTTCCAGGACGTGTCTTTCCTCTTTGATTTGAAGACCATGTTCATGCTCAGGAAACAGGATAGAAGAGGGATGGGACCATTTGAAAT
>VXBX01008711.1:571012-637813 GCA_013400415.1 Scytalopus superciliaris | reverse complement strand
CCTGCCCAGCTCCGAGCCCCCTTCCCAGCACAGCACAGAGCCCCCTGCCCAGCTCCGAGCCCCCTGCCCTGCACAGAGCCGCCAGCCCTGCACAGAGCCCCCAGTCCTCAGACAGAACAGGAGGGTCATGATGCCACCAGCAAAACTCCCAGCAGTGGTCATGAAAACAGGGTCATGAGGGTGCGGGTTTGGGGGTCCTTGGGCAGTGGGACCCCCAGGAACACCCAGTGTGAGGTTCCGTGGGCTGTGCCGTGTGTCACAGGGACTGTGTCAGTCACAGCTCGGGGGTGACCAGGCTGATGGTCCATGGCACAGCACCCCGTGTCTGCAGGGACTTCGGGGGTATTTCTCGTGTTCCAGTGCGTTTCTCCCTGCGATGCTCCGGACGATGTGGGAAGGCGATGCCGTGTGATGTGAGGCTGCTGCCCACGGGAGGAGACGGCACAGACCCGCCCTTTGGTGCCAGGTACGATGCCAGGTGTCCTCGCTCCCCCTCCCTTGAGGGGCCCTGTCCCCGAAATGCAGACCAAACCCACTGTTGGGTGTGGGGTGTCCCCCTGCCCGGCTCCCTCAGCCACAATCCCTCAGTGCTGTGAGCCTGTGCCAGCTCCCAGGGGAGCAGGGCTGGGACACGAGAGATGCCCTCCTGCTAATTGGAGTGTGCTGAGGAGGAACCCGCTCAGCTCTGCCTGCCTTGACATTAAGACCTAAACTTGCTGTAAAACCAAATGGATACACACACCCACATCACCAGGCTTTTAGTTCAGCAACAAGTGAATCCATCAAAGCCCAGCACCTAATTTAATAGCAATAATGAAAGGTGTGCGTCACTATTAATTTAAGCACTCCAACATTAGCCTTGCACTTAGAAACCAGCAAGGCAAAGCTATTTACAAATGAATGTACCAGGGCAATAAATTGAAAGGACTGGTCTGACCTGCGGTGGCGGCTTTCTTCATTTATACATAGATATATTTCTATAGATGCATTTATTCCCATCTCTTTAGCAAACCCTGCCTAATTAAGTTGAAGTGGCAGTGAAAGTGTGGCAGTAAGTGTGGAAAGAAGCTGCTAAAAATGTATTTAATTCATTATAAATAATCTTTGATACCGTGAGGTTGCGTAAAGGTTTTCAGTATGGGAGCAGGACACCAAGGAAGGCCAAGGAGATCATCCCATGCAGCAGGAGCGTCTGTGTCCTGTGGTTTCACATCCTCATGCTGAGGAAGGGGGGCAAGGCTGGCACGGGGGAGGCTCTGGAGCACTGGCACCCGTTTCAGCACTGGCTCCAGCTCCAGGAGCACTGTGGTGAGGGGCAGGGTGAGGCCCATGGGCACTGGGCTCCAGCTCCATGTGGCTTCATGCTGTGTGTGCCCTCGGGATGATAATGTATGTGAGGAGGAAGGTGTATGTCACCCACATTAAAGGAGTTTAATGTGCTTGGAGTCACATTATTGTACCCTTGCAGAATACATTATCTGTCACGCTGCCTTTACAGGCTGTCACCTCGCAGAGAGGCTGCAGAGTTCCTGGAAACCATTATCAGTCTCTAATGATATTATCAAAATTGGAGCAGGCGGGGTGTGGTGGGGGCCAGGGGAGGCACTGCTGCCACCTCCACTCTCTGCGCCCCAAGAGGTGCCCCCCGTGCCCCGCCAGCCCTGGCAGCAGCAGGATGGGGGCTGCAGCTCCACAGACCCCTCTGGAGCCCAAGTCCAGTGCCTGAGGTAGTGAAGGGTGCAGAGGTGTCGTGGGTGTCCCTGAGCAGCCCAGGGAGCCACTGCCAGGACTGGAGTTGGCACGTTGGGCAGGGGCACCTGCACTTGCCCCATGAGACCTCTGTGGAGGGACCCATCCCATGGGCGCTGTCCCCACCGTGTCCCACTCCAGGGTGCCCTTGCTGTGGGGTGGTGACCCCACTGGAGCAGCTGAGCACTGCTCTGCCCTCTCCTTGTCAGGTGGAATTTTAAAAAAAAGAGGCACCGTCTTTTTTTGGAGTGTAATCTTCCTTCTGCGACAGGGAGCCACGCAAACTGATAAATTGCAGATTAAACGAGTGCCACACTCCACTCCAGCCCTGGCTGTTAATTCCCCTGTTGTGCAATTCCCGGCTCTCAGGGCCTGTCAATTCCAGCTAATCGCAGGAGGCACTAAAACACTCTGCCCTGACAGCCCTGGATCGAGGCACCCCTGACTCCCGGCTCAGGTGGATTGCACGCATCACTTATGCACAAATCAGCAATATGCCAGCAGGGAGGAATTATGTCCGATGACAGCCCAGACATGAGGTACATATTGCAGCCCCAGCCGCCGTGACAGATTGCGGCGGGGCCGGGCGCTGGTGCGGGAGCTGCGCCCGCTGCACCGGCCTCGGCGCACCCGGAGCCACCGGCACTGCGCCTGGCACCGTGGGCCAGCACCACACCGTGGGCCAGCACCATCACTGTGGGCCAGCACCATCACCATGGGCCAGCACCATCACCACACCCAGTCCGTGCCCCTGCCCACCACTGCCCTGGCCTGCACTGCCCAGAGGGGCTGGGGATGGCACTGCATTGAAGGAACTCCCTGTGCTTGGGGTGGGGAGGGCGCGGGGCTGGGAATGGCACCGTGGGCATGGGGGGTGTCCCACCCAGGGCAGGGCTGGCAAGGCATCCTGCTGCACCTACCTGGGATGGGGGGGCCAGCCCTGCTCAGCCCAGCCCTGCTCTGCTGTAACATTTACTTTGCCTTAGTCTGTGATCCTGAAAAGCTGAAATTAATGACAGCCTTGCAGTTGCTCATTAATAATTGCTTCATTACTGTACGCAGTTGCAGCCTCCTGACAATAATGGGGTTTGCTGGTGTATTTCTAATTATCTGGCATTTCAGATTCCTAACAGAGCCCTGGCACTCCCTGATAAGACCCTCCTCTCCAGAGGGAGTGGGCTCAGCCTGCTCAGCCCCTCTGCCTCTGGCAGCACACGTATTCCTTCCCTTGCAGCTCTTGGGAAGGGGCTGAACTGCTCTGGCAAAGCCCACAGGGCACTTGGGGACATCAAGATCCACCACGCTAGTGCCAAGCTCCACCATATCCCCATCACACTCCTGGTGCTTGTGGCAAGGTTGGTTTGGGAGCAACGACAAGTGTGGTGGCGGCAGATCTGGCACACAGAGCAGGTATGTGTCTGCAGCTGGGAGTGCTTGGCATGGTCATGCCATGGCTATCCCCATGGCTACACCACAACCATCCCCATGGCCATGCCACAGTTGTCCCCATGGCAACACCATGGCCATCCCCATGGCTAACTACAACCATCCCCATGGCCATGGCAGACCCAGCAGCCCTGGCACTGCTCCTTGTGTAGGTTCCAGCCTCGGGAGGTGCCAGAACCTCCGTGGGTGCCCCTGGTGGGGCTGGCTCAGGCAGGGCCACGGTGCTGCCGGCGGTGGCTGTGCTGGCTCAGGAATGTGAGTGCTGTTTCATCAGCTCCTTGGAGAAATCCCCCGGCAGTGGCAGCGCCGGCATTCGGGGAATTGTGGCAGAGTCCCCGCTCTTGTAGCGCGGAAATGACCACTTGTGCCCCGCGCCAGCCCCGCCACCCGCTCAGAGCCCATTACAGCACGGGCCCCACCTGGGGAGGGGGCTCATTTGTAGTTTAAAATCTATTGTGACTTGTCAGAAAAATGAATAAATGAGCACATTATTTTTTCATTTTGGAGCTCAGCATCTGTTTGTCTAATCAAGAAAGAGAACTGGGAAAGTCAACCAGGGCTGACGCACACATTTTATTTAACTTTTCCTCTGTCAAAGGAGTTTAAATGTGTAATGAACAGGCCATGGTGATTTGAAATATAATCCCATTACTCTGATGAGATTACCCAGGCTGTGAGAGTTCACAAATCATGCTTAGGGTTTTTAGAGTGAACAACACCCTGTTGAGATTTTTTTTTTCCCTCTTTTTGCGTTTAAGCAGAGGTGTGTGGGGAGAATAAAACATGACAGTGCTTAACCCTTCATGCAGTGGAGCAGCAGAGCGGGGCTGTGCCCAGGGCTGGCTCTGCCCGTGCCCCAGCTGCTCATGGACATGGTAGCAGTGCCAGGGAGCAGCACCCAGCTGGGGCACAGGGCACCCTGCCTGCTGTGTCCACACATCCCTGTCCTCATCTCTGTCCTTGTCCCAGTGTCACACAAGGGTGGCTTTCTGGGCTGTGATTTAAGGGGCACTAATTTCAGCCGCAGCAGCAGCAGCCCCAGCACCCCCCGCCACCACAGCAGCGCATTTCCATGGATTCATGGGCCCATTACAAACATGTCTCCATAAATAACTCCCCACATTAATCTCAGGGCTGCACCCAGGGCTGTGTGATGGGTTTTGCCTGCTTGTCCCAGTGCCAGGTCCCAGCCCTGCCAAACCCCCGGGATACACCAGGCTCCCGCCAATCCAAACCCAATGGAGCCTCTGGCTTGAACTGCTCCTGTGGGACCCAGGGAGAGCATCCAGTGCTCTGGTCTTGGGTGCCAGCACATGCCTGGGTGCCCTGGGTGTCTCCTTCTGTCTTGTGGTCCCCAAAGCTCTGATAAAGCCAAGGAAGTGTGTGTGTGTGGGGATAGTCCCTGCAGACAGCACTCCTCCAACAGCTGCGTCAGAGAAAATTCAGAAATCCTCTGCTGCCTCCACCAGCCCCCAGTGTGTGGCCAGCCCGAGTCATCCCTGGTGCGTGAGCCACATCCATTCCTCTGCCGGAGCCCAGGAGCAGGGATGGAGGAACAGCTTGCCTTGCTGACCCAGTTGAATGCCCATCTGACTCAATTACATCTACAACTACCGGGGAAAGACCAGCCCGTGATGGCTCAGTGCTCAGCTGTGCGCTGATTGCAGCCATGAGCTCTCATTTAACTCCTTCAGAAACGCTGAGGAGCAGCAATGTCTGTTCTGTGGGGTGGCGGCTCAGCTCTCGGAATGCTGGATCTTTCCAGGATTTAAGGAAGGTTTCCTACATGCCATGTATCCAACTGGATCTGATCTTTGAAAGCAAATTTGAATTTTAACTGTCAGTGGCTCTTTTGGAGCAAATAAACTCACTCTGGGCTCCAAAATATTCCCTGCCCCTTGCCCAGCCCTTGGAGAACCCCCCACCAGCAGTGTCTATCTGTCTGTCTGTCCATCCCTGCCCAGCTCCAGGGACACTGTGCCAAGCCCTGGCTCCCAGGAACAGCCAGTGGCAGGTCACTGAGAGGGACTGTGCCACAAATGCCACCACAGACAGCAGAGATTTTATTATTTGAATTTTTAGGCTTTACTGAGAGCAAACCTGCCCATGTTGACGATAAATACACGTGAGGGGGTGGCAACAGCACTATGGCCATGGAAACAGGAGACTGCTGCAGTTTCTGATACCAAATAGGTAATTTTTCAGTTCAGTTTAAAAGAATTGAAACTGGGTGGCCAAAGAACATTCACAGAACAACTTTAATGTTAAATAGTTCACAGAATTGGTTAAAGGAATCATTTACATCAGAGGGGTTTCCCCCATTGCATCTGTGCTGCACTTGCACATAGAAAATATTAAAAAAAAAATTATTAACATATTATAAAATAGCGTTTCTCATTTTGCAGGTATCATGGAAGACTGTCCAGTGAGGCCTGGCCTCGGTGGTGTGGCAGGGCTCCCTCCCGGTGGCAGCGGCGCCGCAAGAGCCGAGCCACCAAAACCGGGCGCCAAACCGCGACTGGCCAGAGCCACAGACCCCCCTCTACCCCAGCGGTGGCTCCTGCACTGTGTGTTAAGGCTCAGGAGGTTTTCTCTGTACAAAAGCAGGGTGGGAGGCTGGCAGAGGTCAGTCTGTGCCGTGGGACCGCCGTGCTCAGCCGGCCCCGGCCACGGGGGGTTCAATGCCTTGTGGAACCAGGGCAGTTCCACGATACAGGGACGTGTGTGCAGAGCTCCAGCTCTGCAGATGGATGAAAGACACCTCTGGTGAATTCAACCAAAAATGCAGCTCTGGGTCCCGGCAATCCCATTCCCATGTTCCCTGATGCATTAAGGATCGACAAGGCCAAGATAGTTACAAATCCCAGTATAAAGTAGGTCACAATTTTTATTTTTAGAGAATAATATTAAGAAAAGGTGAAGGCATTTCTCAGTCCTTAGGTGTAAGGTGCCTCAGAGGAAGGTCTGGACCTGGGGCGACAGCAGCCGTGGGTCCCGGGCAGGAGGACGCTCCTCTCCACCACCAAGACACTGCCATGGATTTCCAACTACAGCAAGGAACTTCCAATAAAGCGTATGCAAAGCTGAAAAGCACAGTTAAATAAAAATATTTTTGAACAAAACAAACCACAACAGACTCGGCTGTCTCAGCATCCCTCGCTAAGCGCTCCCCTGCCATGGCTGCTGTTCCTGGCTCACGGATGCCTCCTGCACTTCAGCAACAGAAGTGAAACCATCTGGGACTGCAGCCTCCCCCCAAAAGAACTGTGCATCATATGGACCTTGAAAAAGATTACATCTGTTTATTAATAGTAAAAATGGATACATTTGTCCTACATTTTGTTTTTAGAAATTTGATCATGTCACAAGCAATACCTGCGTGTACGTGGGTGGATTACAGATGTATATAATTTATTTTAACCAGGCTGTGAAATAATATGTAATCACATCTCTTCTTGTGATTGTACATAATACAGTAATTAAATGATGCCAGTCTACGTCATTCTCTTATTTCTAATCAAAGGAACCTGAAGCGTAACAGTCTTCTTTCCGGCTGATATGGCTCTTTATTTCTGTCACAGGGGAGACTTCCCATCACCAACGAGGGATAATCTTCCAGCCGTGAGAGACGGGATAATTCAGATTCCTTCCCGGCCGGCCCTGCCCTGGGCAGCAGGAGCACCACAGTCCTGGCTCCCACCGGTGCGGGCGGCGGGAGCGGCTCCGAACGCGGACACAGGCTCTACCCCAGTCTCGGCCTCACTGCTGTCCCGACTTCTTCTCCTTCTGGAAGCTAAAACTTGTTCTCCTGCTCAGTTTTCTTTGTTTCTGAGCAAAATAATCTGCTCTGGCTGTGCTTGCTCGTGACTCTAGAATATAGTTAACCTGCAAGACACAAGACGGTGTTTAATTTCATTGGTGGTTGGGGCGGGACAGCCCAGAGTGGTCAGGGACCCCACACAGCCCATGGGACAGGGCTCTGGGGTAACTGGTCCCAGTGGCCACCACGACAGTGATGGCAGAGAGAGCCTGGAGCACCAGGAGAGCCCAGTACATCCTCCTGTGTTCCTCGTCCCTTGTCCCACCCAGACACCCAAACCTCTGGTGAAATCAGTGAGGAGACCCCCAGCACTGGGATAATCCAGTAATGGGCTTTATCAACCTCAATAAAAATAATCCTTCCATTACAATGTTTGCATATTCAGCTAATCTCAGAGTTTTTCTGTGTTTTGGCACATTTTACTTGATGAAAGCATTTTTAAATGATATTTAACAAGCCTGCTACTCCCTAAATTTATTATCTCGAGTGCTTTGTGATAATCTCACAGATAATTTTAATGGAAGGTTAATGCAAGAATCAAAAAGATAAAAATGCCCTTTGGTCTGCCATTAGCTGGTTAATATGCTGTGGCTTAAAACTTGCACAATTTTATGCACTGTAGAGTGTTTCACTTTCATTGCATATTACAGCTTAGGGCATAAAAATATAGGGAATTTTCATGGTCAATAAAGCCTCCATCCTTCTCACTTGATCATGTAAAAAGCCTAATTTGAAAAGTCTGATTTTTCTGCCTCTTCTAATGCTGATGGAATTGAAAACAAACCAGTGACGTGTGCATGAAACCAGAGAATGTTCTATGTAAACAAACTGCAACTTAAGAAAAAAGTACTGTTCAATAATATTTCTCTTTTGAATATTCATATTATTCACAGTAAACTTTTTTAAAATGCCTTCTTTTATGACCAGTCTGACTTGTTTGGAGTCACCACCCCTGGAAGTATTCAAAGAACAAGCAGATGTGGCACTCTGTGATATGATTAGTGGGCATGGGGGTACTGGTGAAAGGCTGGACTTGATGATCTTGGAGGTATTTTCCAACCTTAATGATTCTGTGATTCCATGATTCTGTTCTGGATTACAATAGCTGATTTAAGACAAAGTGGGAACAAAAGCCTAACAGCTCACAAAATAGAAAACCCCTCAAATGCATTCACCTTCTGTGTTATGAATAAAAGTTATTTTATCGCACGTCAGTTATTTAACAAACCTCTAAACTCCACACAGCCAATAAAAGCAAACATAACAGATGGTTTGCCAGAATTACTGCTTTTCAATTTTGACTTGCTACGAAAGATGAACTTGTGGAAAATTCCGTTTAATCTTCCAAGGGTGTAACAATAGTTTGTTTCCCAAAGCAAGGGAGAACGTGTCTGTACAGAGCCCCAGGGGAAGCAAACGATGCTAATGGGGGATCAGGGTGAGGAAGAGAACCCTGTGTGCCCTGTAGGAACACCTGAGTGAGGGACAGGGGCACCTGACCCCGTGCAGCCCCTGCACCCCTGCATGGCATAGGGATGCTGAGCACCTCACATGTCCAGGGGTGGAAACTACCCAGACACAATAAAATTTGGTAGTTTCCTAAAAATTCCACTCAAAAAAAATAGTGTCTCTATTAAATAGAAACGAGGACAAAAGGAAATGCTACACACAGACAGACAGCGACTGAAGGATGAATAAAACAACAGGCAGGGAGCAGCCAGTCTGGCAGGTTAAACACACCTCAGTGGTCCTGAGCCACTGCACCCTGATGTGTTTCCAGAGCCTCCTGAATACTCTCACATCTAACAAGTGGTAAAACACCAGGATTTTGGGTCACGTTAAAATTTAATACTCACCTTCAGTACAATTTCATTGACAGTAGCAGCATCTGATTCAAAGTAAAGGTGTTTGTAGTCATGATTGCTTAGATATGTAAGTTTAAATATTGCATGACCTGCAAAGATAAGGGAAAAAAAAAACCTGTTCAGAATATTCCTGTAAAGTTTAAGCAGAGCTCGTGTGCCTGACAGAAGAAAACCACAGATGGTGATCTCCGCGTACCATCAGCACGACAGAAGGAAGCAATGAAATGCTGACAGGCTTCTCATGTCATTTCAATTTAAGGCAAGTGGTGGCTTACAGGAGCAGCTGAACTCCAGTCAATAAAGTTCCTTTCCCCATCACATCCCCACTGCAGGAAACGCAAAAATCCATCAAATGGCTAGTTAACTCCGCTCGGCCCACGCCGGCGCCTCCGCTCAGCCGCTGCTCCGGGGCTGCGCCGCCGGAACGCTCACCGGATAATCACCACTTGTGGAGAGGGGTTGCACTGAAAATAAAAGGGCAATTAACCCCAGAATCATCACTTCAAAACTCCATCCCAAACCATCACCCAAACCCACCCAGCGGCGAAGGGGAAGGTCACCCCTTCACAGCACCAAAGGATGCGGCTGCGCCACTGCCAAAATCCCACTTGGGGCTGGGACTGCCCTTCCTGCACACGGGACAGTCCAATCAAACTGCAACTGTAATTAGCTGGCAGCTTCATGGCTGCTCGGGCCAGTCCCAAACAGGGGGTCTAAGTGATGGAGCTCCCTGGCTGCCCTGGGAGAACAGCCCAGGATGGTGCTGGGAGGGACAACTGCAGCACAAAGGTGTCATGTGAACATGTGGGAAGGCAAAATATCCACCTGTAGGGATGCTCATGGCTTCAAAATTAAAATTAAGCATATTCTATACATGATATTTTCCCAACAGTTTTCTCCAAATTTATTCAGTTCAATGGTCAGAGTTGGCAATCCATAAAGTAACAGCCACGTTACTGTAAATCCAGGTCTTTCCTGCAGGAAAGCTAATTGGAAATCTTATTTACATTATCTAATTCTCCAGATTTCCAAAAAGTGACTGATATATGCTCAGATCCATGGCCAGGAAATTTGAGATGCAAGTATTTTATTGTGGCATGTCAATTAAACACCATTATGATGCACTAATCTGGAATATAAATTCTATATTGAAAAATTGGCTAATAATAATAATAAAAAAACTACCCTTTAAATCATTTGACAAATGATACCCTGGTGGTACTAAAAATGCGGAATTCCAAGCCAGGAGCTCATCAGCATGTTAATGAATGCAGCTCTGCCTGGAATGCAGCATCTTAATGATCCCAAAAGTGCCAGTGCACCACTCCTGGGGATGGGGTGCAGCACCATGTCCCACCAGCTCCCACCATTTCCCTTGGACACTGAACATTCCACACAGTTACAGACACTGATCACTGAAACTGAAAGTGGCACAGAACACGCTCAGGAGGATCCCAATGAGCTGCTGTATTTTGGGTCTTGGAAGTTGGTTGGGTGGTTCTGGCTGTGGATCAAGACAAGACCTGTTCAGGTGTTCATTGCTGCCATGGTGGAGGGTGGCTGGGGGTGCGGTGTGGCACAGCCACCACATGGCACAGCATGGCACGGCACAGCATGGCATGGCACTGCCCACAGCAGTGCCAGGGCAGGTGCTCTGGACACCACAGAGAGGTAGGGCACAGAGCCACAGAATGAAATGGTCACATAGAAATCAAGCAGATCATGGCACCCGCTGTGCCTGACAAGGAACCCCCATCCAGGACCCTCAGCTTGCCTTCAGCCCGGGGAGTTGCCCTTCCTTTCTGGCAGAAGCTCCAGCCCAGCTGACCAGCAGCACAACCCAGAGCTTTGCCCAAGCATTTATTTTTGGATGTGAAGAGTCGGCTCTTCCAACGACAGAACAGCAGATGCCAGCACCAATTCTAACATGCCAAACAGCCTGAGGCAGAGCCTGCCCTGCTCTCCTGGGAGCCCAGCGCCGACCCTGTGCCCTGTGGGCACTCCTGTGGCACAGCACACCAGGCAGCACTGCCAAGGCAGGGAGGCTGCTCCCGTCTTGCCTTTCTGGCACAGCTCTGGCCAAGCTTGGACTCGCACCCTGCAGGGGCTCTGGGAGCCGCAGGGGACACGACGCAGATGCCAAATCTGTGGCTGTGCACAGCCAGCCATGCAGGACACGCAGTCTCATCCTGCCCCTGACTGGTGATTCAGTGGAAAGAAGCCAAGAAGACTCTTCCTTAGAAAGCCCCATTACAGCATCATGTTTATGGGCTCCGAGTCCACATCACACTATTTACAGCGTGAAATATGAGTGCACTGAAATCCTAACTGGTACTTTGCTCTGCTACTCTTCTAGCCAGATGGAATTTATGAATTGTGAGATTGATTTCCATTTCCAAGAGTGCTTAAATATGTGATGTACTTCTTTCCAATAGAGCACCACCCCTGACAATTCCAAGATCAATAGGAGCTTCCATGGTTTGATGTTTCCATATGAGAGGAACTGGTAACAAACAGCAGCAGCTCAAGTTGCCCCTACTTGCACGTGATGGGAGATTTCAACCAAATGCATGCACTGCATGAGTGGCTCCATTACCTCCACTCCCACACCAACAATGGTTTGGTATTTGGGGGGAACCTCAGTACCCTGCAATCAGGATTAATTGGCTGCACAACAGAA
The DNA here is from genome assembly GCA_013400415.1 of Scytalopus superciliaris. Classification (NCBI taxonomy): domain Eukaryota; kingdom Metazoa; phylum Chordata; class Aves; order Passeriformes; family Rhinocryptidae; genus Scytalopus; species Scytalopus superciliaris. Next base: position 626,253 of record VXBX01008711.1, on the reverse strand, counting down.
AATCCATGTTATTCCCAACTACATTTATTTCTTAAACAGTTATGGAAAGCAAATGGAATGACAGAAACTCGTCTGTTACCAACAGCTTTTGTGCAGGCACAACCCCCAGCACGCCCAGCACAGCTGAGGGTCTCGTGCTGACACCCCTCGCCAGCCCCACGGCAGCCGAGCCCCGGCCCATGCTGGGGCTGACACTGCTGTGGCAGCAGGAGAGCAGCATCTTCCCAGTGTTGCCCTTTGGCCTCAGCTCAGAATGCTGATAAATCTTCTCCAACCCCAACACTAATGGGTTCCTGTGTGGTTACTCCTGGAGAGGAGCCTACAGCCGATGCCAGCGGAAGGGCAGGATGCTAATTCACTGGGAATTCACCGAGGAGAGCTCATTTATTCCTTCAGCACCATGTCTTACATTCAGCTGTTTGCCCTATCTCCTGATTTTTAGCACCACTGCACTGCCAACGAGGCGAAGGAAGAGGCTTTGCAGTGACAGCCACGCAGTTGATGCCGAGCTCACAGTTCTCCTCACCCTTCCGAGGGCTGGTGAAACCCCTCAGGCAGCCTCCACCCTGTGCTTCAGCCCCCAGCTTCCCCATGCCCCTGTGTTTAGATACAGCAGTGAGGAATCCTGCAGAATTACAGCTCCAGAACTATTGACCAAAATGTGCTCGAGGCAGCAGGAAATCTTGTGCTAATTCCCGCAATCTTCGGAAAACACCCAAACCCTTGGCAGGCTATCACACTGCACCTGATACAGGTGAAAAAATGATCACTTTTTAATCCAAGTAATAAACTCTTTTTATCAGAGTCTAAAAAATACTGGAAAACAGTACACCTGGAAATATAGAATGCCTGGAAAACCTTGGAAGGATGTGAATTTGCACAAGATGACAATTTTTTTACTGAATCTGACAAGACTGTGAAGAGTTTTAATTCTTCCCCTCCCACTCTACAGTTCAGCCCATACCAAAACCCTCTCTTTGCCAAAGCCACTCTCAGTACGCACAGAATTAAATCACTAATTAGATGAAGGATGAAAAGAATATTCATGAATTGGACAAAACAGAAAACAAACACTGGGGAATGCAAATTTATGTTAATTTTCCAATATACCTTGATGATTGCTTTGTCATTACAGGGCCATAAGGCAGAAGTCAATAATTAAGAGTTATTAGTGGAATAAATAGCTGGAGAAGGACCTCTCTGAAGAACAAAGCACTTACGGACATCATTTGACATCATCAATTCTCACCACTTCAGAAACTGTGATCAAAACAGGATCATACCCTGAAATCTCGTCTCATGGCCCCAGAAAGGATGGAAAAAGAATTAGAAATACACTGGCAAAAAGGCAAGGATTAAGAAAGATAAAATTCACACCAGCAATATTTTTGTACAAAGACAAATTTCTTTCAAACCCTGCATGAGACAGTGGAGCTTTTGCTCTCCAGCCACTGCTGTATTTCACCCAAAACCACTGGGGAGGGGCTTGTCTGTTTGAAATCCACATGTGCTACCTCCAAAATGATGCCGTGACCCTGGAGCAGAGCCTGAAGGTCCCAACAAAGCTGCAAGAGTTTCATTGCCACCAAAAACACTCAACACTCCTCCTAACAAGCTCCTGACAACCTCTGGTAACAAAAAACCTTGTTTTCTTCCAGAGGATGTCACAAGTCTCACTATCGCTGCTGCTGGATTGTCCAGGATACAGTACCAGACTGACCAGGAGTGTTGGCCCGAGTGTAAAACTGGGGTTAAGACCATCCTATGCAAGTGATATTTATCTCAAGAGGTACATAATTTAGAGGCAGTGAGGGCAGTGAGTCCTGGATGAAATCCTGACCCCACTGATACCAATGTAGCTACCAATGGGTCCAGGCTGCTCACCATGAACCTGGAGTGGATGTCCTCAAACCAAACAGTACTTTAGCAGGAACAAGTGATATGAATGCACACATCCACATCCACTTTTGTGTCAAATTGTGGTAACTATTCACACATCTGCATTTTTTTCCCTCAAAGCCTTTTGTTTCTTCTTCAAATTACTATCAAAGGCAGAATACTAATAAAGATTTTTGCAAAAATGCTGAATTTTGAGGTGGAATTTGGGGTTGCCCAAAACCTCTACACCAGCAACCTTGTTTGGAAAAAGAGATGATAAATAAATCAAAATGCACTAAGCAGTGTTTCCACATGGCAATCGGCTCCTCCACTGTGTCTGCACCTCATCAATCACGCATTGTCTGCCTGAGAGGCGAGCCTTGTAAATGTCACATCCACTCAGGCCCGAGGAGAGGCGAATCAAAATGCAGCGAGGAGTTTTAATTGGATAGTGTAATTAAACTAAAAAACCCCAGCAGAATAGCTTTGACAGGATAGATGAAGACCCCTTTTAATAGGGCTACAAAACAGATTTGTTAAAAGGATGAGGCAATGCACGCTCCTGATTGCGCTCAGGAGAACTTTTATGGAGAGGCTGTTCAAGGGGGACGCAGTTAATCAGCACAGCCCTGGCTGTGGCAGGAGCTGCTCCAGTGACGCCGTCCCCAAACTGCTGCCTGTCCCTCTGCTGGGACCCCCCATGGCCAGGCCCTTCTCTGGTGGGACAGGCTCCTGAGGCCCCCCAGGCTCAGCCCAGCCCTGAGCCCACCGTGGCACATGGAGCCCATTGTGGCACATGGAGCCCATTGTGGCACATGGAGCCCACCCTGGCACATGGAGCCGGCAGCACAGCCACGGCCATCTGTGCCCTGCTGCCATCCCCCCGAGGCATCCCCTGCCAGCACAGCCTCGTGTGTCTGTGGGCTCATTCCTTCTGTTCCACACTTGGACAGTCCTTTCACTCCAAGCTTAAAGTTTGGGAACATTTTCTCTGCTGAGCCTGTGTTTTACCTTTTGATCAGAGCCTGTGATTAGTCTCCTACCAAGCAGGAATTTTATTCTGCAACTTCACAGATGCTCTGCATTACCCACAGTGGGAGCAGGGACCTCAGGAACCAGCACAGGGTATTTCGTGCACCATTTGCAGAGCACACGGGTGATCACTGCCTCTGCTCTGGCCTCACTGCAGACTCTGAGCAAACCTGCAATGTCTCTATTTGAGCTTCCCAGTGCTTTCTGTGTATTTTCAGCCCTTCCACAACCCAACAATGAATTCATTAAGTTAGTATTACCCAATGTGCATAATCAGGAGGAAGTGGACACTGAATTAAAACATCAAATACCTCTAGCTTTAAATGAAAACTACATAAAGGGGTTTCAGGCATCGCTCTGGCTATCACTTACAGCCAGGGTGAATACTGCTGGAAAAGCTATTTTCGTGCAGATGTGGAATTCAATGGGAAAGACTGACTCGTGTAGCAACATCAATCAAAACGTCGGCTTGGCTGGCAGCTCTCGACAGTAAGGCAGGTTCAAAGGTCACGGGATAAAGAAAAAGCCAAGCTCTGGTTCAGCTCTAATATCTCCTCGCTGTAAGTCTTGCCGAGGTACCTGCCCCCCTTCTGTACTCGCGGCTTTCATTAATCTTCTTGCCATCTTTTTTAACTAGTCATGCAGAACCGCTCGATAGCGAGACATATAATGGGGAGGCCCTGTGCCTATTACCAGGTTAACACTCTGTTAAGCCCCAGTGCAACAATGGAATCAGAATTTAAAGGAAATCTTCAGCTGCAGGGTGCAACGCGGGCAATTAAATTACAAACCGAAGTTACCCATGTACTCCGTGACCTACAGAACACCTTTGTTTAGACTTACCTTCATATTGAGGGTATTTTGACCTAGTAACTGAGATGTCTCTGCTTTATGAAGAGAAAAGCAAGGCAGGTAAGGGGTCACAGAGAACGCTGCTTCAGTGTCTCAAGTAAATTATCAAATAAATCCAATTTCTGCAGCTTGTGTAGGGCACGGCTGAGTGGGAGCAGCCCACGGGGGGTGCCCGCCGGATCAGCGCCGGTGGCACCGCGGTCTGTCCCCGCGGCAGCCCCGGCCACGCTCGGGCCACAGAGCCCTGCACGGAGGCAGCGGGCAGTGACACTGAAGTTTCTCCCTTGTCCAAGTAATGTAAGAGACATTACCAGAATCAGATTTCCTTTAAATTACACTATTGCAAAGGGATATAATTGTATTAAACTTATTATGTTGCTTCCTTAAGACTTTATATTATGTACAGTTAATTGAGATACAAAGCTCTTTTCAGCTATAAAAATGACAACTACTTTATTAAGGTTTAAATCTTATTTCTCCATGATAGGATGCTTCCTTTCAAGATTCAAAACATTCAGAATCTCTCATGATTATCAGGCCGAACCTGATTTAAAGAAGCTGTTCATGCCCAGTGTTCTCAGGTTCTAATGGCACTGGAGCAAGCCAGGAGGGCCATTACCTCTTCCCTTGGTCTAAATCCAGGGAGTCTGATTTAATTTACAAATAAAAATTCAAATTCTGACCCAGGGCTACTACAAGGGCAAACAAAAATCATCAGCTATCCCTGCCTACAATCCCTCTGCTAATGGCAAGTGAGATGCCAGAGCTTTGTTTTCATTTTCTGTCCTCACTGAAGGCAGCTCTGAGTTCTGTGAACTTGTGGCACAGGAAAGCTCAGCCCATCCAGAACAGCTTCAAGCCATCTGTAAATATTCACACCACGTCAGCTCTGAAACTGTTGAGGCCTTTAACACACATGCAAGTGCCACTAAAGCTTCACTGCATGAACCTGTTCAGAGAAAACTAAAGAACACGTGCACAAGGCTCTCCACTACACCAATATGCTGGTCCCAGCACTCAACCTTCACTCCCAATGCCCCTTGTCCTTATTTAAAAGTACAGTCACATTTGGAGGCTCCTGCAAACCCTTCACCTCTTCAAGACGTTACAAGAGCCCAGCGCAGCAAAGCAGGACTCAGCTGGGTTCTAACCCTGCTGTGGTGCCTGGGGAGGGAAAGCAGCCCCACACCCAGACCCTGCATTTCATGTGGCATAACGGGACAAGCACCAGTGCATGTGCAGAGCACTTCTGAAAGAGGAGATGAAGCATGCTTGTGTTACTAAAGATAAAAACATGAAAACAAAATATATTGCAGAACTCAAAGACCTTATCTGTACTCAGCCTCTCTTTGCAATAATTCATTCAAGGAAGATCCGGGAATAATTTTTGATGTAAACTCTGCTACAAACATACATCACCATTCTGATAAAAATCACAGACAAAACTTGTGAAATACAGTGAGTTTCCTTCCTTTATGCTACTAAAATAACTTTCTTCCATTTAAAATTCAAGAGATACTGATCTGCTGTTCAGTCCCCCAAAATGCATCATTCTGAGATGTCACACTAAAAGTCTCTTCTACTGGCCTAAAATAATGACTTTTGGAACATCTTTAGTGAGTTGGGGAAAGGTCAGCAGTTTCAGAAGGAAGTATTTTCTCTTTTTGGAACAGTCCTGAACAACTTTTTAGTAGGAGAAGTTTACGATGGTCATGTGAAAATGTGCAAAGAAACCCCTCAGTACCATAATGGCTGCCTTTGTTGCAACCTGTCAGTGTCCTCTCCAAAGCCACCGTGATTCTTCCCTCAATGGTCCCCATGTGCAGGTACTGCCCTTCCACACCTGAGCTCTATTTGGTGGTTGAAATTCCTGGGTTAGCAAGATTTGGGTACAAATGTAATTTCCCACAGCAGCAGGGGCTGCCTCTGGGGCTGGAGAGCCCCATCCCAGCAGGACACAGTCCGAGGTGTCCAGGGACATCTGGATGCCTCAGGCTGGCATGTTGACACACGTGGAAACCCTGGTTTTCAAGGTTGGCTCTTATTAGAGCCTTACTTTGTGGGCACAATTTTATCACCTCAAGTGTTTGCATTTGCAGTGAAATGTGGCTCCAACCCAGAGGTGTGACAGTATTTACCCGTGCAAACTGCCCCTCAAACTGTACACAACACACACGCCTTTCAGACCACCAGGTCACTGGGGAAGCTTCTCCTTGGGATTGTGCCTCCCCAGGGACCAAGAAATCTCAATGGAGAAACAGAAAAGGAAGACAATGACTAGACCAAGAACATGGAAGTAGGAAGGGGTAATGAAGGAGAGAAGGATATAGTTCAATAATTGCTGATAAAATCTCTGGCAGTCATAAATTTACTCTTCCAAGAGAATTCAACAGATCATTACCTCTGTAAATATGTATCACATAATTCTCCCTCTCTGTCACCTTGCAGATAAGTACTTAATACCAGCATGCCTACCTTGCAGAGGCACAAGTGCAATAAAATCCGTCTGAGCTTTTGAACTACAGTAGCGTTTTGATCGTAGACATTTCCATTTTGGCCCCACTGGGAGACATTGCCTGGTTCCCCAAGGGCCCATCTTGTGCTTTTTAAAACAAATTTTCCAGATAGAGACTCTCATTAACCCACTGATGCAACAAGCAGAAGTCCTGGCCTTTTGAAGCTGCACTCTAAACAGCTACTTCTGACCTCTGGGTGATGACCGTGAGCTGGGACATCCAGCCTGTCCTCAGAGCCTGGCACAGTCACTCAGTTGCACCAAACACTGTTTAAAACCAGTCTGGATGTTAAAAAATTCAAAAATATTGCAACTGTGTTGAAACATGGACTTTCCTGCCATGCTGTGGGGCTGGAGACAGCTGGGCAGAGTGAGTTTTCCCTTGGTATGACAAGTGGGCAAGAAACACTGAATGTTGCCATTAGTGAGAGCAGCATCAAAGGACACTCGTAAAATGTGTGTCTGTTTATGCTGTGTTCTCTGTAACAGAATCGAGTCAGATTAAAAACATCCTGTAATGAATAAAATACACCTATAGAAAGAAAAGGACATGGTAGCAATAATTCTTTGGACATCGAGCACATCCAGAGAGGGAGAGGAGAGAGAACATAAATAAAAAGGACTACTCACTTGGGCTTTTTTCTTCCGCAAGGTCACAGGCACAGAGGAGTTCAGAATCGATTGAAATGGGTTTCTGCTTAATCCAAAACTTAGTGCTGGCCTTCTGATTAGTAACAGGGTCTATCTCTACCTTGTCTCCAGAAATACCTGAGATGAGAAAGAATAGAGAGCCACAACAGTGATCTGTTTAACCGATTTCATATCAGCTGTTTGACACACTTTATAAATCTTAAATGGGCTGAAGGTATATTGCCCTCCTGGGCTTTCTGAAAGCATGGGAGCTTTTGAAACCAGAAGCAAATGGTTATCAAACTGCATTGATAATCTGCATTTTATTCTCCTGTATAAGCATACCAAAAGAAAGAAATAGCACAGAAAGAATTCTTCTCAACACATACAGAGCTCTTCTGGAAGCAGCAGCTACATGAGCTGCAAGATTTATAGGAGATACTGCTGGTTTTTCAGTCACCACTGCTCTGTGTAATAGACACTATCACCAAGGGCCCCGCTCCATCTGCTGCACAGCAGACACAAGAATCACAGAATAGAATCATAGAATATGCTCAGTAGGAAGGGACCCACCAGGATCATTGAGCCCAGCTCCTGGCCCTGCCTGGGACACCCCCAGAATCACACCGTGTGCCTGAAAGCATTGTCCAAACACCTCTTGAACTCAGACAGGCTTCATGCTGTGACCACTGCCCCAGGGAGCCTGTTCCAGTGCTCAACCACTCTGGGTGAAAACCCTTTTCCTGATACCCAAACTAAACCACCCCTGACTCAGCTCCTGCTGTTTCCTCAGGTTCTGTCCCTGGTCACAGAGAGCAGAGGTTGGGGCTGCCTCTCCACTGCCCCTTGTGAGAATGTTGAAGAACCCAAGGAGGTCTCCTCTCAGTCTTCTCTTCCCCAGGCTGAACAAACCAAGTGACCTCAGCTGCTCCTCATAAGGCTCCCCCTCCAGACCTTGTGGTTCTCCTTTGGATGCTGTCTGATAGTTTAATGTCTTTTTTATATTGTGATGCTCCAATGGAACCTGTTTAGGAGCTGTTGACACACCCGAACAAACTTTCCAGGAAGAAGGTGTGTAGAACCTTAGAAACAAGGTGCCTTCAGTCATGAGTTACAGGTGAAGCTCATGAGACAATAAAAGGAAACAATACACAAAAAAGTATTTAAATATCATTTAACTCTTGCATCTCAGGAAAACAGCAACTTTCTCCCTTCTGAGGGTTCTGGCTCTGATACTTTCGAAGACACCCCATTTGGCTTGTCTGAAGCACAAAAAACCCAAAGAAGATGACAAAGAAACTTCTGAGAGATATAAAAAAATAAAAGTCAGATGTCACGCACACACAACTCTCCCAAGCCCTCCAAAATTAACTCGGTATTTCTTAAAGCCTGGTCATGGCTGAATTTGCAAACCATGTCCAGTTTGCATTCTGTGCAAGTCCAAAGCACAGAGACAGCACGGGGCAGGTACCAACACCAGGTCATCCTCACTCACCCTGCGACTGCAGCGGGTTACAGTAACACCCCATTAATCCACAAATGTGCTTTGTCATTAAACATACGTCACATCAGAGAGATCACATTTCAATTAAGCATTGTATCAAGAGTCCAATTAACACCCAGAATGCTGGAACTCACTAATTTGAGCAGGCTGAGGCTGTATCTGGAGCCCATTTTTGTTTGTGATTTAATTTTGGACAGATTATTTAAAATCAGCATTGGTATTTCACTGTAATAGTTAATTATTCCACATGGCATTTGCTGTAGTTTAAGGAAAATATGGAAATTGATGGTACAAAGTCTTATTTTCTCACTGAAAAAAAGTCAAGGGAAGTTCTAAAAATAAACGTGCAAATTCTTTGTGTGCAAGGACTGTTCCCCATCCCTTCCTCTGAGAGCATCACCCCTGAAAATATCCTCAGAAAAATTTCACTGTTTGGTCCTGCAACTTCAGAATTCACAGTCAGTCAATACTGTTAATGCACCTTGTTAATTTGATAGGATTTGTCAGGTAACTCCACTGGAAAATTATATAAAACTGTTCCAGATGAACAGATGATAGTGACATGAATTAAAGTGATAGAACAATAGTGGAATATAAACCAGAAATGACACCCAAAGTGGCTGTTGATTTATTGCCATCCTGAGTTTGGTTCTGGGCTTCCATGTATATTAGTGCTACAAATCTGGGTCCATTTAGCAGCGAGATGCTCATACATACATCACCAGCTCCTGCTCCAAGCCAAGGTCACTCCCCATTGCATCAATCTTCTCAGCAGAGGCTACTTCACCATTTTGTAACCATCTCAGATGGAACAGACTTCCTCCTCTTTCATCTTTTTTTTATCATGTAAAATACACTTTAACTTCTATTATTTTTATCTGCAAATTGTTGCTGTATACTTCATCCATTATTTCTGTATCTCGACATCGCTGGCTCAAGCTTACCCACATCCAGAGAGCACATTGACAAAGAATGTTGTCTTTTCTGTGTTATTGTTCTCACAATCTGGATGTGTTGAAACCTAAAATCAAAACAGCATTGTGTCTGAAGCTTCTGCAGTCTCTGTCTCGCAGCACAAATCAGTCATACTCAAAACCCAAGTAAAAGTGCTGCTTCTACTATTTTAAAATTCATTCATTTTGTCAAAAGAAATGTCATCAATGTATGTGTCCAGTAATGCTGTTCTGTTCCTCCTTCCTTTGTTGGGGTCTGCAGCAGCCCCCCCTTTCTGAAATACTTGCCAGCAGTCGTTTTCCCAGACAATATGCTCCTGTTAGTTCTGCTAATGTGGTACACAAGCAAATGTGTCTTATTCCTCCACAACATGATAGAGCATTTGCAAAACTGCTGAGTGCTGCTGTGTGTGCACTGCCCTGTGATATGGGCTGAAACACAAACCCCAGACCTTAAACTGCAATAAACCCCTCACTCAAGAGGGCTGGGCATTCCTCCCATGGTCATCCACATACCACTTTTTACTATAGAGATATGCACAATGTGGAGAAAATCCAACTTACTTCCCTATTTTCCATAAACCTTGTCTCAAATTCAATGATAAGGCCTCAAAACAGCTAAAATAGTTCCAAAAGTGCCAGTAGCAAAGAGGAACTCAGAAGCACAGCTCACATATTGCTGCCTTCTCAGCACAACTGAATCCAAACCCGAGGCAGAACCTGTTCCAGCTCCAGGGTGTGTCCTACATGCTGTAGTGACCTGCAGCAGGGGTGAGGGGCTATGCTGAGGGTCATCCCCACTGTTTCTGGGCTCCGTCCCATGTAACCAACCTTCCCCGTGGTTACTTGGAGCACTTGCCCCAGATGCACACAGGTGTTTGTGGTCCCTTGGCCCGCCCCTGCACAGCCCCCATCCATCTGCCAACACGGGGCAAAGGAACGACTTGGGATTCTGGGGGTCCCAAAGAAACAGTCGCCTTGCTGTGGCTGCCACATGAAACTGATGGCACAAAAACGCCACAGAGGAAAGGCTTTGCAACTGGCCATCAGACTGCCAGAGAACAGCTCCCTCAGCAATTACTGTGAGCGAAGGCAAAAAATTAGCCCCTGTTTTTAGCATTTCAGGGCGGAAGAAGCAGTCTGTCAGTCACAGGTAACACGTAACACTCAGCAGCAGCCTGAACACAAACAGCCCCTTGGTGGTTTCTTGACCAGCATTTCTCTTTTAATATCTTTAAAAAATTAAAGAGAAACCTCAGCAACATGCACTTACTTTGACTTTATCAAAAGGTTTTGATTCTCTACATTTCTCAGAGCTTTGAACACCCACTGGGGCTTTCTTTGCTTTTTTTGAAAAATAATTAGATTATAAAACCCCCATTGTCAGTGCACTGCCATCAAACCCACACAAGTTCACAGATTGTTATAAAAGGGAAATTTTATGGTCCTTACAGCACTGGGCAGGGTCAGCTCCTCTACAGCTGCACAAGTTAAGCCATTTGTTTCATTTAACAGCTCTTCTCCCTTAACCATTTATCTTTAGTGATCTGTCATGACCTTTTCAAGCTCTCATTTCTGACACTTCCCAGATACAGTGAGTCAAACTTCACTGGAAGCAAACTATCACACCCTGAGAGTTTGCTCAGACCCAGTGAACATGCCCAGCACTGCCCTGCTCCAGCACCAGCAGATAAATCCTGCCTTAACTAGACAGTTCAAAATAAACCAAAAAAGCCTCTTCTGGGAGAATTTTACAGACATGTACTCTTACATGTGCTTCAGGATGGAAGAATGAAGACACTGCAGTGACAATAATACAGGAATTGGTATAGTTTAACAATTCTGCTGAATTCTACAGATTAAATGTGTTTTGTAAACATTATGGCACTTAATATTTTACAGTTGAATCATTACTTTATGGAAGGTATTTGCGGGAATGTCACAGGTCACCTGCCAATGCATCATTAATCAAATTTTCACAATTTAAACACAAAGATAAAAAGCCATTCAATCATTTTAAAACAGTAATGGGGTTTTTATAATTCAGGATTCTGTCAGCCCTTGGCCTTCGGGTTCTCAAAAGCATTCAGCAAGCCAATAGAGACAATATAAAACCTTTAGAAAATGCTCATTTTATTTTCTTCCACCTCAAATTCTGCTTGGCCGTTAAAATCTTTCAGCCTCAGAAAAGGGGAAAAAAACCAATAATTCTTAATTTTTGAAAGCCTCATTTAAAACTAACAGAACAGCTGGCAAGAAGTTTCCGGGCTCTGCTCCGGCCCCACTGCCCAAAGCCCCCGGGCGCCCCCTGCCGGCCGTGGCTGTAACTGCACCGAGAGGCTGCTTGTTCTGTTTCTTTCGGTTCTGTGTGTTTGTAGTAAAGAACTGCTATTGAAAAAACGATAGGAGGTCATTAAACAACGGCCTTCATTCAGAGCTAACATGTGCAACTGATTGGGGGTAATAAAAATACTGAAGAATTTTCAACTGAATTTTTTTTTAACTGCTGAAATGCTAGAAACACTTCCAAATGCTCCACCACGGTGATAATGACTGTTTTAAAATGGCCTGAGATGGCTGGGGCAGCTGATAGAGATGCCAAGAGGTCTGAGCTGCTCCGTTCTCCTCCATGTTCTGGTATGGATTATTTACCTAACTGCACGTCCGTGGTGAACCGCAGCCGGTGGATCATGCTGACTTTGAAGGATTTGTAATGGTGGCTGCTGAGCATGTCCTGGACTGTGGCAATATCGATTTGGGGGTCCTCTTCCGAGACCTCTTCTCCTCTGGAACCTGCAACACAAGCCAACAGTAATGAAGGGGGGGTCTGGGCGAGGCACAACTGAGTGCTCAGCACCAGCAGCACCTCAGCACACTGATGCAAAGCCTCACTCTATTTGCTGATGAGTATTCTCATTACCACTGCAGGTACTGCCTTTATAAAAGGTAACAACTCATTAAGCCAAAATGCCAATTACTGAAAAAATATAACACACTTTAAAGACTTTTTACATTTTATGACGTTGGATTAACACCAATTTCAACATTACTATAATGTGATATATAATTGTGCGTGGAGTAATTTCCATGCCAGCTGCTAATAAAGCACCTCAGCTCGAAATGATCGTTCAGATGCTGGTAGATAAAGTGGCATAAATATGCTTGAAAACTGATTTAGCTTCTTACAGGAGATCCTGAGGAATGACACGTTTTGTTTAATATCCTGCCTAATGTAGTCCTAAAAGCTGAACTAACTGCCAGTTCAGAGAACTAAATTTGCTGCAAGAGATTAATGAAAACTTTATATTTTCTTGAAATTTTAATAACGGGAAGATGAGATGACGGAATTTTAGTACCGATCTTAAAGCCCCAGCAAAGCAGGTACCAACTTAGTATTTTCAGTATTAATTTTGATTGAGACTTGCACCGTTTGAAGTAGCCCCAACACTAATGCTCCCCGTTCTGACCTTTCCTGCTGGGATGTACATTCCCATCTGTCCAGGGATTGCAGGGAAGTTGTGGTGGGTTTCCATGTCTACGTTCCAGTGACAAGGGGATGGTTTGCCAAGAAAGGCCATGGATTTTGGGAGGAAAACCCTGGCACATGTCTCAGACACAGACTGATGCAGGAGCAGGTCCCTTTGAATAGGGAGATTCAGAGCTGCTGAAGGACACACTATTTGCTTCATCATGGGAAGCTGTTGGGGTTGTGGCCATCACCAGGACAAGTGCAGGTGGGAGAAGGGAAGCCCTGTGAGTAGGGAGCACTTCTCCTGCCACATTCCCTCGTCTCCCTGATAATTCCATAATGTCACTGCTTACAATAAACATCTTTCCTGTCTACACCAAAGCAAGGTGAGGATTTGCTGTTAAATGAGTCAAAATCCACATTGAGAGCATAAAGCGGGAGATTCCCATGTCACAGATGTTCAGCACAACTTTCCCAGTGCCACCCTCCCCACACACTGCAGACCTGCCCTAGGGGAAGGGGAACACTGAAGGGTTAAACTACAAACTGGGCTGTGCCATTCGACTTGAAAGGATTCCAAAAGTCAAATGAAACAGTCTTCATGTGAATTTATGCAGAGCCATCTTAACACTGCAACCACTCCATGCTCCAGAATGACAAGATAAATTGTAATGGCTCCTTCCGAGACATTACAATGCATTTTGTCACAGACCCCTGTGTTAATGTCTCTATACTATGGATTATCATAATGTATCATGTCAAACCCTCATGCTGCACTACTCCAAAGATACACTGAGATATGTCAAACTTTTTGGTGCACTTAAAACCCTCTTGAAAGACTGTGGCATGGTGGTGCCTGGAAGTGAAGCAGGAGGGTGGCAATGGCACTGCTGCTCCACTGCTGAGAGCCAACTGGGACCCTCCTCCACTGATGGAAACCAGTGACATGCCCCCTGCAGCCCTGTCCCTGCAGTGTGTGGTCACAACATGCTGTGCTGGGATGTGAGCCGTGGCACAGCAGGACATGTGGGTACCCCTGGGACAGATGGGGAGATGGTGGGGCAGGGAAGGACCCGCAGTGACAAAGGGACACTGCTGGTGGGAGGAAGGAGCCCTGGGCCTCAGGCAGGGGGGTCGTTAGTGCTGTCCCTAATGAAGCCCTGCTCCAAGATGCAGGGGGGTTCCCAGTGGGAGTGAGGTGCCACGTGCTGCCTGTGCCAACGTGGTGACAGGGCTCTGGCCTGGGGACGGGCAGCGCTGCAGGAGGGTGTGAAACACAGCGTTGCCCGTGGGGGAGCCACAGCACCAACAGCCAAACTGAATCAGCAGCAATCAGAAATGCAGAAATATCACAAAAAGTGGCAACACACTGACCTTTCTCCCACACCTCCTGTGAAATGTGCTTTGAACACTTCACAGGATCAGGACCTGTAGGACACCCTGAGGGTATTGCTGTCCCTGTTCTCCTTACTCCAATCCCTGGCTCCAAACTGCCCCAGCCTCACCATCCACCTGGAATTACAGCACAGGGGGGGACACTATGTGATAATATTACACAGCTCTTATGATGCTGAGGCTTCTCAGATTTCACTCACACAAAATAAAAGTATTATAAAGAAAAGTTCCAGCCTGCCAGGTCATGTCCAGAGCAAAAAAGTGTCTGCAGCTAAACCTGTGAGCACCAGTCAGTGCTGCAGGAGCAGCAGCCCCATGGCCGGGGTGGTCGAGCAGCCGGATTGTGCCCTGGAAGCCTCTCAGGGACAGAACCTGGCACAGTGTTCATCCCACCACCAGTGGACTGGGGGAAAACCATAAAAACCCTTTCCTCATGCAAACAGCTGTAAATAAACCTGTCAGAGTGTGTGTAATGGAGATCACAGTGGAATGGGAAAACTTCTGCTTGCAAAGACAACCAGGTAAAGTGGCTGCTCCGGGTCTGTTGTTGAGCCCCAGAGCCAGCCCAGCAATGGGACTCTCCCATCCTGGGAGGGACAGATCCCTGCTCCAGAAACAAACTCCCTCATGTAATGGCATGGAGACTCAGCCTCTAATAACCTCAGAATTTTTTCCTTACAGCCTACCTGAAAAAGGTTCACTTTGTAGAACAAACAGTGAGCAAAGCTGGAGCCAGGTATGGGATAAATAAGGCACAGGACAAGGACAGGCCCAAAGCACAAAGTGTAGTTGTGAGGGAGGCACCTCCTCAGCCCAGGACAGTGGTTAATTGTTGGACAGGTCAGCTAGGAAAATCCACAAAGGAGCAGGAAAAGAATGGCCAAGGGAAGCCTGTGCCTCAGCCCCACTCTCCCCAAGCCCCCACGTGGCACAGCCCAGCAGGCAGTCCGTGCTATTCCAGCATCCCAGCCCTGCCACGGTTGATGCCAATCCCTCTACCTGACCCTGGGCTGCCTGCACAGCCTGCAGGACACACCTGAACCCCCGGGAAATACAAAGCTAGACTGGTCACTCAGGTCAATCCCCTCATTGAAAATCCTGACTTTCAAATGAGACAAACAGCAATGGAACAACAGCACCAGAACCACGAGTCTGAAGCAAGGTAGAAGCTAAACAGGAGCCTCCTCTGATGGGGACTCAGCTAAACCAGATGCCTCCTCCAACAGGGACCCTTGCCAGCACCAGAGGACAGATAAAAATGACACATTAGGAATACCAAAATATTGAAATGCCATATGCAGCCTATTCAAGAGCAAGTGAACCTGTATTTCCTTGATAAAACAACAAAGTTAACTGCACTGCAAAAATGTCCCTTATTACTTTAATGTACTAGAATATTGCTTAATGAAAGTTCTTAATTGCAATACAATTAATTACATACACAGAGTCCCCAATTACATTTTCCAATAAGACATCAGCTTTGCTATAGGTCTAAAGGCACTAAACCAATTTTAATATATTAAGACCAATTTCCCTTGAATACTAATTACTATCTAATGATAAAATGAGAAAGAGGAACTTTCCAGAAGTAAGATGGCAAGAATAAAACTAAATTAGCCATGAACGGTTTGCTACCACACATAAAGGCATTTCACATTACAAAGTGCAGCTTTCAGTTTAAAGATAAATCTTTGTTCAAGTTAAAAGTTCTGCACACTGGAAACAGTTTATTAGCCTGAATACTATTAGGAAATGCTGGATGGAAAGGGGATTTCTCCATACATATTTCTTAATAATGGAAAGTTTTTTGTTTCATTTAATACCTTGAAACATAAATTTTCTGTTTGCCCAAAGGAATGTGGCAGCTTTTCTCCAGGCAAATGCTTGGCATCATCCATATATATATTTATAAATGACTATGAGACTATGAAGAGCACATTTACAAGCAATAGGTGTTACAACAGAGCTCTTCCTGACTGGCATATTGAAGCTAAAAGTATTTCAAATCAAGACAGAATGCACAAAGTGAATATTTCAATTTGATGATAGGATTGTCATGCTATTATTCTATTAATAGTGAAAACTGTCAATATTTCTATTCTAGTGTCACACCAAAAGATAGCTCTTGAGCACCCCAAAATCCACTTTCTGACTGTGTAGGGGGGAGCCAGGCTCTGCAGGAGCAGGGATTGTGACTGATCTCACACACTGTATTGTCCTTGAGACCCTCTGTGTGCAGGGCCAACACAAACCCCTCAGCAGGACAGTGCAGGATCACTTTAAATTCACCCATTTCAGGGGCAGAAACAATAAACATAACATTTCTCCCGCATTCCTTATTCGAGTTTGGGGCCAATTCAGAAAAAATTCAGAAAAGAGGCAGAAATCACCAAAGTGTCTATTTTTTTGCTTGGATTCCTGTCAGCCTTGAACAAACTGAAGCTGGGACTTGCTCCTGAGCTCTGGAGTCCATGTGTCAGTTCTGCTTTTGCTCTCCCATGTGCCAAGCACTGGCTGATGAACACAAGACCCATGACTGGGACAAAAGGCCACTACCTATGCAGTGATGCCACTGCAAATGGGAAGGATGGTGACTGGAGAAGCACCAGGAACTCAGTGAGACCAGGGAGTCCTTGGGGTCCAGCCCAGGATGCCCTCTGTCATGGGAAATCTCCATCTAGAGGGGCTCCAGAACATGTTCTTAGATGGACATCACCAATTTGCTTAATGAGAATGGGAGAGCTCACCAATTAAGGGACTTTTGACCTGGCAGCCTTGGGGATCCATCCCACACCTCTCCACATGCTGCTGAGGAACAGGCTTTGCTTTGGTGTCCCCTGGCCTGGGAGGGGAGAGGAGTGGTATGGCACAAGGGCTTTGGGGAATGGGAAAAGTGTCCCTTCAACACTACATTTATTGACATTTATTTTGAGCCAAGGCCCCTGAGGCTCTCCTGGAGCATTTGCTGCTCATGCAGAGCAGACTCCCTGCCTCCTGCCACAGAGCTTACAAACTTGGAACAGATTTACAGTTAAAGCAATGGTGCAACCTGAACCCAAGTCACTCATGAGAGTGAAGACCTGCAGAAGATACAGCTATAGGCCACAGCTTGAATTCCTCCACAGATGTTGAAAATACATTAAAAATGAAGTGCATACAATATTCTTTTAATTACAGGGCCTGGGTTAAAAAACCCCATTATTTTAAATCACATGCAGAACCTACAAAAGGATGACTAGTGTGCATTGCTTCATAGATTAAAAATCGATACAAAAGTAATAGGTGGGATGCAGACGTCAGGGAATTCTGGCTTGTGGAAGAGCACAACTTGATTAGTGAGGTCAGAATTGCTCCATTTCCTCAGCATAGCCTCCCTGCTCCCTCCTGCCATGGGCACAGCCCCTCTGCTCCCTTCTGCCAAGGTCCCTCCTACAGTTTCTTAGAACCATTTTATGAAGAAATGAACCAGGAGCACCAGGACTATTTTGGGAGCAAGTCCCATCCTACAGAGAGCAGCAGCCAAACCTGAGTGTTAATCTCAGCTCCAGCAGCATTGCAGCTCTGGGGAGCTCCTGGTGCTGTCTCACCTCTGTTATTTCATAAACAGTGCAGAGGCTGCTACTTGCTGCTGGAACTAGACAGTGCTTTGGGGATGCTCTGTTGCCATTCTGAGATAAAATGTGGTTGCCATGGCCAAAAAGCATCAATGGAAAGGTCTAATCTTTGCACAGAAAGAAAAACCTCTTCCTACTACTTGAAATAGGCTCTTACTATGGCTGTTTGCAGCGTGGGCTTGGCTGAGAGCAGGAATGTGACTGGTTTTACTCATTACTACAATCAACATTTTTACACAAAATGGAATGAAAGAACCGCAAAACTGAAGAGTGTGACTGTTGTAAAGAATGAAGAATGGACCAAAATGCTACACAACCAAACACAAATCAATGTTAAGTGCCTTTTTTTTAAAGTTTCATGTCATTTCATGTAAAGAAATAAATAAGGAAATAATACTAGGACCATTAAAACAGTAATAGAATAAAAATATTTGAGCATAGCTGGAGAGAAGATTATTTGTCTGGCACTTCAAAAATCATCAAAGTGCTCTAGTTATTTCTGCATGGCTAATTTATTTAAGTTTTATTAGAAAAATCCTGTGCCTGTGACAGCCACATTGACATGGCACAGCACGCCACAGACCAACCCCTCCACTCACTGAGCAACGTCTGCAACACAGACAGGTTCATATTTCGTGTTTTTCAGGGTTGGTCATAACTTTACAGAGCAGAGTTTAACAGCAAAAGATTAATCATGAAGTGATAAACAGGATGCAGACTATTTACTAGAGGTATGAAATCCATCATTTCCCTCTGGAATATTGTTTTGGCACCATGGAGAAGTGCCTCGGGACAGAGAGTCTCGTCAAAACGTACTTGCCCAGACAGTACAGCTTGTGTTCCAAAATACATAACTTATGTGAGTTTAAGCAGTTTACAAGAGCAAAAGTGAAAATGGGAAACATACTGTTCTCCCGGACAAGGCAGAATTCCAAAGTGCTCTGGCTCTCCAAGGTACAGTCTAAATCTACTGGGACATTAGGTTCACTCTGCTTCTCCAGCCGATACTGAGGACCTGAAACATAAAGTAACTTGTAAAATCATCTGTTTTCTAACAAAGTGATGGCTTAGTACGTTCAACTAACACGAGGTTACTCGCAGCCCAAGAGCTCAGCAGGTGGGTGTTGGCGTCTCAAAGCTCTTTGCCAAATGAAAGGGCCCTGTCAGAAGGTGGAGGATGGTGTGGACCCTGAGACAATTCCAGGTGAACCCCCGTGAATTGGCTCCAGCCCTGCAGTCCTGCCAGTGGTCAGCAGAGGCCCCAGCAGGGCAGGGGGAGACCCAGGAGCACTGAGCTCCATGTGGGACCCTGGAAGAAGGAAAGCCCCTTCCAAGGGCAGGAGTTGGTGGGGGCTGACATGCCCCACCCTCACTTCACCCTTGAACAGCATGGGGTTACCCCACTCCTGCTCACACCCAAGAGCTGAAGTGCATACCAAGTTCTCAGCTGTGTAATTTCAGTATAATTTTGCAAAATAATGCTACACACTCGAAAAATCTTAAGTGATGCAAAGCACCTTTAACCAGATCTTAATGTAACAAAAAAACCCAGAACTGAAATAACGAAATCTATTCCCTCTTTATCAGTACTTAAAATATTTCTGACTGTTTCCTGACTTGAATTATGAGCGTATTTGATGAAATATTTAAAACATATAAAAAAATTAAGTCTTTCAGCCTCGGATGGCATGCCTAAGGAATGGAATTTGTTAGCCAATTAATTTTAAATTTACTACAGCAGAATTTCAATTACAGCTTCTCATTCCATCTCCCCAAAGCCACATGAAGTGCTCACTGCTCGACCCAGGCGTGTTCCCTCCCCAGGTGGAACATTATGAAGCCCCCTTATTCCCAATGCCACTCAGAGCAGATATGGTACCAGGCTTTTTGCAGGACACAGGAGGAAACCCACCAGCTCCCACCCTTCCCAGCACAACCAGTGATGAATCTGCAGCACAAACTGCACTTGAGAAGCAGCAGAGATGTCTCAGTGCAGCACAAAGGCAAACACACCCAGCACTATTGCTGCTCCTCTCCTGGCTACTGGAGATGTGATTAGCAATTTAAAATAAATTAAATAAACAGAGGCCTGGCTTGTTAGGCAGAAGCAAAATATACTGAATTGAAACAAATCTCAAAGCAGTAAATCAATTTGGATTCAAAAACTGGTGTAGGTTTAAGAACAGGACCAGCGACAGCAAAACCTGCTGACTTTGTCTGCTTGTCACAAGCACCTTCCAGAGATTTCCAAGCTACATCTGAAGGAACTGCTCGTTCCCTTCTGAATGTCCATGCTGTTGGTACCAAGTACCAAACCCCTGCTCTGAGTGGTCCCACCCAGTCGACTGCCACCAGGACTGGTACCTGCTGACACCAGTCCCTCCACTGTGCCCCAGCTCCCTGGCTCCATTACAGCCACTGTCCTGCTCCCACCCCAAAAGCATTTATTGTCAGAGCAGAGGAAGGACTGAAATTCCCCCCACTTGGAACTCATGCCTGAGTGTGGTGCAGCAGCAGCTCCTGCCCCACTCCCAGCCCCAGGACGCCTGCAGTATGGAGTGATGGACTCATCCGGGTGCTTCCCTGACAGTGGAATGAGGCAAAGGACCCACATCAACACTAACAAAGCCTTAAAACTATCCCAGGATCACACGCACACAATGAGAAGGTTAAATGCAGAAGCAGAATGAGGTCTCATCGTCCCTCTGTGTGTATCCGACTCCAGCAGCTGGATCTACCCCGAAGAACAACATCACCTATGCCAGGAACAGTCCTCACAATGTTGAACCCTGTGGAGAGCCACCCAGAATCACGCCCTCAAAACTACCCTGACAGTGGCAAAGGGTGATTTTTATTTGGAGCAGCTTGAGAATTCTGTGATCAGGTAAATTGTTTTACCCAGTTTGTGTCAAGCCTGTATTAACTCTGCTAATAAAGCAGGGAACTAGAGCTCTGGACCAAGAACCAGGTCAACCTGCCTTCTGGATAACTCCTTGAAAACAGAAAATACCAAGAAATTAATAGAAAAGGTGTAAATGGATTTTTAGAGAGTATCTACTCTTCAATAACGCTTTAAATATCTGTCCACATTTACATGACCTCTGCTTCCCAACAGATGAAGAACGTTAGGCTGACTCTGTGGAGGAGTTTTACTACCAGACTTCTCTCACAAATTCAAATGATGTCATTGTAGTAGGAACATTGGATAATTTAATAGTCTCTTAATGGAATCCTGTGCTGGGAATTTCAACAAAATTTCAAGTGGCAATACCACAGCTGGATTTTATGGATTTCTGTAATCTCATGCAAATGCTCTGTGCAGTTGTAAAATAAACCTTTAAAATCCTGGCACGGATGGTCCTGGCCAGCAACCCAAGCCAAGCTCTCCCACTGACGGCAGCTCCCAGCACTCCCTGTTTAACCACTCACATCATGGATTCTGTCCACAGATACCCACCCTGCTTGGCTATTCCAAGACACTCCTTTAAAGAGAGGAGTGTTTATCAGGAATTAAAACCGAGGAAGCAGCCACCAACACCCACAGCCTCCCTGTGCACACACAAAGGTGCCCGGGAAGAATCCCACTGTATAATCAAATTAAGTGTCTCTCTTACAGAAGGGAATGGCCACCCGCATACCAACAAACCAATTCTGTTGCCATTTAAGCTGCAAAGCCTTCAGAAAGGGCTTTTGAAAGCACGACCCATCAGTTCTAATTTTTAAAACTTATCCTTTCAGTCAAGACTAGAAAAAGGCCCATTCCAACTTTTATCTCCACTACAAAGTGCTGTTATCTTGGGCTGTTGTCAGGAGCTCTCTCTCTCTTTCTGCTGACAAGCAGAGACGAGAGAGATAAGATTGGGAACGAATCTCACTTCTCTGAGTAAATAAATAATCAATACTCATCTAAATGTAAATGAGAAAGTATCCCCCTCTGATAACAGGGCTCTTATCAAACAGCCAATTTTCTGCAGACATTTGGCCTCAACCAAATCACCATCATTCAGCCCCAGCCTAATGGCTAAAAATCGTAACTAAATTGAACCGATCACCAGAGATCAACTAAGTTCAGCCATGGCTACTACAGGTTCAAATGTTTGGAATGCAATTTTTCCCCCATTAACTTTCAATAGCAATGAAGAATGCCACGGTCAGGGGTGAATCTGCACAATAAACAACACTAACACCGCAACAGGGAACCAGGCTTTAAACAAAACCCCAACCAAACCCCTCTCCATCTCCGAAACAGTTACTCGGGTGAACTAAGGATTGCAAAAAGAATATTTCATGTTTGTGGACTTGTCAAGCCTGAACTAAAAGACCAGTATCAACAAAAAACCCCAAATGGCTTTAAACTGAGCCTATATTTTACAGTGTTAGTCTCTGCAACAAAACACTTCCCTACACCCTGTGTATCCTTTCTCTTCACCCTCAAGAGCCCCCATAATTCTCACCCACACCCCACTTGCACCTGTGCTCATTGTCAGCTGTTTCTGCTCCCTTACAGTCTGTGCATTTGTCCCAAACACTTTTGAATTTCCTGTTTCCATGACATTCACCTCCTCAGTTTATTGCCCTGTGTGAGGAAAAGAATTCCCTTTTGTTCCAAAGAGCCACTGCCACCCCAGTGTTTGGGGCAAGCAGCTCCTATCTAAGAACAATTGGGATAAAACCCTGCCAATTCACCATCCCCACCACCTGCACTTCACAGACACCTCTTGTACCCAGTTGTGCCTTTTCCACACTAGGAAAGCCCTTTTCTCCTCAGAATCTGCTCCTCATTTCACATGTCTGATCCATTTTTACATTTGTCCCTTTCTGTATCTCTTTAATTCTGTACTATCTTTTTTGAGATAAAATATAGCAATTGGGATTTATGGACTGGCATAGTGATGCTTTCTTGTTGCCCACTCCTTTACTAATTCCTGAAGTTCCATTTGTCTTTCTGATGTGTAGCTCAAGTGTTCAGAGAACTACCTGTGATGATGCCTAGATACTTTTCCTGACTGATGGAAGGTAATTAGAGCCCATGATTGTACACATATAGTTACAGTTGCTTTTCACCATGTATATTATTTTGCACTCATTGACACTGAATTCCCTCTCTCATTTTATTGTCCTGTCACTCAGCACTGTGGATACCTCCGCAATGCTTCACAGACAGCTTTTATTTGCACTATTCTTACCTCTTTTGTATCAACAGCACATTTTGTCACATCAGCATTCACATCCTTTCCATGCCCCACAATAACGAACAATGCAGGTTCCACCAGTTCCACTGGAGCTCCCCCAGTAACCTAGTTACTAATCACCCAGGGCCATTATTCCTACTCTTTGTTTCCTGTCTTTTAATCAATCATTAATCCATGTAAAGATCCTCCTTCTCATCCTGTTACAGCTTAATTGCTTTATGAGCCTTTGTCAAATCATTTTTGGACATCTAAGAATGCCATGGAAAACCCACCATCCTATTCAGATGGTCTCCGGCTTCCTCATGGCCTCCTCACGGTGTTGGAGCACAACCTACTCTGCCAAAGCTGTGCCCATGTTTGCCCCCTGTATATTGCATTTGACCACAGGTCACCATTAATTCTGCTCTTTGCTACAGGTTGGTGTTACAGTTTCACAGTTTGCCTGGTGAGGAATCCCAGACAAACCAGTGTCTCCCTGAACTCCTTCACCAAACCCCCAGACCTGAGAGCAGTGGGTGTGAGCAGCACGTTACACATCACATTAACAGTGCAGCTTCTCCACACCTGAGCTCTGCCACAGCCCAGGGAGGGACTGTGCCTGCTCACAGGGCTTTGCTGCAATCCCAGAATCCCAGAAGGATTTGGGCTGGAAGGGACATTAAAGCCCATTCAGTGCCAACCCTGCCATGGGCAGGGACACCTTCCACTAGCCCAGGTTGCTCCAAGCCCTGTCCAGCCTGGCCTGGGACACTTCCAGGGATGGGGCAGCCACAGCTTCTCTGGGCAAAGGAAAGAAAAAATAACAAAGAAACTAACAAAGGAACAGTCAGAAGTGTGGACAGTTGGGCAGCCACGGCTGAGCAGCCACAGCAGTTGATGCCGGGCAGGAGGGCACAAGCAAAAGAGAACCGAGCTGTGCCTCAGCTCTGTCCATGGACAGACAGCGGAGCAGTCAAAAGAAAACTGTTGCTAAACACTTAACATTGATGTCTGTGGGACTTTCCTTTTTCAAGTTCCTCCTTTCACAAGGATTTGTGATTTATTGCTTTGCTGCTCCATCCCTGGGCTTTGAAAGTACGATTCTGTGTGAGTTTAAACTATATTTATATTTATTTTTTTGTTATCGCTTTTTTATTATTGCTATAGAAAATATTTGCTGGAAATATGTTATAGCTATTACAAGGTCATAAAAAAGAGGAGATTTATGTATTTCTATCATTTCAAATAGTCTGTCAGAAAGTATCAGTCGTGCTAAGTGTAAGACTGCTGGATTCCAGCGTTCCCTCTGCCAGCACATGGGCAGCAGATGGAGGAACTAAAATAGCTCAGTGTGGAGGCTCCTTGGGTGCTGGCTGAGAGGAGAGAAACCGAGGCAGCGTCTCGTCCTCCCAGGAAGGCTTGGGGGAACCCTGGCTCCCCATGGATGCTTGACATGGCCCCCAGGCCACGACCATGAAAATAAGGACTGAGGAAGGAGCAGGATCAATCCACTATGGAAAGCAGACAAAGTGGGGAACAGGGAGAGGGCTCAGGCCTCCTTCTGTGGGATTTTTCTTAGAACATGACAGAAGGGGCAGGATTCCATTGTGTGCTTGGCAATGACAATAAAACAACAGAAAATATGTAAACAGTGTGAGAGGAACTGGCTGCAGAGCAGAATGTTTACATCTCCAATCCTGCTGCTGCCAGGACATCTTAAATCTGTTTATCTGCTAAAACCCCCCAAAGCCCCTCAACACCTCTGAAGTGGAATAAAGATTTTACCATTGCAAATGCAAATACTGGTTAATAAATAAAGAAATCTAAATAGTGAAAACAAACTTTTAACATCACACACAAGCACAAGAGGATTTTTTTAGTCCAATCTGTTTTTCCTTAACTTGCACTGTTGTGACATTACTGAATTTTACACACAGTTATCTGCTGCTCTCCATAGAAATACAGATGGTTTTTGTAGAAATAAACAGTCATTTATATGAAACAATTGTAAAATAGTTTATGGAAACCAGTGGTGTAATGCATTCAAATAAATGCCAGGCCTGGCTGATGGAGAGCCAAGGTGTTAAATCACACTGCTCAGGAATTCAGCTGTGGGAAACAGATAGTAAATCCAGAGTGACAGAATTTCCAGTGATGGCAAAGGTTTCTGACATCTAGTCCAGTACACAAAAACTACAGCAGTTCAAACCTATTTTACTTAACACTACCTTGACAGCCAGTGAAATTAAAGAATTTAGTCAAAAGCCCCTTAAAAAGAAACAAACACTTCATTTCTGGATTGCTTTTCTGTGGAACAGCAAACATAAAGAACGGACAGCAGCAACCTGGGCTGTGCACAGCACCGAGAGAAGGGGTTTATTTAATTGCTACCTTTTTGCATTAGCAATATGTAGCTCTAGATAAAACCAAGAGGAGATAAAATCATCATGTTGTAAAGCACCTATAGCAGAAACACAAAACAGAGATTTAGTTTTTACCTCACAGCTCTGGGAGGCAGCGCTGAGGGCAGTGGCTGCCCCAGCAGGGCTGTTCATGCCCAGAAAACGTGCCCCATGTCCCATGGGCAGCTGCTGCCTAAAATTTGCCCCAGTGGGACCATCCTGGGGCCCAGCCTCACGTGGGGATTCATGACAGATCAGCATGAGGTCTCTCCTCACTGCCTGGATTATCAACTGACAAAAGTGCTTTTCCCTGGCTACGAAGATACCAGTGATAGTTCTGCAGCTCAGCACAGCCACCCAGACAATGTACTTGAGGGTTCAATAAAACCAAGCAGTACCCACAGAGGTACCAGGTACCAGCACAGTCTCCATTCATCTGAGTGGATGAAACAAACACAAAAGTCTCAGTCACCCAAACACTGAGATGCACAATTTAAAATATCAAATAAATTACAGCATTATTACCAAACCAGAAGAATGGATAACCGTATGATATTGATAGCAACAGCTCCAAAACAGACTCTATTCAATACTTCATGTTTGTTTCAGAGGCCAGGCATGCAAAAACCTCCTCACCCTTCTGGGCTTATGTCCAGCCCCCCATCAGCCCAAAGCATGGGGCTAATGAGTCGTTGCTATTCTGGACAACTATTCAAACTTTATTCCCAACTTGCTGTTCCATGTACACCAACATGCCTGACCCCGGCATGCCAGTGTCTGCTCAGCATCAGCAGGCTGGGGAGAAAGGGCTTGTGAAATAAATCATGCCCATTGCAGCGCAGAGCTGGAGTCTGGAGGCAGAAGAAAATCATTCCCAGTAGCACCATCACGCCTCTCCACACTGAGGGGCTCATCCTGCACACCCATCCTGCTGCAGGAATTACCCTACAAAAACAAGCTGTGAGCAATCTTTCCCCTTCCCAGATCATACCCTGGCTGGCAGCAGTGAGCAGCAGAGTCCATCCCAGCTCTGGGACTGCTGGGCATAGGGAGCTGAGTGGTGGCACAAAGGGCCCTGACCTGCAGGCACCGGGCAGCTCCTGACCCAGCACAGCACCAGCACTGCAGGGAGAAAGCCGGGACAACGGGGCTGTGCCTTTCACTCACACCTTGAGAGGGATCTGACCGAGGATCTACAAATACTGGGGTTTTCTTTAATGTAAATCCTGCTGAAATAAACAGCTTAATGCAAGGAAACCCAGGATTGCTGAAGTATTTCCAGGTAAAGCCATTCATAACCAGGGCACCAGGCTCCGCAGGGATGCTGTAATG
Source organism: Scytalopus superciliaris (assembly GCA_013400415.1). Classification (NCBI taxonomy): domain Eukaryota; kingdom Metazoa; phylum Chordata; class Aves; order Passeriformes; family Rhinocryptidae; genus Scytalopus; species Scytalopus superciliaris. The sequence goes on along the minus strand of VXBX01008711.1, from coordinate 599,506 downwards.
ATCCAAAACAAAGCACTTGGAGCCAGAGAAACTCACAACTACCATTAAGCAGAAAAGCACGTGTGTGAACACAAGGAAATACAAATTAATTGGCTTTTCACTGTCACAGATGCTGGGGCTTCCAATCCCAGAAAGAGTCAGAGCAAACATATGCATCGCCTACTCAAACATATTTACTTTTAAATTTAAACTCCTCAGTTACCATCATTCCGTGACAGTATCAAAATTTAATGACAGTTTATTCTAATTGTAGTTCATCTCTTAAAAGTGTTTTAATCACAGGGCTGTGTTTTTACATAGTTTCTTTTATCTTCTTAATTCTCCCTTTTTAAATATATGAATAAATACATACATGTGCGATCAAAATACACACACATCTCTCTTTCCAGACATTTCCTTTTGTCCCATTCCCCTTCCAACAAGATGGCATGAGGAAGGAAAACCCCGGTGAGACCCACGGCTCCTCCAGAAGCTGTTTGGGAACAGTTTAAGTCATGAAATTTGACATTAAAAGTGGTGCTGACACTGACACGTCAGAATGCGGATTTTCAAACACAACTCAGATCTCTCCTCCCCAGCTGCTCCCTGAATGATGACGAGCCCCAGGCAGAACTCTTCATCTGCGAGTCTCCAAGTTCTGAGGGATAAGTTAAACTTTGGGTGAACAAATCTGAACCCCAGGAGTAATCAGCCACGGCAAAACCCGGGAATGTGAGACTGTGCTCCCAGGCACCTGGGGATGGAACAGGCTCTTTTCCCTGGCCTTGGCAGCTGTAATTCCTCTGACTCTGGTCTAGAGACTAAAATATGATATGGAGACTTATTTTTATGTCCTATTCCTGTTTCTTGAATCTTTCTCTTTCCTTATTATCCAGCTTCCTGTGGCAGTGGGATAATACCCTTAAACAGACCAGGAAGATTATTTTAGACTATTTTTGGTCACTTTACACATTTTAAAGAATGCAAAAAGCACTGGTTGACAGCTGTTAGGAACTTGAATGTTATTGCAAAGCAGCTGTTTTCATTTATAGAAAAAGTATTAGTCTTTCTCCAAACTCACAGAACACTGAGCTAATAACTCTCTCTCTAACCTACGGAAAATACAGGTCACGTCTGTGCAATGTTGGCAGAAGGTTTTGTTTATAACAATTAAACTTGTAGAGCATTTTGTTCTTAAAAGGACTGAGCCTTTCTGGTTCAGGGATGTTTGCAGTCAGAGGCAGCTACTAAATAATAATCAGTAGCATGTTCACCCTGCAAAGAATTTCTACTTAAAATCAGACATGATTAATCAGATGAGGATTCTTTGTTCACAAGAAATTTCAGATGAAGAGAGGCTTACATGGACCAGGATTATTCCAACATTTCAGCATTTATGTTTAGTTTTGTCTCTCATCTCCTTTTAAGAACACTTGGTTTTTATATACTGACATCGATGCTTCATTTGTTTGAAAACAAAGCCTCTGCACACATTCTCTCTGCATTCTTATTTTCTTTACATTAGTATTTATAATCCATTCAGTCGAGCTCTGGAGGAGAAGGCAACTGGCATCCCAGGGAATGTTTGTTGAACAGCAGCAGGAATGAAACAGCTCACAGGCAGCGAGATAACTTCCAAGCGTACATATAGTTCCTGCACATATTTAATTTGAGAATCACCATGGCATCAAGATACATGAAGTATCAAGGATGAAGTCATCATCTTTCTCATGTTCTTAGAACCGTAATCCATGCAAACATATTTTATAGGGAATATTGAATGCAGGCTTTAGTGCAGATATAAAAAGACTGATAGACTGATAAGATCTCCTTGCCTGCTGCACCCTGTGGGCTGCTGTCAGCCCCAGCCTCAGCTGAGCCATGGGATCGGAGCACACAGCTCTGCATTTCACCTCGGAAACACTGTGCCTTCCTCGGTCCAACTGAGCCTTCCCAAAATGCAGCATTTAAAATACACACCTACTGCAACCCAAATTCTTTACATATTTATGATGTAACACCTGTATTGGTGAAAGTAAGACCAGCAGAGTTATCGCACAGGAAAGTCACTTCCCAGTAAGGCAAATTAAGTTCTTGGGATAATGGTGTTTTGCAGTTCTGCAACGTGAACTGTACAATCTACAAAACTTCCACTGCCAAGCCCAAGGCTGGGGTTTTTAAGCATGCCTAACAGCTACTTGCTCCAGAAGTTAAGACTGTAGCTGATCTCTGGGGAGCAGAATTATACCAAGTACTAAAACATCCAGATCTCACCTAAAACAGCTTTTCAGGACTTGATTATTACAGCTGTCCAAAATCCAGACAGCACCGTATCTGACATTTTCACAGATAAATTCAGGAAGAACAGGAAGTTCTTATGCTCCCAATCTCCAGCAGGTGAGTCCCTTTCTGCAGATCTGCCACACTGCAGAGAGATTTTATATTTACACCACTGGCTGCTGGAGTGCTCAAAGCAACTCCCTCCAGGAGACACAGGCACAGCAGGATTATACAAAACAATCCTTAAACTACCTATGGACACTGGGGCTCTCCACGGCTGTTATCTGAGCACCTCAGCACAGCCAGGCCTGTGCCATGCCCAGCCAGTTCCCTGCAGCACTGATGGAGCTTCCAGTTATCTTCTCACAGCCTCTGCCCACCATGACCCTGGCATCATCCTGTCCTCAGGCTCCTTCTCTCCCATTCAGGCTGTTTTCAGAAAACCTTCCCACTCGAGTGATTCCTGAGCCCCCTTCATGGTGGTCCATCCCAGATTAGACCAGTCTCCTCTTGGAGTTCATCCCACAACCAGGAGTGTTTTATTTCCAGACATCCCATAAAATATGCCTTTGCAATACACACTGCTGAGCATGCAATAGGTTAAACAAATTGATGATAAAATATTCGACTTCGTTAGTTTTCATTACCATAAGAAAACATCAATTACATTTTCTATTTTATGAGTGTACACAGGGGAATCCATTACAGTAAGCGAGAGGTTATATGACTCTTTCTGCTGCTTCTTTCCTCAGCAAAAAGAACAGTTTGTTTTTAAAGCCAGTGACACCAGCCCAGAGGAAGGCAAGGCACACCGGCATATCTGCATAGACAGCTCCTATCCTGATTTATCCAGCCTGGCTCCAACTAATTAAACATCTGCCTCAACGATTTCCTCTGCAAATTTATCTTCTCCAGTATGCAGCACTAACTGGTTGTTACAGGATTTTTCCTAACTTGCAGCCATTCCCATGTACTTCTCCCAGCTGGTTATTTGGGCACATGGAAGAAGATGATCCAGCATTCCCATTAAATCCCCATGGCTCTCTGTGATGGGATGGGTCACCAGGTTCCCACAGCCCTGCTTCAGGACCACCATGTCCTCCAGGAAAGGACTCAGGGCCATGGCTCTCTCAGCTACAACACATCCAGGTGATTTCACCCCCTGCATTTCTCCTTGACCAACTCAAAAATTATTTAAAAATGGTCAGAGTTCGTATGCCAAAAGCCTTGAGACACTAAGAAAGGAAAATTGAAAGGAACATGAAATAGTTTGAACAGTTTGCAATAATTTTATCTAAATAGAGCTAGGTACAGTCAGAATATTGCTTCCTTTTTTTCAGGCACCTTTCTATGAAGCAGAGGTTGTACTTCTGTCTCCTACTGATCTGTATTCTCCTGCAACAAACAATCTTTACTGGCTGAATAAAGTATTTAGAGGAAACTAAGCTAGTGTTTCAGCCCTGGTCATGCTGAACAAACGCTTCCCAGCTGTACAACAGGCATTCCTCAAATTCTTCCTCACCCAAAGGAGCCAACCCAGGTTTGCATTTTCCTACCAACTTAGGAGCAGTCTGAAAAATGTCCTGTAAATCAGTGGTGAAAACAGATCAGAAAACAACTGCTTCTACCAGGATGTGAAAGCACCATAAGCTGTAATGATAAATTCATTTGTCCTGGAAATGCTGGTCTGGAGACCATTGAAAACAGGCAGAAAAGCTCATGGGCATTTCAGTTTTATTATTCAAAAAACTTTAAATAAACACATTTAGTGTATTTTTAGTAATACTTTTTAAGAATCAGAACAATCAGCTTTAAAGGAAGCATTGCTGAGTGAGGAGAAATGCTTCTCCTAAATTAAGTCTTATCTTTTATTCAGAACTTTGACATCCTAATCCACTGCTTAATAATGACCTGAACCACCCTGGCACAGGCCCGTGCTGTGCTAATGGTCTGATCTGCAATTCCATTTATCCCTGCATCTCCCAGTGAAAGTGAGAAGCATATCCCCTCCTATTACAAAGAATCTGGTGGCAGATGAGGAATGACGACCAAATCTTTTCCTGCTCCAGTCTCTCACACTGTGGTGGCATCCTGAGTTCTCCCTGCCCTCAGCCCAGCAGCATTCCTAGCCCATGGCAGATGGGTCCTGTCTGGATCCAGAGGGCTGCGTGGGCAGGACCCCTCTGTGCACACAGTTGCAACTGCTGCTGCTTTGAAGATGACAGCAAGATCCTCCCATGCCCCTCTGCCCTCCCAAAGCCTGACAAACCACACTTTTGAGTAAGGGAAGTAATAAGGAATTAGGGAAGTCTTGGATAAGGGAAGGTGATTTTAATAAAAATTTCTGATTTACCTATTTAATACACAAATACCTGATCTGAGGAGTCCCTTCAGCCATGTGCCAGCATTACAAGGCAATTCCAATAATACACTATAAATGCACACCAGCAGTTAAATTTATGAAATTCAGTAATTTGGGAATTCTAGCAGGAGCCTTCTCAGAGTGAGCATTCTGCTCACAGTGACCCCAATGCACAGACCTTCCAGCTGCAGGTCAGAATTCTGGCTGTGTCTGGACATGAGTGTAACTGAAACCTGCAAACACCAACTATTCCAAGAAATCCAATTACATGTTCCCATGTAAATATGCCTGTAAGTAACCAAAAGGTTGGTAGCTGGGACTTGCACTGTGCTTATATCCACAGCAGGGGTGTTGGTCATATTTCAAAGAGGTGAGATGTCACATGGACAATTTATAAAAAGTAAATTTAAATGATTTTTTATATAATTACAAACCCGCCCCCCCCCGAGATGACACATACATGTCTATGTACCCTGCAAAGGGTCCTGAGCAGGAGGGCCAAGGCAGTAGAAATTACTGTATTAGCTGAAAGAACAAATATCAGGTCCATTCCTTTGCTAAACCACTGAGCAAAAGTAACAAAATCAAAGCAGAAACAAATTTCAAAAGGACAAAGAGTAAAACATCTGTTACACGAAGGGAGGAAGCAGTTTAAAGACTGAGCTAAGTGAATCCTTTAGCAATCTCCCTTCAGGGAAGGGAAATCTGACCCCAGGAAATAAATAAAAGTCACCCAAAAAGTGAACAAAAGAGGTGTTTGAAAAAAGCCCAACACCATTCATCGCCGCTAACGACTTGTTCATTATGAGTGATGATGGATAAAGACTTCTCACGCTGAGATGAAATCAAGATTTATATGCATTGTTTCCTCTCCCAACTTGTGGGAAGATCATCATCATTTAATTCTATCTCTGCGGCCAGTGATGGGCATCCAGAGAGCTGGTTATCACACGGCGCAGTCAGCTGGCAAGGGCCGGGACGTGCCGTTGGCACATCTGGACGGAGGCGCCGCAGCCGAGGGTGAGCGATGGCTGCTGGCCACGCTCCAAATTGCTGCAGACTGGCGGGGCTCCTCTCCACCCCCACCAGCACTGCTCCTCTNTTTTTTTTTTTTTTTACGAGAATCAGATTTTCATTGCTCCATTCAATTGCTCTTCTCTGCCATTTTTTACAGCTCTTATCGTTCCCTTGGAATATGGCCTTGAGACAGCTCATCCGTGTCCTTCACTGTGTTATCTCTTCTAACTTTTATTAAAACTTCAGCTCTCATCTGAAGATAGCTAATTAAATCCATGACAGATTATACACGCGTTTAAAAACTGCACTGAACTACTTTTTCTAAAGAGAACAGGGTTTATTTTCTTTTCCCATAGTTAAAACTGAGGGTGTATAAGGAGGTTTCATTCATTTACAAAGACAAGATCCTTATCTTTCGCTTCTATATAGATGGGTTTATATTAAAGTTCCTTTGTTGCGTGACAAGACTCAGTGCAATTTCTCTCAGTAATTATTTCTTGTTGCTGGAAAGATCTCTCAGCCTTATACTTTTGAAATATATACACTAACATATATGTGAATGCACATCTACCCACCAGAAAACAGGATTGCAAGCACTGTACATTTTCTTTTTTTAAATCTTGATATGCCTTGACTATAACAGCACTACTTTGACAAGATTGCAGAAAGTAAATTTTTCTTTTTCTCTACAAGTAACAACGCATCCTTGAAATTACTTTAATCATACTAAGCATCATTTTTTTACATAAATTAAAAGTACATATACAAACTCTACCACGGGCTGGACTCGCTGTACTTCCACCCATCATCCCAAATTACCATGAGCTGGACTTGAATGCAAATGGCTTTGTTATCATAAAAAAATATTTGCAGGAATGGATATACTGCTCTGCAGCAAACATTATGCAGCTCCTGCACTGTCAGCTTTGTGCTAGTGTTGAGAACACAAACCTGTGCACGGTGGGGCTAGGACACAACCCCCCCCAAAACCTGTGCAGCGTTCACAACAGTTAAAAAGAGATATAAAATATGCTCATGAAGAAAACACCTTGCCCTCTAGAAAATACGATAAATAACCCACCTGAGCCTCTCTGTGATCCCTTCCTTCTCTTTAAGGCCTTTTGTAAGATATCCTTCATGGTGACCTTCATACTGTCCACCTGAATAAGTGAGAATCCATGAGCAGCATTTCTGCAAGACAGATGCACATGCAGTTTTACAAAACAATCATCACCGGCAGCTCCCGCAGTCATCATTAGCTTCAAGCAAAGCACTCGTTAGGCACACAGTTAACGAAGTTGGGCTGTAACGGGAAGTTAAAAGGAGAAACTGAGCAAACTGCCTTAGCAAGGCAGAGACAAAACTAGAGAAAATGGATTGAAATTCAAGGGGTGCACGATTTTCCTAATTTACTGCTGTTTTTGATCACTTTGTGTTCAGCATTAGAAGAGAAAAATGAGCCAGTGTATCTGGGGGTTCCTCAGCCTCTCAGTAAGTGTCTGGAGCATTTTACAGCAGGTAACAGAGAAGCAGTTTGCAGTGGCATTTTCATCTGTGTCCCACACGTAACAAACCATTAGGAAGAAGCGGCAGAACAACCCTTGGTGAGGTGACAGCAGCTTTGTAGCACTATCAAGGTATTATTTCAATGCATTATTTTAAACCTAAGTGAGGGGCTTTCTTTGGACACATTTTTGTGAACACAATGGCACAAAATCTCCCAGAAAGGTCCATGGCAGCGGGTCCTTGTTCTGGCCATTGCCTGCAGGAGAGGCCATGCAGGGGGAAGGACTGCAAAGAGCATGGGGATGGCTATTGTGGGTACTGCTGCCAAACACTGAGAGGGCACCACTGGGGAAGCAGAGAAGGTGACAACATAATAGAAGAGACACTGGATGAGCATATCAGTGAATTTTGCCCCTTAGCCCTCGCAGTCAGTCTCGGCTTGTGTCAGTAGATGTCACTGCAGACAGTTCCAGGGAAATCCGAGAGCTGAAGGCTCCCACCGGAGAGATTGCTCTGCACAGAAAAAACTGGTTTGCAAAGCTATTGGGGCAGGAGGAGGAGCTTTCGATCTGGCAACCAGGAATTTTAATCAGGGAGTAGAGCTCCATATAAACATCACAGCTGGAATATTTTTAAAAGCAACTGGCAGTCAAAAGCAATCCAAGCAACACAAGTATATCCCGGAAAACAAGCCCATATTACTACATGTCACTTTGAGACACAAATGCTGGGACTAGAGGTTGGAGCTCAGGTCACATCACATGTGGCATCCCCAGCCCACGCCATGACACAGCTGGGATGGACAAATGATGTCTCTGAGCCCTCACCACACACTGATGTGTGCTCGGGGCTGCTGACTGCTGACTGACCCCTGCCTGGCCATGTGCTGGCCACAGCTCCTGTCCTGCAGCCCACTCATGCTCCTGGGGCCATTAGCCCAGCCCAGCTTCGAGCCCCACAGAGATGTCCCCCACCTCCCCCATGTAAGATGCTGTTTCCCTTTCCTCGGCTGTGTGTTGGTCTCATCTGAATTTCATTTTCAATTCCCTTTGTTCCTGGCAAAATGAAACTGCCTAAAAGCCCCAAATTTATGTTCTCCAGACCATTTATTATTTATAACTCTATCTTACTCGTCTTCAAACCAAATATGCCCAGCCTTTTCATGCATCTACTTTTCCTGCCATGTGTTCAGTAAAGCAGGAGCAGAACTGAGCCTGCTGCTCCACAGGAGGAGGGAGTATCACCATGTCTGCAGTGTTGGTGACACCACTGTCCTGGAACAGCCCCAGGGCACAGGGACTCCGACTGACACAGAGCAGAGACCTTCTCGAGCCCTTCACTAAGGAGCAAATCTCCCCTGAAGCTGCCATGGAGCCCCATGACATGCACGGGCACCACACAACACCCATCCTTGGCCCAGCAGTGCCATGGCTGATCCCTCACTTCCCAAAGGCCTCACAGCTCCAATCCCAACTGACCTGCTGAGTGAGATATAGTGGATTTTTAAAAGTGAAAAACCTCTTTTACAATTATTGTCACAAAAAGGAAACTACCTTTGTGCTTTTATTTAAATGACATTATCTCTGTCAGTGAAGTGCTGCAAGAAAAGCCCTTCAGGCTGGCCTCGGCCATCCCAACACGTGGTCATTCACACAATATTCTGCAATACCGACAGGAAGTTTCCAGAGAATTCCAACCAAAATGCAGGGAAATAAATTAAAAGACAGCAGGAAAAAAAGAAACAGCAAAGGCAAAGGAAGTCCTCCAAAACCTGCTATAGCCAAAACAATTGGAGTCACAATTGTCTCCTTAGTACAAATTCATTTTTTGCCCCAAAGAGCAGTGGCTGCAGCTCCCACCCTGGGGCAGCCTGGCCTCCTGCCAGGCACAGAGTAGCCAGTCAGACAGCCCCAGCTCAGGGCCACTCATGGACTGGGAACATCCCGAAAATGGAAGACTCTCTTTCAGTTCCTGGCACTTCAGCTGCTAAAGAGCACGGGCTGCTGTGATCTGCTCGTGTTCCGGGCCATCCCAGCTCGGCCAGTTCTTTCCATTGAGCAGCTGGCCTGAGAACTGTCAGACTGATTTCCCTGACACTCCATTACTAACCCCTGCCTGAGCCATGGCCATTCTTTGCCTCTGAAGCTGGATCTCATCCCAGAACAATCTTTAAAAGTTTATTTTACTGATCAAAGCAAAATAAGAAACCCTCTGTGTTTTACTATATTTAGTGTGCGATCCGTAAGCGAACCCTTGGCAGGAGCAGTGAAACCCAGAGCGCACCCGCTTTTGTAAACTCTTGGCTATTTGCTCTGGAGCAGAGCCAGAGGGCCCGAAACCCTGTCCCTGTTCAGCTGCTCGACTCTCCGTTCCCCTGCCCTGGCTCACTCAATGCTGGGTTCCCTCTCACAGGGCATCAAGGATCATCAATACAACATTTCAGCACTCAGCAAACCCACACATCTGAGCTGAGTGTGGATTTAAGCCCAGACCAAAGAGCTCCTGCTGTCATCCTGGGGCAGGCCAGTGTGTCAGAGCATGTTTCCTGTGCTCAAAGAAGTCCCACAGAATTACAGAATAGTTGGGGTTGGGAGGGACCTCTGGAGATCATCCAGTCCAACCGCCTTGCCAAGGCAGGGTCACCTGAAGCAGGTGACACAGGTGGGTTTTGAAAGTGTCCAGAGAGGGAGACTCCACACCCTTCCTGGGCATCTGTTCCAGTGTTCTACCACCCTCATGGAAAGAAATTCTGCCTCAGTTGAGGTGGAACTTCTTGTGGTTTAGTTTATGACCACTACTCCTTGACCTGTCGCTGGATATGCCACCAGAGTGTCCTGGAGCCACACTCTGCACCAGCTCATTTGGAACACCACTGATCCACCACAACCCTCCATTGTGTGACCACAGCACAGGAGGCTCTGCTGGAGAAACCTGCACCCTCCTCACCTTGCCACTGCCCAGTGCTCTGCACTGACCATGGGCATGGACTGTCCTCACCCAGCCCAATCTCAGTGTATCCTTAATGGTCATTACAAACAACCTGTTTTACCTCGCTCTGCTAAGGTCTGATACCTTTATTTTAAGTCAACGATCTGAAAATGGGACAGACAAGCAGATGCTGGTCAATCAATTAAAAAGTGCTGCTGGCAAATTGAAAGCCAAAGAAATTCTTTAGTTTGTATTTTCTGTCATTCTGCAAAAACATACCTGGGTGACAAGGTTAAATCAAGCAAAGGAAATCCCTGGCACTTATCATCCACAGGCATTACTGATAAATTGTGCAGTGGAGGAATAAAGGATTACCTTCTGTATTTTTTCATTACACTTTTCTTTTGTTACAGAATACATAAATCCATTGTGGCACAATGTAATATGTATCATCGTGCTACACCTGTGGACGTTTCATAACGGCTGCCATGTCTGTGCAGTCAGGAATGATAAGTGAACCACCCGTGAATGTTAATGATAGTGATCATTCTGCGGTAACTTGGCTTTCCATCTTCTTTTACAGCCTCGGCGCCGGAGCCAGGGTGGCAAGGTTCAGGAGAGGGAAAAGGAAACAGCAGCAGTGGCAGGAGCTGCCGCCGGGCGCTGCCGGGGGACAGCGCGGAGGTGCCATGGGAACAGGCAGGGCCCCTCCACGGGCTCCAGTTGGGCCACAAAATAAAACAGCCAACATTGGAAGGACAAAAGGCTTCTGTTCTGGATGAGAAATGAACTTTTCCGAAGCTCCTTTCCAATCTGGAGCAATTTTAAAAATTGTTGGCTGGTTGTTTTTTGGGTTTTTTTAACGCAGAAGTGGAATTTATTTTCCAGAAGTGGAACTTGGAGCATTTAAGGCTCACTGCAAAACCAGCTGGCATGGCTGGAAGTGTCCGGGAGTGACTAATAACGACTTCCACTTGATCAGCACAGAGTTAAAACTAAAAATCCCAGCTGACGCAATAGACTTAACTTAAGCTGGGTAATTTTTAAGATAAAGTGCACAGCGATAGGAACCAGAATAACTAATGCCAGCCACAATTTTTATTCTGAGCCTAAATGATCTGCTTTTGTGCCTCTCAGGTTGGCCTTGGATAGCTCTGTGCAGTACTGAGTTTAACTGGCTGCATTTTGACACCACTTAAACTGTCCTTAGACCTCTAACAAGTCATTTGATCCCCTCCTTGGGGTCCCACTCCTCCCTCTTCACTTCCCTCTTCACCTTCTTAACTTTGACACCTACATTAACTGTCTTAAATTTGCATTCTATGAATACTCTAAAATGTACTTTGTAGATTACCCACCCCCATGTACAAACTGGGAACAGGCCTTTCGGGGAGTGCTTCTGGAATGCAAGAAAAAACACATTTCAGAGCTTTTAACTGAATTTGTAAATGCATTTTAAAAAGGTTCCAAACCTTAAACTATTGGGTATGGCAGGGGTGCCGCTTTGAAACTTTGTATATAATAGTCAAAGCAATTTAAGCATAATATCAAAACACAAAAAAAGTGCTACAGAGCAGAGGAACTGCATGCCAAATTTCCTCCGTGTGCCAACTGGCAGCTGAGCTACAGTGTCTTGAAACACCATTAGACTGAGTATGTCAAGTTGCAATAATAGAATTTTCAAGGGAAAAAGCCCTAATGATGGCACAGATTGATTTTAAGCCTTTCAGGTATGATCTCACCACCTCAAGGAATCCGTATTTCCAGGGGTGTGATGCTTTGTTTGCCTCCTCCTGACACACGCCCTCGCCATCGGAGCGGGCTGTGTGTGAGTGCCGTGGCTGACATTGCACAAAGCTCTGCTTTCCACAACAGCCACCTTCCAAAAACATAACGCGCTAGACTAATGGGCAGTGAGAAGCCAGAATGACTGCCCTCCGTCTTCTCCTTGTGTAACTTTGCCAGAGTCCTTGGAACTTGCCAAATTCGGTCATGCCTGCTTAGCTTGCTCGACTGATTGTGCCAGAAAAGAAAATAAGACACAGATGTATTTGAGCTCTTTGAGATGCCAGTAAGAGCGACAGCTAATGGCTTCATTTCGACCCTCCCCTACCAGCTGGGCACAGGTGGGGGGATAATGAGGTCCCTCTCCCTAATCAAACTCAATTATTTACTACTCTGTACAGCCACAAAGACATTCACATCCAGCTCTGAATATAAACTGCACTGTGGGCTACTTCCAGACACCGCCTCTGGGTATTTATAACTAACTCAAGTGGCTCAGAGTTTGCCTTGGCAGGAGTTGAAGTGTATAAAGTTCTGCAAACTGTTTCTGCTCAAACATGTCCTGCTGAAACGGGGTCCCTGGCAGGGTTCCACTGCTGTCAGCTCGGCAACTGCACAACCTCTGAACATACATCCAACACGCAGGACGGGCAGGTCGGAGATGAAACATGGCTTCAGCATGGAGCTTCTCACAGGCATCAACATTTTTCAACAGTGATTCAACATTAATATACTTTACAAGTCACAAGGCTGACACGGCAACAGCTGAAATACTTCAGCAGGAGAAGGAAAAAAAGAGATGCAAAATACAAAACCACAATTACATGCACTAGTAGGGCCACAGGGGAGGAAGAAGACAAAGAAATTACAACAAATCCCTGCCAAAATAAGACACATTCAAACATGCACATTCAAACTCCCAGAGATAACAACCTTTTGATCAAGAGATGATCAAGTAATTCTCTATTCTAGGGGACACATTAAAAATCCTAATTTCAACCTCACTATTTACACAGGAAGCACAAGCAATTTCAAATTAACATGTGAATACAGGAACAACCAAACCGACCCTTTCGGAAATGCACTGTTTATGATGGAGTTGTCTTATTTCTCCTCAGCAGCACCTCCCAAGCTAGAAGAAAGCTCTGCCCAACAGCACAAATGATGGTAAACCAAAAGATTTTGCATTTCTTTTGTAAGACCTGCAGCTGGACTTTAATCTTGCTCCAAGGTCCAGCCAGAGCACTGCTGGCCAGGCCAGGATCCTGCCAAGGGCTCTGGGCTCACACAGGAAGGCTGGTTCCACCTTCTCTGAGCCAGCTTCCAAATCCTGAGCCCACACCTGCACTGAAACACTAATCCCAGTTCATGCATCAACTACAGGCACCAGGGGGAGGCGGCTGGGAAAGGAAGGGAACTTTTCCCAGATGAATATCAGCAACAATTTAGAACTGTCTATGGACACAGACTTCTTACCTCCTCTGCCTGCAACAAACATCCATGAGCCTTTCTGAGGGCATGGAATTAGAATATAATTTTCTCTATACCTGCTGGTATTTTTCTGGGGATATCAAAAATGAAGGCTAATCTTGGAGATAAACAACCATAGGATCATAAAAATTAACAAAATTCATGGCAATAGCATTGACTCAAGGGAAATGCATGCAGGTGAAGGGGAGATGCCCTCTTTCAGCTAAATTCTTCAGTCAGGTGGAGAGAACTGGATATTCTGTAATTCCACAGGCAGAGGTGTCACTTGTTTGGCTCAGATGAGTGTGACTGTGACTCCACAACCTGAAATGGACCTTGCAGTGGTCCTGGGGAGGCTGCTGAGCTTCCTCCTTGCATCCCCTTCCTCACCACTGCCTCAGTCCAGCACAGCCCACTATGTCAACCTTGAATAACGTATTTGTAAATACTGTGGCCAGAATATTGTATTTCCCAATGCCCTAATGCAGTGGAACCAAGTGAATGTGGCCACTGGGAACACACAGGGGATTTCTGACAATGGCTTTCAGCAGGATGCTTTGGAACATCTCTAAGAAACACAGTATACAATAAAGAATATAAAAGCTAATTAAATAGGCCAGAATTTTTTTAAATGTCTGATTATTCAGAACTGGAAGCAGCTGTAGTATTAAGAAATGTAAGTGATGTCCAATAACCAGGAAAACTCTATTAGCATTTTCATTTCGAGAGCTCCAAACATGAAATATTTTTCCCAAGTAAGAGGTGGCTTATGCTACTGGTATTTTGTTACAGTAATTAAGGCCTTCTGACTGTTTAAAAGATTTTTCAGTCGCAAGTAAAGAAAAATAAAAGTGATCAAGCATAGTACATATCCCTACTTCACTGATAAGGACACAGCAAATTCTTCTTGAGCTACAAGTCAGACAGCTCAAGTCTCAAGGCTGGCTGGAGGCTTCCTTATCAAAATTCTTTTGGACTTTGAAGGGGAATTTCCAGTCCTATTCCAACTGGCATGATTGGTTACTGCTCATTTCTTTCCTCAACAACTGCATTGTTATTAAGCCACTCTGCAATTATTTGTTTCTAAAATCACTTGCTTTTTAGTCCACTAACCAGCCTGAAAATACAAATTTACTATTTTGCCTATTAAACTTCGAGAGAAGGTTTTGAAGTCTCACGTGTGGAAAACCAAACACCATGAATACACCTTTTTTTTCCTGCTAAAATTCAATACACTTTTTCAAAATAATTAAAAAGTCCCTTGCAAGATCGGTTCTTAATGCCTCTTGAAAAGGGTTCTGGATATCCAATATGAATGACTTCATAATTTAAACTCTCTGAAGTTGTCACATCTTTTCCAGCCTCAATGTTCTATGATTTTACACACATTATTTCATATATTATTCAGAACTGATTTTTCAAAAATAAGCAGCATGGCTGGAGTAAAATGAAGTTTATGAACTCAGATATTGTGCAAATTCCAAATATTTACTAGTGGGAGTGCAACAGCTCAATGTTCTCCACTGATCACATGCAGATGGGCTGATTTTCTTCTCTACTGTTTTAGATTCACTACAATGGGCTCACCTGAGTTGTGCCAGCAGCGTTTGATTTTCTACCTGCCTGGTGACAGAGCCCAGAGTGGGGCAGCACCTGCAGAGAGGGACATCATCTACTGAGAGGGGCATCACTGCAGAGCTGGGCATCACTTGCAGAGCTGGGCATCACCTGCAGAGAGGGGCAAGCGTCTAGAGAGGGGCATCACTGGTGGAGCTGGGCATCACCTGCAGAGCACCACTGGCACACGTGGCCCCTGAATGCTGACAGACTGGGCTGAGGGACAGCAGAGAGGACACAAGGCTGGGGGTGGCCCAGCCCCAGAGCCATTCCCAGGGCCCTCCCAGCCGTACTCACATGCGCACAAAGAGCGACTGTTTGGCCGCCAGGCCGGGCGATGAGTACTTTTCCACCAGTGCCAGAGTGCTGAAGCCAAACTTGTGAATGGGCTCGTTGGAATCCAAGGGCGGAAAATCTGTGTCGACCTCCCCGTCGTCCTCAGCAATGTGGAGGCAATAGGCATTGACGTTGTCACTGGAACACACACAAAGCGGGTTTAGTCAGGACACCCAGCTCAGGGCAGCCCATCTACACTGGTCACCAAACGCTGTAGGCAGATGAACCTACACAGGAGGAACATCCTGAAAAGCCACTGATGACACTTACATAAATATATCCCCAAAAGACCCAACATATTGTGCTGCCATGACCACGTGGTGATAGAAAACCTCCAAACTCAGAGGGAAGCAGCCAGTCCTCATCATTAACTGCACCTACAAGCAAAAACCTGACAGTGATTAAAATACACTAAAGTCATAAAAGTTTCTTGACTTCATAAAGTTGAAGTTGTATTTCTCCATTTGTTAAAATTTATTTATTTATATGATGACTACTAAAGGCAAACAAGGAGTGTCTGATTTTTCACAGATCAAACAACTGCGAAAGTTTACTGTCTGTAGGCTGGAAAAACAGAGAGCGCTCTCAGGCAGGTAAACATGATTAGCAGAAAAGTTACCTTTTCTCAGTATCTAAGAAGTTCAGTCACTAATGGCAGTTAAAAATTAATAAAGACCAACAAGCAGAACTAACTAAACAGAGAAAGTTGTAACAGGTACAGTGTGAAGGAAATAGACAGCTGAGCCTCTTTCTTTACATAGATGAAAGCCTACAGAGAAACAACTATCTGTAGCTATCAAACAGATATTAATCATAATTTCCTAACACTGCTACTTCAATTTAGATTATTGGCCTGAAAATAAGTATTCTGACTGTAAACCTGCCAGCACTCAGGCCCTTCCCCAGCCACACAGTAGAGCTGGAGGTGCACGTGGCAGTGCATTTCTAAACTCTGCAGTTTAAATTCAGAGTTTTAATTGCATGATTGATGCTTAAATTAATTAATTGTAAAGTGTATGCTAATTGTTTAATTGGTCGCTTGATCTATATAGATCATTTTTTGAATTAAATGAGTTGATTTACAAAGTTTATTGATTGGATGTGACAATGAATTATTTCACTGACTACCTGATTTGCAATTTTCTCAATTAATTCACAAACCTTTGGTTGCAACTGTGCTTTATTGAGAGTGCTTAGTCCAGGTGATCTATAGGCACCTTGTCATGACTAAGACATTTATTATGGAAAACAGAGAATAATGATGCATTGCTGTTAATGTAAGCTGCAAATACGCTAACAAAAAGGTAATTCAGCAACATTTGTTACTCTGAATTTTGAAAATTCTGCAATACTAGTGAAGAAGCTTTCATGAGTCTCTGGACTGTTATGAAGACCTGGTACATTGATGCAGAATTAATTTTTATCTTCAAAAGTGCTAAAGGAAGTTTTGGGGGAATAAGTAAAATGCAGTGCTAGGAGAGAACTGGGAAGCATCAGGCTTGGAGCCCACAGCCTAGGGCCATGTGTCTGCACTGTGGCCAGGCTTGTATGAACAAGCCAAACAAAAAGACCATGAGAACTCAGATACATCAGATTCTGCTTTCTAATGAGAAATGCCTGCCATGATTTTCAGATCCTTCTCTTATTCTAGTTAGATTTCTATGAATCACAGAATCATAGCACAGTTTGAGCTGGAAGGGAACTTAAAGCTCATCTTGTTCTGCCTCCTGGCATGGGCAGGGACACCTTCCATCAGCCCAGGCTGCTCCAAGCCCTGTCCAGCCTGGCCTTGGACACTTCCAGGGATGGGACAGATACAGCTTCTTTGGGCAACCTGTGCCAGGGCCTCCCACCTTCACAGGGAAGAATTGAGCACAAGAATTGAGAGATGCAAAAGCATTCCTCACATCTAAAAATAGCAACTGTATTTGAATTGTGCATCTCACTATTAATTTCTTCCTAGAATGGGATTTTGTTTATTTTTTGCAGGCAGAATCATTCCAGCACATCTGTCAGAGGCTGGCAAGAGAATGTTCCACTGGGTTACAACCCAAGTTCATGTGTAAGAGGCCAGGGATGGGGTTGTTAACACTGTCAGTGGTTCCTTGTATCAAGAGACTGAATAGAGACAAATATAATACAATTATAATAAAAAAGGCAGCCTAATTGAATACAGAATGTTCTCAAAGCTGTCAACTAGTACTCACTGACTTCAGACTCTTACATCTACCTTTTAGGAAAAAGAATTAGGCAGTAATATATTCTTCTCCTAAAGACAGAGGGGTTGTTTTTCTTAATTACAAAGTCTACAGCCTCCTCATTACTCTCACACAGTGTCACTAGTAGGTATAGTTGTCACTCTACATGCCTTGTATACATATCCCAGGCATTCTCTGTATGTATTTTAGTGCAGTGCCACAATGATTTCCATTTTGTCTTTTTACGCTCTCGCCTGACTGAATCAGGAACAAATGGCCAATGTAGAATGGGCATCCTACACAAGCTCTTTCCTTACTTGGAAATATGAAAATCAGTTTACAGTTAGATCAATCCTTGCTCCAAGAGTGGCAGTCAGCAATGCTAAACAAATATGATGGACACATGGGAAATAATTAAGAACCTACAAGAAAACAAACTTCTTGGAATCTCAAGGCTCTGCCTCTTAATCTGAGCCATTGTCCCCAGATTCTCAATAGCTGTTGTGGCTCACATGTGCTCTGGGAAACTCATGCCTCCATTATTTATTTTATTCTTTCTGCCCTGAATTTGATTACATTAGACAGCCTCCTTGCTCATGATCACTCTGACACATCGTAACATCTTATCCTTCAAGGCAGACAGTGAAATTCATTTCCTCCCACTGCTGCCTTTTGCTGTGGGCAGTGATGGTTCATGGAACACTCCACTCAGGTTCCATCTGAGGTGTGCTGTGCTGCTGAAAAATGTGTGTCCCAAGACTGACATTAGTGTAGTCTTACTCATTAAAAAAATAACCTAATCATACACAAAGGACATTCTTTTGAACTTGAGATTTAACAAATGGAAATGAATAACAGCAAATTAAATGGCACCATCTGCGAATAATTTTATATTTCTTTTCTAGTGTAAAAAAAAAAGACAAATCAAACAGAAGTGTTTAACCTCAGAAACATCTTGTATGCCTGTTGAGAAGAGCTAAGGGAAAACCTATATCCAAAGCAACAATATCCATGAAATTGTTTTCAAGAGGGGCTCCTTTCCTCTGTGCCCTGTATCTGCGGAACAGAAATCACCAAATCCTGATGACAGGAGCTCAAGCGACCTTCCAGCACCTCCCTATCCCCTCACAACTGTGCTACAACAGCAGATAAGGCTCTCAAGTTCTCCTGAAAAATGCTTAAGTGAACTGCAAAATTCGGGACCAAAAAAAACCCCACACCATTAATCCAATATTCTGTGAACAACAAAAAATTGCATTTTGTCTCATACAGAAAAAACCCAAACAAAACCACCTCCTTTGCACCACATACATCCCCACCAGCAACTGCTTCTGAGAACTCTGTAATAAACGATTTGAAGTTCTTATTTTATGTTCTATGACCCTGCAAAACCAGAATATTTTACAGAATTGTTTTAAAATGAAAGCTGCTCAGGTGAGCAGCTCTGAAGAACCTGTTTATGCATCTCATGTCACCTGCCAGGATAAAGGAACAGCTCTTACTAAACACCACCAGCACTCCAGCACAGCAAAGGGACTTACAGAGGAGTTCTGGATTGTATTTGACATCTTGTGATCTTAGCCATTAAGAACACTACTAAAAAATAGATGGGACACAAAATCACAAATGCCTCTGTGACAACAAAAGACATAAGGTTTGCATTATTTTGACATAGTTTTGAAATTATGATTCATTTACAGATGCAAGGTTTCCTGTTGATCATTAACCAGCACCCAGCAGTTAAATGAAAGAGAAATGGCAGGAGGTGCACGTGTGCTGCTCAAAGGGAAACACTGATAAATGTGAAGGTGCTCTCTCTAAGATTTAGCTATCGCAACATTGACATGGAAATCCATTTCATTATGCAAAAAAGCTGTAGAGGTGAAATTTAGAGATAAAGAGGTAGTAAAGAAAGACCATTACTTCAGTTTGGGTTCCCGTCCCTCACTTGTATATTGCCAGCAGATGAGCCCGATCAGGTCGTGCACTTTGGCGTTGGCGATGGTCACCACTGTCATGGGCTGCAGCTTGTCTTGGCTTGTGTGCAGTGGGAGGTAGACATCAATTTTTTTGGTTGCTGTTGTACCAACATGGCCCTGTCAAGAAAATATATTTCATTAGAATGTGTAAGAAAAGTGTGACAGTTAATACAAAACCTGGGTGAATGGAGCAGGAAAAGTAAAACACATTGCTATGGCATAAAAACGGAAGAAGCTTGGACATTTAAATTCCAGTTCTTTCCCTGCTGTTTATCTGTAAAAAGGACATGAAATATTTGGCCACGGTTTCACAGATTTCCATAAAGAGCCTGAACTTCACTGCAGGATCCCATATTCCTGCAGGATCCAAAACAATTCAAAGACTTGTGGGATGGGGAGGAAGCAAGACCCAACAGGCCAACTTACGCCTTCCAAGCTGCACTACTACCCTTGTTTCTACATTTCTACTCTCTTCTACAGTTCTCCCCCACTCCCTGAGAGGCTCCCAGCCCTCTGGAAGGAGCAGAACTACCCACTTACCAAAGCCTGACCTTGGCCTGCCAAGAGAAGAACAAAATCACAGACACAACTGAGACATTGAACTGTTCTGAACTGTTTGAAGACAACCAAGAAGAATTAATTAATACTGGGGTTTACTGGAACTTGCTGTATTAAAAAAAAAAATCTATTTGGCACTGAGGAGATTGTCAATTAAATAAACAATAAATACACAGCAACAAATAGATCTATAAAGTTTGCCTTAAAAGAAAAAAATCTTTAATCCACTGCAAGTAGACTCCAGCTTTAACCCAGAAATCTTTTAAACAGACAAAACATTGCACATCCTGATCCCCTCTTCCAAAGCACCTGAAGTAACTCTGTATCTCCATCTCTCTCCATACAAGGGCCTTGAGAGGAAAAAGTGTTTCTTGAATTAATCACTTGGAATTCTAAGTAACAGAATAAAAGGATTCAATGCTATAAATCTATAATGAGACCATAAAACAGGGAGTTAAATGCCATGTGCTAATTTCAATATATTGTTAAAAACCATTTGATCCTTCACTGTGATTATAAATTAGAGAAGCAATAGGAGTTTAAAGATTAAAGTTATTCATACTGGCATAGCTAAAAGTATTATTAAAATCCATTCCAATATAATGAATTTGTTTTTTAAGAAAGCGTTTTTGTGGTGCAGATACCTCCTCTTCCCATGATTTTAGGGTAAGCAGAAATAGGGTTTGCTCATACAAAGGGTCAAGTTTGTAACAGAATATGGGACATTCCTTCACTTTGTTTGGATAAATCTTAACAAGCCTTTGGGTGAGCTCGTGTGTTCAGGACATCATCCATGACCTTCTGAAATCATGAACACAACAGAGCTACAGCTGCTAAAAAACATAAGGGTGGGTTTCTTTCTCTCAATCTCTCTTGCTTTTCTACCTCTAGGACTTTTTCTTAAGAGTAACTAAACTGGTTATCAGGTAATGAACCAGCTGTCTTTGCCCAGGTGCAGACACTACCCAGGGAATGCACATGAGCCTGTACTGGTCACATTGTGGTCCTGACCAGAGACACCAGAACAGGAGAGCTGGGGCTGCAACTGCATTGGCATGGGAATGAGTAAACAGCATTACGCAGGAAATGGATGTGACTCGTGGGCATGCTAAGTCAGTTACATATATAAATCCAAGGAGGGCAGAACCATAAGTAATTCTGGGTCCCGATAATGGAAAATCCAAGAAAAATGGACAACCAGATGTGAGAGTTGATGCCAAGGTTACAACTGACACACCCAGCGTCAAGCCAAGGAACAGACAAATGAGTTGGGAACTGGATCTAATGGCCAAAGAGACCAGATTATCCATCAGCCACTGCATGCACAGGCTGTTCTATGAACTCATAACCCACAAACCTGTATTTATAAAATAACCCCATTCAGGACCCTGGCCTCCAGCTATCACAAATGCCACAGTAACTCTCTTTGGGCTGCCTCTCACAGCACTGCTCTCCTTTGCCCCACACCGTGTCGTACTATGTGTTTGCTGCTTTTTTACTAAACTTTTCTTTGTTCTTCTCCATCTCAAAATCTCCTCTATCGCCTCCATTACAGCTATCATATTCTTTTACTCTCAAACACTCAACATGAACACCAAAATTACAGGTGACTTAAACCAGGTATAACTCATGCACCTATGAGGATTCCAAACACTCTTTGAGCAAGGGGAGGAATCCCAACAGCAGCAGGACTGGAAAACAGCTCAAAGCACTCCTGTTTTACTCAAGATCTTTTAAAAAGTGAGCAAAATATTTTTATTAATTAAAGGGCTGTAAAGCTGATTGCCGTGAGGTTGAAAGGGACTCTGAAACCTGAGATGTGAAGCCAATTAGACTTTCTCACAGTAATGAGAATGTCCATGGGAAGAAACACTAGTAATAAACAGGAGGATCAGGATGAGACTGATCAGTCTCATGTCAAGGTGGTCTGGAGGAAACCTCCATTGTGTTTATTGCAAATTGCTTATATTTGTTCAGAACCACATAATTAATCCAACCCATCAGGTCCCTGTCTGCGGGAGAGAGTGAATCCATACCCTTAGTCCATTCTGCAAAATATTAATTGTGCCGGAAGTCCCTCAGAGCTCAATTACTGATCTGCTCAGAGCCCATGAGGGGAGGGCTGGGAGGTGGTGGGACTGGCTACAGGGACAGTGATTAGTTTCAGTGGCCAGGAGTCAGACCCAGCCACGCTGGATTTCACCAGTGATAACTCGTGGGCTTTACACAGTGTGGGAGTCTCCTCTCCAGGAGGAATCGCTCAGAACCAGACCACTGGCACTACTAGAGCCATGATTACTTTTTGCTCCCATCTAAAAACCATATTCCAAGTGGAAATGCTGAGGAGACACAGATGATAAAGGACAATTACTGATATTCAAAGAGGCAGCATCAAAGTTTATTAATAGATCCTGTATAAAATTCAATGGAAAATCTATTCAGGGCCAGGGGCCTTACCATTTGGAGTTTCCTTAATAGCCTCCAATAAATCTGGGAAGCATAAAGGGGCTGTTAAATTAACATTTTCCTGATCTGTCACCTGTGGCACAGTTAATTTGTCAAAAAATTCTTTTAGCTTGTCACTGGACACTGTATATTCTGACAAATGAAGTCTGGAATAAAATTGACAAAATATCTCGTTAATTTTCTAGGAAATCACAAATCTGATTCCATTAAGCTTTTATTGTTAGAAATGTTATATCCCACCAATCCTTTAAGGAAGTGTAGAGTAACTGGATACACTGAAAATGTGCAATAAATCATAGAAAATTTCCCAAGTATTTTTATTGATGGATTTGTTTAAGGTTCCCTGGTGCCCTCCTACAGTATGTTATATTTAAATTTTAAAAATATTTAAACTCTATCAATTCTTTCAACACAAGAAGTGTTTCTTTCTATGATTTAAACTCAACTTTTAATCCAAGCCCATGAGGGACTGTATACCTCCCATATCAGATGGTGCATAACTGATGTATATTGTGTGGCTGCAACATACAACAGACACCCCGCCTGGCACAGGACATTTGGGAGAGCTCATCCATTCCTGGGACAAACTGCTCCTAAACACAGTGCTGAAGTACCTGCAGAACAGGGAGTTACTGGAACAGTCTTGGAGCAAACTGTGTATGCTCTGCCCTCACTTCTGCCCTGCTTCACTGCACACCACGGCACAAAATTAAAACAAAGTCCATAAACATTTCCGAGAGAAAAGTGATTGATTTTCAGCACTAATAATTTACTGCCTCTTCCTGCACAATGGAGTTCTGTGACTAAATGTTATATCACTTTAAGATTAGATGTTCTAGTGATATAATGCAAAGATTTTACTGAATCATTATTTAGTGGGAGTCATAAAAACCTCCTAAAATTAATCTTTCATGCACATCTAGCTTATCCAAAGTTAGCATTTAATTAGATGGCCTTGGCACGAATGAGCTTACTACTTTATTTGCTCAATCAGTATATGTCTCTTCAGTAATTATAATTAATTCAAGTCATTGACTCACCTCCCAGCAAACAACACTAAACACTGCACAAAATGGAAACAAATGCTTTTCCTTTCCCAAACGCAAAATGTCTTCTCACTTTCAAACTCAGTGAAATTTTTTTTTTGGTTTAGGTGACAGGGTATTTAATACACTCTGAGATCCAGCAAACATGTCCTGAACATAACTTACTCACATATGTATTTAATCAACATACAGAAAATATACAAAGGGGAAAAGCAGAAATATATTAACTCAGCATTTACAACACACACAAAAGTTCTGGCAGATCAGAGTATGGATGTTTATAGCAATACAAGGGACCATATTTTTTTAATACGACCAATGAAAAGCATAATTTTCTAAGCTTTTGACTTGAGAAAAAGACTAAAACATTTAGACCAATTATTTCTTTACCAAAATAAGTAGAAATAAGACAGTCAGCCACATTAACTTGTAAGCTAAACAGCTTTAGAGGGGCTGAGTAGACAAACAAGGGTCATCTAATGATAAACGTTTATAAGTTTAGATGATCAAATATCTTAAAAGCCTTCAGTAAGCATGTGGCAGAACCTCTCAGAGTGTGGCACAATATTCTGACCCTGCTGGCAAACAGGCAGGAGCAAAGCAGGATGCTGAGCACGTCCATGGCTCCCAGTCCTGCAGAGCCCCTTGGCAGCAGCGACCCAGGGAGTGCCCACCAGCACTGACTGGAGTGTTGAGTACAACAGCAAGGACAGGACACCAGGGGGAAATAGTGATACCACAGCCTGTGCATTTTATTTGCACAGTGTTGCAACAGACTGGGAGAAAATGCCTGTTCAATTGTATATTGAATATTCCGAGGCCCAACGTTGAGTCTTGGTGCTCATATATATAAACACCTTTCCTCCTCCAACCCATCACACTGTTCCCTACCACGGCCAAACAGGAATGGGGTTTATTTCATCAGGTGGTTACACCAGTGTTGGAGCTTTTCATTACTTTGGTCACAATATTCCTTTTGTCATTCCCAAACCATTTATGGGAACACCCCAGTGAGGCCAGGGCAGAGCAGCCCCGGCCCCAGCCCCGCTGCAGGAGCCCACACAATGCTCAGCACCCTCAGCAAGCTGCCACCCTTCACAGCCTCAAAGCTGTTCCCTTCTGAGGAGTGGATTCCCCTTCATATCATCCCAGCTTGTGCTGCAGAGTTAGCAGATCACAATGTAAAATTCCATTAACATCATTAAATACTTAATTTATCTTATTCACACTGTCACTATTCATAAAAATTTAACCCAGTAATTTCCTGTTATCCAAAACATAACAAAGTATGAATATTTAACTACAAGGTAAATAACACACTATTATTTTTTATTCTAAATTGTTGACTTCACTTAGCATGCCTGCTCTGTACAGCACCACAGGATTTGTCAATTAAAGGTCCAGATGTTTCCCAGGCTGCAGTGGCAGCAGCAGTTCTGAGCAATGCATCCTCTGCATTGCAATGATCACTACAACCCCAGCTCCAGGCTGCATTAACATGCTCATGTTTTATTCCAGCTCCCTCCTAATGTACCAGTTAATTATACAACACACAGCTGAGAAACATCACCTCCGAGCTGGACAGTTTCCTTCCACGTTTCCACCTGAACACGTCTTTATATGCACCTCAAAACCAGGATTTACATAAATAGCCACACCACATAATCAAGTACCCAAATCACTGCCTGCTCTTGCTTGGCATTCACTCCCACAATTAATAAAATTATGTAAGTCTTGAGCAAAGAATAAGACACATAATGTGGGAACAGCACATTTCAATCATAGTAACACATTCATTTATACAACTCTCTATGAATTTAAAACTAGTTTCCTTGGAGGGCTATGAATATGATTTCTTGGTATTGTTTTTTCCTGACAAACATTATTTGCACAGAGGGGGGAAGCTTCATGTTCATCCCCTTTACAGCCCAGGCCACATTTATGTTCATTCTAGGTGTCAGATTTAGGAGAAATGGCCCTGGCCCACCCCTCTCCTCTCACACTCCCATGGCATTTTGCCTCACACTCTCCCTCCCCGTGTGCCCAAGGCCAACACAGACCTGGAGCTGCTGCTCTGCAGAGGGTGGGATGTCCCACTGGCTGTGGTGGCACCAGCTCACCTTGCCCATGCAGCCCTGGTCTGCTCAGCTCCCACAGTTCTGCTCAGGGATGACAATACACATTCAGATTGATCAACATGCAATTGCTCCAGCTGCAGCAGAAATGCATTCATTACCCCAAGCCATCCTTGGCTTCCTTGTACTGAGGAGAAGGAATGGCCTCTTTAGAAGAATTATTTATATTTTACTTACTAATAAACATTACAATTTAATACTGAGGAATAGAGTTATTCTTTGTAATAACAAAATGCAACAAAAACTTATAATTAAAACTACACCATAAACATTATTTGTGCATTAAGAAACATGCCACGATCTATTTTAACGAACAGATGCTCTACAAAAGATAAATGTTTTCAGAAATATTCAATCCTTGAACAGATCAGCCTCTAATCCTCTGCTTCTGCTGCACAAAGCAGACAGCTCAAGTTCCTCGAGGACATCAGCCAACCTTAGGTGGAACATTTTTAATACATCACCGTGTCACTTTTTAATGTGCCACAATCTATTAACCACATGGCAAACTAACAGGGATTTTTAAAATATGGGTTTTATAGCTTTGTGCCGGTGATTAATTAAATAAATAGCCAGCGTTTCACAAATCATCCCTCTAATTAGTCTAACCCAGACACTTTGCATTGCCTGGCACTGTTGCCAGCTGAAGCTCACAGAAGGGCAGCGGCGCCCGAGCACGCCCGGCACCGCCAGCCCGGGCTGGCACGGCACTGCCAGCCCCCGGCACCGCCACCGGCCTCGCAGGTGCTGCAGTCAGCTGGAATGTGGCTCCAGCTGCTTGGAAAAGATGTTCTGTGTAATTATTCTCCCTCATCCTGAAGGAAACAATCGAGATAACAAAGAGAACAGAGCCGTGTCTGGGATTTGACCTGAAGTAGCAAAGTTGTGTGTTGCAGAAAATGAACAAATATTAAAGGCAGATGCTAGAAAAAATTTACACGCTAAATGATACATTTTCTGTCAAAACATTTCAAAGTTGAAGCTACAACTAATTACATGCAGTCCATTCAAGGAAGCCAAGCAAGGCTTATCATTAAAACGACTCAATTATTCTTAAAAGAAAAGGAAAATCATCTGTAAAACCTGCCTGCAATCTCATCAGTTTTACTGTGCCTACCTCTATAGATCATTTCCCCCAGCGCTCAAATTAAAATCTTAATAGTTAATATGCTCAAGTTTTACTACAGGTTTTTCGCCAAATTATTAACTGGAATTTCCTACCTAGGAAGAGTTTTATATGGAAATTTGTTCTGCAGTTTTAAGTGACACTATCACAACAGCTTTTTCCTCCTCAATTTAAAGACTACCAGAGAGACAGAATATGATGCAGAGTCAGGAGGCTCATGGAGATGTGATTTGATTTCCTCCACTGGGCAATTTCTTACTCAGCATCAGTCCCCAAACTTGCCCCTTAAATCTAAGTTTCCTTGTACTTCTGTTGCTGGGCAAGGCTCAAGGAACACGTCACACCCCAGTGGGATGGGGACATCACTGGGACCGCCAGGACCTGCCATGCCAGTGCAGATTCCACAATATTGGGGAAAGAAGTCCAGGACTAATAATGCTGAGACTTTTCAGCTGTTAGACTGACACTGAGGTGGTGCTGGCACAAAGAACTGGCTTAAGAACAGATCTCCCCCTCCAGCCTCAACAGCCACGTGGCACTGGGGGAGACCTGAAAGGACTATTAAAGAGTTTAACCTCAGGAAGCTTCTGCCCTTAAAACACTGCATGTGAAAATGCCCTGGTGGGCTGCTCAAGCAACTTTAACTGATGCAGGACACTTTCTGACATAAAGTGTTTTCAACAACTTTTTCCCCAGGATTTAGGTCCATAACAGCCTGAAGTATGATAAATTCATAAATTCAATCTCCATAAAGAGCTCAGAAACTGTTCCCATTAGCAAATCAAATTTCTTCATCTTAAATGCAAGCTGTACTAGTATTAGAAAGCTAATGAGAATTTTTTCCCTTATTTAATTCAGAGAGAGAAATAAAAGAATTTTCATGGAAAAAAACCTGACCATTATCTTGTCTTTACAAATGCTGAGTGGGGAGTATTAAATAAAATCTTAAATAAATAAAATAATTTAATAAAAATATATATTTATATTGGAATAAAGAATAAACCAATTACCACTTCATTTACATTTAATGTTTAACCACAAAACAAGAACTCTTTGGTTAGTGATATCATGGTGCTTAAACAGACCTATAGAAGAGTCCTTACTCCGTAATTACTATCAGTGTTTTAAAATTATTTTTCAAGTACTAGGGTCAGAGTAAAGGCATGTTCTAAAAGACTGTCCTGTGAGAAATTCAAAACCCAACATTCTCTCCATTGGGAATGTTTCTCCCAACATGCATGCTTGTTAAACGGACATATCCAACCCTCCTGCAAACATCTACCATTAGAAACATTTGCTAATAAAACATTTCCATGTTTTTTTGGCTATTAAGAACTTCAACTTGCGAATACGTTTTTCATTTGGTTTGATCTGTAATTAAGCGAAAGATAATGACATTAGTAAATTGCTAAAAATCAATTAGATAGAATAAAATGCAATATGATTCAGCCAAAAGATTAACAAGTGCATTATAAAAACTCTTTAAAATTCTTTAATTCCAATTAAGCTGCTTTAAACGGCCATGGCCTAAAAAATGCTTTTAATTCAAAGCATCACCAATTTTCCTGCATGTTTCGCTGTGCCAGCTGTTTGCTTTCCTTTTTCCTAAAGGAAGATTTCATGCCAAGAAAAAGCACTTGCCTCTTTAAAATGAGCTCCTATCCCACTCCCAGGTCCTCTTCTGACTCTGGGAAGGGTCAGCCTCC
>VXBX01008711.1:551012-566012 GCA_013400415.1 Scytalopus superciliaris | reverse complement strand
TGCTGCCTCAGCTCAGTGACTGCAAAGACTGCACCTAGCTAGGACCAGAGCCAGATTCCCCTTCCTTACACATCTCCCTGGTACCCCAGGGATGCAGGCTGGGAGGGCACTGCAATCCCAGCAAGAGAGACCCAGCAGTGAGGCCAGACAGGGCAGAAGTGACTCGCATGTGCCCCCAAGACAAAGTTAATCAAACCAGATCCACAATAATTTACTATGCGTAAGGCCAGAAAAACATTTTTTAATGCCAGAGTGATGCCTGGAATTTGGAAATAAAATGGAAGTCCCCAAACAGAGATGCCAAGGCAACACTGACATTCAGCCTTCTGATCTGCCATGCCGGACTGGAGGGGTGGCTGCAGTCCTGGGCATTGGCTGTGCAAGTACTTGAGCCACCAGGTGTGAGTGGAACATCCCACAGCACCTCCTGCCACACCCCAGAGGGGGTCCTTCACATGGCTGCTCCCAGTACAGAATTCCTGACAGTTCACTTACTTTGCTTCCAGTTACTCAAAATCAGTGTTCAGGCACCATCACGAGGTGCTTCCTTATCTCACTGTAAATGGCTTTTCTGTATGGAATAACAAAACACTTTCTGAAGTATTTTAAATTAAACAACAGTCAATTTTAATGTATTTTAATCCCTGGATGGAAACCAAGGATTCTGTGCTTCCATTCCAGCACTTAACAGGCACCCCTGTGGGGTTTCTCTCTGCCCAGCAAACCCCACGGGATGTGCAAGGGCAGAGGAACAGGTAAGTGACTGATCAGGAACCAAAATGATCACAGCTTAAACACAGTGAAGAACCAACCTGGCATTCCCAATAGAGGGGTCTTTACTGATCTACACCTCAGCCGTTAGCACAACTCCTGCTAATCACACATTATGAAAGAAGGTTTATTTTAGAAAGTGGCAATTTTTCAGCTAAGAATCTTCAGCTTAACAAAGCATTACCGGAATCACCCTCTGTACAGCAGAGCACATGATGCTACACACCAGAAAGAGTTATGAAACCCCACGTCATTAGCGACGCATGTCACCAGAGCCGAGAGAGTCTCAGTGTGACGGGAGATTCACCTCCCGAGTTCCCCAGCTGGGTGTGAACTGCTGCAGGGAGCTGCCAGGCACCAGAGGGAAAGCACCACACCATTACCTGGGCCTGAACTTATTTCAGGTGTCCTGCAGCACAGATCTTAAACTGGGCTGAGCAAGAAGCAGCAGCCTGTGTTTGTAAAAACCCATTCTGAGGCTGCTGGCGCCCCCGGCATCGCTGGGTCTGTCCACTGTGCTCTGCTGCCAGACGGCTGCACAGAGGCTCAGTGACCGCACACAGCAGCACACTGACCACATGGAACAGCACAGTGACCACACAGAGCCAAACACTGACCACACGGAGCAGCACAGTGACCACAGCAGCACAGGCTGCCGTGGGCTGTGGTGGAGTCACCGTTCCTGGAGGTGTTCAAAAACCCTGTGGATGTGGCACTCGGGGACATGGGTCAGTGGCAAACACGGAGGTGGTGCTGGGTGATGGTTGGACATGATGATATTAAACATATTTTCCAACCTTAATGATTCCATGATTCTAAATACTGACTCTGGATTTCTATATAACATATGTTAACATGTATGTTATATTACATAAGTGCTAACACTATAAACATCTTTATTTCAACTGTCTCAGTAGAGTGCAGGTGCTGTGCAAACCTCTACAACTGACAGAATACGCAAATGCTTTAAAAACAATCCCTATGCAAACTTATTTCAGATTCAAATGAGGATCATTTCACTCAGCTTAGGGGCAGAACATTTAAATAAAAAATGGCGTTTTTTCCACACAGAGATCTTAATCCTGGATTAATTATTTTACACATTTTCCGTATTAATTAAAGCAATATTGCTTCTTTCTTAAGTTCTTTATCTACTTTCTTTGAGTAAAGCTATTTAATACTGGGGATTGTGGAAAACATTTGTTCATGATTATGCAGACATACAGTCAAACAAGACTGAAACAAGAG
This sequence comes from Scytalopus superciliaris, assembly GCA_013400415.1. Taxonomy (NCBI): domain Eukaryota; kingdom Metazoa; phylum Chordata; class Aves; order Passeriformes; family Rhinocryptidae; genus Scytalopus; species Scytalopus superciliaris. The sequence continues at coordinate 563,993 of VXBX01008711.1, read as the reverse complement.
CAGCATGCAAAAATGTATTTAAGGACTATCATCCCAAAATGCTGCTAAAAGCTATTAACCAGTACGTGTTAATTGCCACAGCATTCATATTAATTTTCACTTCGGGCCCGACATTGTGGAATATTTCCCCTGATACATTTTAAACAAAGTTTAATTTAAGGAACTGCTTCTATCAACACTTATGAAAATTAACAGCCAAGCAATTAGCACTCATGAATTATCCCTTCCCCCATGCTTGCTACAGCATCATTTTTAAAACAGTTGCTACAAGAGAAATTGTTGTTTTTAACCCATTACCAAAATTAGCCACCAGAAACCTTGTAGCACTACAGAGAGGCACCATTCCTCACAACAGGATTTTTAGCATCTGTCCAGTCAGAAATTACATTGACCAATTTTTATTTAAATTATCTCCAGTAGTCAAGCAAACCCACAGAACTCCACAAAGTCAGAAAAGCCAGACTTCCTTTCAACTCCATTTCCAACTATTCATGAAAGTAGAAACTATAAAGAACTAAAGATTCTTTTCATACAATATTCCTAGAAAGAGTTTACAGGATTTATTAACGAAGACGTACAACATGCTTTACAAAATTTGCAAACAGGTCTAGGGCTGAGGTTTACTTTAACTATTTTAAGGAAAAAAACTAAAATAAGAGTCAAGAGCAGTTAATGCGTGGGTTTTTTATATTTTACTGTGGCTTTTGTTAAGAGATAAAGCTTTACAATGTACAGGAATCCACAGATCTGCCCTGGGTAGTGGTGGGGCTGATCGTGTGAATTCTTGAGCTGCTTAGAATGCCTCCATTGTAGCTGCATTTCACAAGAAATATTCTCTATTATTTTGATAATTAATGAACTGATCAGGACAGGAAGAAATTAGAGTCCTTTAAAATTTTACTATTTCATAAAATCACAGAAGTGGTTATGAGAAGACACTAAATCTGGCAGAAAACACATGCAAGATGTAAGCAGTGACTACATCAGCCTGGCTGGTATTATAGCACACAACCCCTTCTGATTTGAACTGATAAGCTGGAAACAATACATCCAGTGTTTGGGGGTGGGGAGAAAGGCCTCTGAGGAGGGTTTGTTCGTTTTCAGGTCAGTCAGAGACCCTGATTGGTGTAAGTGAAACCAGTCAGGTTGAGGAGCACAGACACGGACAAAGAGCTCAACACACCGAGCACGGAGCTGTCCTCAACTTTGTCCATACACCAAAAGATGAGTGTTACTGAACAACCTGAAAGCTGCATTACCAAACTCAAATACATATAAACCAAAGGCCTGGTTATAGTCTTAAAGATTTCAGAGCCACTGTGATCCCCTGAGTAAATACATAATTAAGTAGGGTGTTTTTAAGACATGTTTAATTAGGGCCCCAGCCCCTCCTCACCCCCCGCCTCTCCCCAATTATGTATCATTTCCCCCAGAGACATGCAGCTCTGTTAATTATGTAAATAAGTCATGCACTATTCCCTGAAAGAATTCTATTTCTGTGAAAAACTGCTCATCTACTATCAATAAAAATAAATATGAGACCTACATCGTTCCATTAAAAATAATTTCTAAAATCTCAATGTTTTTTGGTTCTGTATTTCTGTCTGAAAATACAGCAGAACTGAAGTAAAATAACTCACAACTAGACTGTCTCTTCTCTATCTCAGATGGTCAACCAGACATTTAAATTAGACAACACATAGAGAAGTATAGCAAATAAATTTTGTTTATTGACACATTTACCAGAGTAATATAAACTATTGTGTTAAAATTAATACAGTAAGATTATACTCTAACAAAATGCCCATTCAAGTATTTTGGAATGTGGAGAAGGTGTTTTGATTTGTAGATCACAAATTGAGTGACAATGAAGTATCTCATTAATCTCTAAAACTAACATGTAGAACGGAACTACCTTCCAATGGACCAAACACCTGCTAAATGTATCTGACTTCAATACATGAAAATTAAGGTGTTCATTATAGTCAACTACAATTTATATTAATATTTTTACTTCCTCTGTGCACAACTACTGGAAGTACATTTAAATGTTCGCCCAACTGAAATTTTGTGGCACAAGAACAGCAAACCTGGAGTTCAGAAAAAAGGCTTCTTGTTGCTGTCAGCACAGAAGTGCTGCTGTCACTCATTAATGAGGCCAGGAATTGTGAAAAACTGAGTCAGCACTAATTGCTATATGCTAATAAGTATACAAACACAATAGAGGAGCTTTTGCTATGTGGATTTCATAGTTTAAAGGTTACCATTTCCCAAATATTCCAGATACTCCTAGATAAGCAAGTGCTATTACGGATCTAACTTTCCACTTCAAGAATATTTAACAGAATATGAAATTCTTCCGTCACAATGGTAATGAAGCTCAAACTTCATCCTCCCACAGGAGATTCCACAAACAAATCCAGCAGAAAACAGATCTGTGGAGTATTTATAATTGTTTTGGAACAATATGACACTGATCCATCACACCAATATTTATATTTCAGTTTCTGGAGTTGATGACAGAGAAAAATATTTGACAATATGGAATACAGGGAAGACAGTTATCCCCCACTCTGAGCAATACCAGATCCATCTCCTGAACTGGATGTGGCTAAAGAATGAACTGACCTACCAGGTTTACAGCCAATCTCCCCCATGTGTTACACAAATGAGCACTTGTGCAGAAATACATCGATTAGTGCTTCTTTTAGCCCCAGCTAGTGACCTATTGATGCTTCAGTTTTCCACCCTCAAAACAGACAGCAGCTTTTCCCACTCTCACTGGAGCACTTTGAGGATGAAGACATAAATCATGGAATATCCAGCAAGTGCTCTGATGTGGCTAGCCAGAATAGGTTCCTTTAAATGACAAATAACCAATCATTTATACAAAGGATCTCAGCATCAACTCTAGAGAGGTGTCCCAGGACTCTGCCACACTAGACGTGCACCTCACCAACCTGCTGAAGAAGGGGACAGCAAGGTAAGGAAGCCTAACTCTAAGGCCAGAATTCTGGAATGGAAATGGCAGAAATGGCTCTACCAAACCTGGAGCCATTACATTTGCATGTTTCTAGACAATCACTTCCAATACCTGATGGCCTGCTAGAAAGTCTAATTAGAGCTTGCACAAGTCAGTGCACATGAGCACTGCCTCAGGCCTGTCACCGTCAGGGCAGGGACCCCTGGACATGAGATGGAAACACCCAGGCCACTGACCTTGCCGTCGAATTTTGAGTACTCGTTGAAGGGGTTGTTGAGCTGCAGTGGACACTGTTCCAGTCTCACAGAGAGGATGGACTGCTTCCCAGAACATGGGGATTTCACTCTGAAATTCTTTTTTTCAAACAGTGAGCTCAGCTCCTCTGCTGCAGATCAGAAAAGAGATTAGAGGCATTGTATGAGGAGCTATACAAAGGCTGCTGCTTACCACAGAGAGATAACATCATAAGAGGGAGCACAAAATCAAATATAGAAAACAACAAATGCTTCAGCAGGGCAGGATCTACCACCATTCTTTCAGAGCCCAAAGATATGAAATTGTTAAGTTTGAATGATGCTATTGTTTAGACTGAGGAAAAGATGAATTTTTACCATACAGAGAATAGAACTGATTAGTATAAGATCCATTTGAGTCAAGATAAAAATCAAGAGAATGACACAGTCCTGGTCTTTCTGTTAGCCTACCTTTTCCTAAATAAACAGGAAGTACTATGGAAAAGAACTGCTGACACATCTATAACACACCATGCAAGAGCAGTTCAAACTGGGCCTGTAACATGTGACATTGTGCCACACCACAGGACAGGATCACACTGCCCCATAAGGCACTATAATGACACCATGCTGCCAGCACCAGGCTTGGCACTGCACCTCAGCCAAAAGAACCTTTCCTGCAGATTTTACTTCTTGTGGCAGGTTGGATATGGCCTCCCCCTCTAAAAATGTCAAACCTGAAACCACCATTCCAGACCAACAGTCTGAACAATAAAAACAAAAAAAGCTTTCTAAAAACAAAGGGGATGTGAATTCATGAGGTTTTTGTGTGGCCTGTGAAGGCTCATAAAAGCCTCAAACACGAAGCTTTCTTTATGTGAGGAAACTGCACGGTGAATTTCCAGCAAAAATTTAACTCCAAATTCAAAGGCATACTTTAAAAAAAAACCCTAAAAATTAGGGCTTCTTATGTTAAGAGGCCACTATAAAATCAGGACAGAGCCTGGGGTGTTTCAGCACATCCGTACCAACGGGTCTCATCTGCAAGGGACCGTGACTGAATCTGGACAAGGTTTCCCACATCTGCTCCAGGAACCAAGAGCCCCCAACCTCCATCAATCACTGCCTGAGAACCAACACCAGCTCTCCCAGCCTGGCCTTGCCTGCCGCTCCTGTGCTTGGATTCCCTCACAGCTCACAGATTTACATCTTGCTCCTCCTGGGAAATCATAGAATCACAGAATATGCTGAGTTGGAAGGGACACGCTCCCAAAGCGGAATGACCGGGAATTGATCTGCAGGGAGTTGGTTCATTTCTTAGAGTGCAAAATTAAAACTTGTCAAATGATAACTAGTCAAAATCTCGGTTTATTTTTATCAGCAGATTGCCTGAAAATTCAGGCAGTTGGCAGAGGTGCTAAATACTGGCACTGAGAGATCCCCAGCAGGCTTGTGAGAGGCTGCGATTAACCAAAAGCACTTTATTAAATTCCTTTAAATGTGGCCACTTTTACTCCATTAGGTTGGGGTTTTTTTGCAACAAGCTCTAATACCTATTTGGTTTGTTGGGTTTTTTTAAATCTCAGTTATCATTATGCTGGGGTATTACCTTCAACTGATGTTCCTTGGACATTTGGAAAGGACCTTGGAATCCATTGTAATGGTTTTACTGGTTGAAGTGAAAAAGCAAGCTTTTTATCTTCTGTCTCTAAGGAAATTTTAGTCTATGCTATACAGATTTTCCAGCTTTGGTAAGTATGTTGGCTACAGGAGCTACTCTGTACGGGCTGAGTGCAAGGCTTTGGAAAGGCTCCCTCGATATTTCGTTAATTTGCATTTTATATGCTCTGAAATGAACATATATAAGATGTAAATGCAATGCCTTTCATCTGAAAATACCAGTGTTTTATAAAAAGGAGTAACCTTTGCATGCATATCTGTATTTGGTTTACATTTCAAGAGGATGGTGCCAAACTCTTTTTGGTGGTGCCCAGCAACAGGACAAGGACAAATGGCCAGAAACTAAACCACAAGACATTCCATCTCAACATGAGGAAGAACTTTCCATGGAGGGTAGCAGAGCACTGGAACAACTGCCCAAGGAGAACATGGAGTCTCCCTCTCTGGAGATGTTCCAGACCCATCTGGACATATTCCTGTGTCACTTGCTCTGGGTGACCCTGCCTTGGCAGGGCATTGGGCTGGGTGATCTCCAGAGGTCCCTTCCAACTCCAGCTATTCTGTCATTTTGTATACAGGACCCAGACTCTTCACTGACATGATTAGATCTCTCCACTGCATGAAGCCAAAACATTATTTTCAGTTTATTAAAAACTGATGCCCAGAAAGGTGATGGGAACTTGGCCATAGCAGAACAAACCCCAGACCTACGCTGTGTTCCACTGCACTTCCAGTCAGTCACCCACCCTGAAGTGTCTCTGTATGTGATAACCCCCTGACCAACTCCAAACACACAGAAACTTTCTTTTCCAAGTCCACACACCACTACTGCCTTATCCATCTAACTCACCCTGGCAGAGCAATCAGTCTGTCTCGTAGCACAGGCCAATCCATGAGCAGTAGATAAAGTCTTTTTTTTCCCTCCTCATTGCCATATACAAAATTACTGGTGTCTCACTTGCCTTTACCCTGGTTTGGATATTTTTGTTTCTGTACATAGTAGTAAGAAATGGGAATCACAAAAAAATACTCAATTGCCACATGTCTCCAATTATGGCCACACATCCCACAGCAGGAGAGCAGGAATGCTTGTGAGAGCTTCTCCCTACAGTGAGGCATCTCCATGACAAGTGACACCAGACCTGGTGCCATCAGACTGCAACACAAGACACAATCACAATCTCCAACATCCTTTTGGTTTGCACAGTGTTAAACACAGGCTCAACTTTGTCTTCAGCTCAGCTGAACAGTGTCAGAGGCAGCCAAATTGCCCCTTTGAGAACTGCGCTCTCTGTTGTTTTCATACACATTTTTCCATAATCCCAAATTCAAGGAGCTGAGCAGACAAAGCCTCTCACACACACAAACACATAATGAAGAGGAAGCTGCACTGAATATCCTTTAGGGCTCCTCTTTCTCCTGGCCTCTTCCTGCAATGTTGTTGTTCATGCAAGTAAGGGAAAACCATGCAGATCTCAGTGACTAAGCAGAGAAGGAAAATCAGCTCTGCCAATAGATCCCAAGTGCCTGGAGTTTTTATGTAACTTAACTACTTTTTTATTTAAATCTGTTCTGCATCAGGCAGGCACTGATCTATTTGCCTGCAATCCCAGCACATTCCTCAGAAGGAACAACTCTCACTGCTGGGGACAGATTACGTCTGTCTGCAGGGCAGTACATAAAGGAATAAGATGTGATGGTGGAGCCCCCGGGAATGGGACAACACGAGCTGCAAAGACTCCACAGGAACCTGGAATGTGAGTCAGGTCAGTCTGCAGGAACAGCAACCAGGATAGAGGAGAAAGAGAGAATTCCATCATCATTGGGCAAATGCTATAAAATACTGAGCAAAGAGTTGGAGGTTATGGTAGATTAACCTTTAAAACCTACAACTCTGCTCACAGAAGGAGAAAGGCAAAAACATTTCAGAATGCATTAACAGGGGTATCCAACACAGCTGAACACTGAATTAAGGATTAGTGCAACTGTGCTGCTCATGTGAGCAGCTTTGTTCACTCCTCTGAAAAAGATATTATAGTGCTGGAGAAGGTTCTGCAAATGACAGCCAGGGAGATACGAGGATTTAGGCAAAAAAGGAGATTACAGAGGGACCTCATTAAGAAATACACAAATTTTGAAAGAAGTAGGCAGGACGGACCATACAAAGGTTCGAATGTTTGTCAAATACAACAGAAATGGAGACTAGCTATGCGAGAATTCAGACAAATTTTTAATTTCATATATTACAATTTAAACTATGCAGAACATCCAGTCACAAATACTTATTATATAATTAAAAAAAAAAGAATTGAATATTTTTGGAGAAATCAGTGATAATAGTTTTACCAAGGAAAGGCCAGATAAGCTAAGGCAGCATTTATTATGCTTGCATTTAAGCAGACCATATATACAAAACATTTCTACAGATTTTCACCTTATCTAAAAAAGTAACTACCAAAATATTCCATAAAAGTAAACTCTACGCAATCCTTCATCGCACCCAAATTTTAAAAATGCCTGTTAGTCTGCCATGTGGTTAACAGATTGCGGCACATTAAAAAGTCACTCCAATCACTTCAGACCAAACGGGGTTTAAAACACTTCTTCCTTTCCTTTGCCTTTATTAACACTGTGGAACACCCTGGTCATGGCACCCGCCCCCCCAGCACAGCACACACAAGGACTGGCATTTCCTCCACGCTTTGAAAGCTTAAGGGAAAATTACAAACTGCAAATGTTGTAACCATTGAAGGCAGAAATAAACCCAACAGGAAAATAGAAGATCTTTTCTTTTACCTGAGCAAGAAGTATTTCTGTCTTTCCACTGAATGTTTTTGCATTTTATTTGATTTTGTCTCTCTTTCCGTAGACGTTCTAGTCTCTGAGCTTGAAAAGAAATATTACAACTATAAGTTTGTCAATGAAAGTTTACTATAAACAAAGACATAATTAACTACCTTTATATGAATAAAGATGTTTTATACTGCATGTGTAGGGGAAAAAGTCATAAAATTTTAAAGGTGGCACCCCTGAAAAGCAAATACCAACAAAAACATGAAAATGTTCTTGATTTATAATTGAAATTAGAGGATATAAAACATTAATAGAGATCATAAAGATAGTATTAACATGGAAGAGAATAATAAAATGTGAAAACTTCTGTGATTAATATGACATTTCATTATATAAATCATTAATAACGGTCTTAAAGGAATTTTAATGCACAAATGAACTGAAGTGAATATTACATTACAGGAATAAAATTACTGTTATGAATTACTCTACCCGTTTCAAAAATTAAAGATAAATGAACTCAGACTAGACTATTAAAGTTTTAAATATAAAATCCTTTATCTAAAAATCATGAAAATTATAAAATGTCAAAGCGATATAAATTAGCACAGCTTTTTCTTCAGTGGGCTGAAACAGTTTATAGGTAGTAAAATAAATGATTTGTATCTTCACAACATTAGTCAAATCCTAAAATGAATATAATATTTCTTTACGTATATTTTGGCTCCATCTTCAAAATATGGTTGGTAAAAAGCCTCAAATAGTTCTGATACCAAAGAACTTGCATCTCAGGGTACCAGACAACAACTTAAGTCACCTTTTTGTTAACAGTAAGAGCTTCCTTGGGGAAGAAACCTGATGGAGGCCACCCAAGACAATGACCCCAAGAAACATCTGATGTGATCAAGTGTCAACTCAAAAAAAGCAGATTAGACTGGAAAGGAGAACAATGCTGACCCCTGAAGAAACAATTTGCTGGATATATTAGCAATTTTGATGTATTGAGATAATTCATTAGCTAAAACGGGTTTGCAGAAGAGATTCTAAAATGCTAAATTACTATGACAATTTTTAGATACAATTTGAATTCCCTGAGCCCTTCCAGCAATTAAAAGACATTAATAAATATTTTCTACCCCTTCTGTTAGTATTGTTTTAAATTTAAGTCTTTGAACTGCATTGTGGACACAAAAATAATTTGGTTTTGCCCCCATAAAAATTCTCAACCAGGGAATTTTAAAAACCCCTCTCCTATAAGGTTTAACAGTTGTAACAGGCAGTTTAAGGTACAAACACAACTGGAAACTTTGATAAGTATCTCCCTTTTAAGTCAACATGATGTTATAACCTGAATACATCTAGGTAGCTTCCTCTTAATGAAATAAGAAAAGTATCTCTCCTCATAAGTTTCAATATTGGGAAAACACTGTTGTAGCTTAGATATTTTATTCTGAAAGAAAAAAAACCCAAATATTTTTCAGTTAATGTCCAGATTGTAACTCAAAATTACCCTCCAAAACCCTTCTTTCCAAACAGGCCATCATGAAAGATCTGTTAGATCAACATGTAAACAAAGGATAAAGGAAAAACTGTAGACTAGAAACAAGAATACTTCACGTTTTAATCCTGTTGGATACTTTCACCCCTTGTCAAAACAAATGTACTAAAGCACAGCCACCACCTTCACTGACTCCATCCTGTTCTTCCACCACAGCTGATCACAAATGACCATTTTCTGTGGGACAGGGATATAGCAACACCTATTAGATGGAATGATCAACACCTATTAGAAATGTGAATTATTTAAGGCTCGCTCTTCCAGGTAGCCAGTGAGAGCTTCTGGTGTGAAAAATGCCACCGATCATACTGTCAGTATGAGCTCAGCCTTTGTTCCTGGGCACAGGGACCCAGGGTTTGCTGCTCTCCCACACTCAACACCTCGCACAGACCTGTTTCCACCCGACACGGCAGAGGAAAAGGCAGAAAATCCTTTCCCTCAGTGTCTCAACCATGACTTTAGAATATGCCCCAGCCAGCACCTGAAATAGCTTCAATCCGTAATTCAAATGAAGATTATTCTATCAATCTGCTCTCTTAGTGAAATAAACCTTCAGACTTTCGGTTTTGGAGCAATTCTATAAAATTTCCAACTTTGCCTCTCCTTCCTCCTGAGCTGCACCATCACCTGAACTCTCCCAGTCCCAGGGCAGCACCAGGCAGCCTGGCACACTGCATTCCCACCAGGGGCTGTAAACTCAGTTTATTTCTAAATCTCACTCTCCAGTACAGGAGATTAGTGCCCTGGCTTTTCTGGAACTTTTGACAACTTCCTGGTTGTAAAAAGCATTTCAGTCTCTCCAACACCACACACGTTTCCTTGGTGAGGAAGAGCACAGAGGTGCTTTCTGAGCTCTAGGTGGTGTTATAATACCTGCAGAAGTAATTTGAAAAAAAATACGCTGAAACATATAGGAAAAAAGAGCTCAATATTGACCACCCTACACCAACCTTCTCATCTATATTTTACACCACAGAACTCCTGTTCATCATATTCCTCAGGCCTAAGTAGAAATCTGCATATCCCTGATATAAAACACCACATGGGGCAGCTTTCTGCCAGTCACGACAAACTGAGCATATTTTGCAAAAGTGTTCACCCTCAAACTTTCTAATTTGGTAGCTTAAACCCCAGCTCAAGGTTTTTCTCAGAAATAAAATGTCAGGAGACAAAATACAGACAAATCATTCCCTTCACTGGCTCACATCAAACTTCATTCCTCTCTTTTATAACAGATACATTTGATGCCTCACTTGGTAAATTTTTTTCTCAGAAAATAACTATCCTGTTCAAAAGTTAACACCCCTCCAGACAGTAACAATAGAAATATCAAAGGCTGTTCGTGTACTTTGGATTTAAACTTGATGCCTTTACAATTTGAATTTTTTTATATATATAAAACTGACTACCTCAATGTTCCTCTGTACAGGAATAGGTAAAACAGCAATTAAAGCTCAGGTGACAGCACACTAAAGTAACTGAATCATTACGTGTCCTTCTATAAAAGGGCCTCAACATTACAAAAGGAGAAGCTTGACAGACACCAAGCCAGTCACGCTCTGATTTATGCACACAAGTCAGACTAAGAAACTGAATATAAAAGGCCAGTGGTGCCACAAACATCCCTTACCTGTGTTTGATCGTCTTCTGATTCCAAAGTCCCAGCTTGAGGTAATATCGACTGATTGGGAATATACATAGCCCTGAGTCTCCCCGTTGCTCCCCTGTGGCTCTGACCCGTTATCCCCATATGCTGACGAGGGATTAAACTTCTCCAGGTCAACATCGTGATCGATCAGGACCATCTCACACATTCCTGTGTCATCACTGGTCACGTGCGACTGCCGAATGTGAGCAAGGATAATGGTCGGGTTGTCCAGGAAAGCCATTCTGTCCACAAGTCCACCACCTCACTGTACTATCTTCTCTCCATCTTGTTTCATGGACACATGTACCTAGAAATAACAAACACAGCACTTTAGGGAAAAAAAAACCCCAAACCCCAAAAACCCAAACCCCTGATTCCAGAAGGTTATTTGGGATACACAAACCCTGACTGACTCTGGGTGAATTATTTTCATTATGCTCCAGTTTATTTAAGTTACACTGGTTGTTGAGATCCACTTAGGAACAGTGGGCTTAGAGGACAGCCTGAAACCTGAGTCCCAGGACAGCAGAACACAACAGACACCTACAGACACATGGTTGCTATAAGGCAAAATACTCCATGTACTACACATAGGAGGACAGCCAGAAAATACACACCAGAAACATCTGCCCATTCCAACTAATTCATTTACAAAACCAGACAAGGGGTTTGGATTTCTTTTTATTCATCATAACTGTTTTACTGTTTTTGTTCTGCCTCTGCACGCCAACTCTTTGACTACCTTATTATAGACACTCCTCAGTTTTTGTATTTCTAGGAAAAACTTTAAGCACGAAGAGATTAGTGTCTCAGGGCAGAATATTGAACATCTGCTGCTGCATGGCACTTCACACAGGGCAACTGCTGTAACACAGAGAAAGCTCTGTGACCAAATACCACATGCCTGAGCATTAAAGCACTTCAACAACAGTAATTGCCACTTACCTAAAATATTTCATTCAGAACACTCAAGCGGCCTTACAAAACAAAATAGAGGGCAAGAAGGAAAAGGAAAAAACCCCAAACCACAAAACCCAAACCACATTCACAGTGTTATCTGATTTTCTGTAGCTGTGGATTTGTAGTTACGTCAATTTAATTCAAGTCCAGGCTAACTCTGAAAGGGGCAACCCCATGCCCTGCCTGGCCCTGCTTCAGGAATTCTGCCACCTCCCAAAGCTGGCACCAGAACTTACGGAGCTGTGAGCTGGGTCAAGAAATGACCTGCTGAAAATAAACTGAAAGGAAAAAAATGAATTCCTCCTGTTCAGGCAGGGAGCCCGTCAGTGAGCAGTGTCAGGAGCACCAGGCCCACCCAACCCAGGCAGCAGGACCAGCAGGATCAGAGCGGAGCCACTTGTGGCTCAGGGCCATGGGGACACCTCCACCTGAGGGGAGGAGGTCAGGGCAGACTCAGCCTGAGCTCACACACAGGGCAAGACTAGATGTAAATTCCAGAAGTTCAAAACCCCCACTGCTTTTCTAATCAAAGAAACACACTTTAACCCCAGCTACAGAGTGTGTGTGGTTGGGATTTTGAGCTCAGAAACACCACAATCCCCTGTCCTTGCAAAACTGCTGTCAGCAAAAAGAAAATACCATACGAAAAGGAATGCTTCAGTCACACAAAGCCGCATCCCATGAAAATCTGGTAGAGGCAGCCTGGCCTTTGTTGCCATTCTAACACACATTCCTGGCACATTCTAACCCAGAGGAGGGAAAGAAAGGACCAGCCAAGCTCGTTCCAGGACCAGCGAACACATTTCACCATCTCCCCCGTACACTTCCAAGGGGAAAGGTGTATGGAAAGGTGTGTTAACACAGAGAGGCTTATGGAGCATCTTCAGCTTTTAAACAGGTGGATGCAAAAGTAAACCTTTATTTGGACACTCATATAGCCATGACAAAAGCAAAATGCTGAAGGTTTATTGTAAATTGCAAACCCAGCATCCCTACTGGTGCCCTCCTGGCAGCAAACATTGGCATCTTCTAATTACAACACTCAATAGAGACTTACAGCCTTCAGAATTTTAGATATTTTTTCCCCTCCCTTGGCTAGAAATACTGCCTTTTTTTTTTTTTTTTT
>VXBX01008711.1:479143-538960 GCA_013400415.1 Scytalopus superciliaris | reverse complement strand
GTGAGGGCTGCGAGGGCTGCGAGCCCCGGGCGGCCCCGCCGTTCCCCCCGCCCCGGCCCCGGCCCCGCTCCCGCCGCCGCTCCGGTGCCTCCCGGGCGCCGCGGGTTTAAACGCCACAGTTCTCAAAAATCATCTCAAAACTGCAAAAATTCTTTTTTCCACCCCGCCCCCCCCTCTGCATTTCAGCGACACGAATAAACTACGCGTTTTTCTTAGGGTCATTTTAGGGTTTTTATTTTATTTTTTTCACATCACTGGATTTATGGAGAAATTTTTTTTTAAAGAAGAAAATTTGCGAAGTATTTGCTTTGTATTTTGAGAGTAAGGACGCTTAATGAGACTAAGAAGATTTAGTGAAAATAATAACATTTGACAATAATAACATTTAACGGTAACAAAAATATTTATTATTATCTGGATTTAAAAATAAATAGCCATTTCTTCACATATAGCTAAAGCCATTGCCTGGCTTTTTAGGACTATGTGATCCTCACTGACATTCTTCTTAATTCCACACCGAAAATATAATACTGGACGAAAACAATCCAACACGAAATCATTGCAAATCAGAGCTGCAGAGCCCGGAGCGTGCGGCTCTCCGTGAATTATGTTGCTTTATGTCCAAGGGTTTCTTTGCTACTGGGGATCCACTTCAGTTCCTGCTGACAGCTAAGCACTAGGGTATTGACTGTGTTGTGAATATTAAGATTGATTCTGCTTTATGTTGCATTATATTACCCGGGATAAGGGGAATGATCCCCCTCCTGCCCTCCCTCCCAACCTACCTACGTTCCGCCTCGGTCGGCTCAAAGCCCTCTCAGTCCTGCTTTGGCTTGTGTTTGCTTCCTGCCTTTCCCTAAACTTTTCTGCCCGTGCTGTTCCAGAGCCAGAAAGCAGCCTGCCCTCGTTGTTCAGACATTTGCAGGAGGCAGATTTCAATTAAGGAGGCAGGCGTAGGTCCCGCGGTCACTTTATTTGCAGAGGGCTTAGCCTCGGTGTTTTGAAAGGCAAGTGTAGTCAGCCACATGTCAGAGGTGAGCTTCGAGGAAAACCCGAGTCCTTTCAGCAGGGCGATTACTGGCACAGGGTGCTTGTGAGGCCGCTGTCTCCAAGGCGAGAGGGAACCTGACAAGAGACTTTGTGGTCTGAAACCTTTAGGGGTGTTTCAGTGATAACTTGTAAGTTGGGATCCTGCCTTTATGCTGCAAGAAGTCGAGCCAAGTTTGCAAGTTATCTCTTTTGTGAAATCGCTGGGAACCAACAAAGAGTGAAGGCGTCTGCCTGCCCAAAGGCGAGCTCCTGCCAGCCCGGCAGCGCGGGAGGGACAGGATTATTGCTTCGGGTGATTGATGGAGATGGATCCACACCCCCACCAAAAGCTGTTCCCGGAGGGGCACCTCCACTCAGGGTCTCCCAGTTGAGGTGAAATGTCTGTGCAGGCTTTATTTAGCAGGCTAAAGCAAAGAAAATGTGAAAATAAATTGTAGCCTGTTTTCTGGACGCTGTTTTTATAAGGAATGGCTCAAACAATTCTGAACTGGAAGGATGAGGAAGGGTCTGAGGTGCAGTTAAAATAGAGGTGTCCCCCTCCCACTGGGGCTCCTCATTGTCTCCGAGTGCTTAAACCTGCCTCCAGTGGGGTCATGTGCCAGTGTTTAATTCTTCCAGAATGAATCAGAAGCAAAGTTTACCTGGGTGTGGGAATTGCCATGATGGCTTTATCGCTGCCTTCTTCTGAGAGGTGAGGAGGGAGGCTGGAGCCTAACAGAAAGTGGAATTGCAATCATGCCTACTCAGAAATAAGTCATACAATATTTAAGTAATTTTCGTATTGAATTATTTATCTATTTACACATTAGTAGTTTTCGTTGAAGTCAGTGAGGACTTGGTGAGACTGGTCGGGAGGGAGCACGGGGAGGAATCCTCAGTTTAGGTGGAGCGACTCTGTCACTTCCTTGCAAGGGTTAATGGATGCATCTCATTTCTGAAAGCCTCACACAGGGTCAGGAGCTGAAGATTTTTATTTTTTCTCTCCGTGAGGTATTTACCATGTACAAAGCAAATCACTGAGTTACTGAATTTAGCCTGACATTTCTTTTTTAACATTTTTAACATTTTCAAAAGTGCTGCATAATACATTGAAGCACTTTACAGCTATTAATAGCCATGTGCATTCTAAGAGGCAACCACAAGGTAGCATGGTGTTCGTAAAGAAACTGCCACCTCTGGCTTTAATTAGTTCAAAGAAAAATGATACCGAAGTTCTACCAAAGCCTCTCCAATAAAATAGGAAGCTAAGCGAGTGAGAGCCCAGTGGCTCCATTCTGTTGTGTTCTGCCTGTTCTCTGAGGTGTCACTGGGAGCAGTGAAGTTGCCTGTGCAGTGCACACTCACATCTGTTGCATACCTGTGTCACAGTCCATCTCCTCATGTCCTGCCAGGAGGAATCAAAAACTGATTTGCACCTTTGAGTTTTTTTAATAGCTCTTTTTTACTGACTGAAATGCCTTCAGATTGGTGATTTGATTAAGCTTCCATTAGGATGTTCCTCTAGGAACCTGCGGTCCTGGTTATTCTCATGGAGAAAGAAGTGAAAATATATTAATTCTTGTAGTCTTAAAATTTCTTAGGGAGTTGCAATTATTTCCCAATGGAATGACATATTATTAGGTCCTGGATTGTGCTAATAGATTATTTGGGGTTTTGTCTTTAAAAGTCATTGGTATAGATAGGATAACGTGTTTATAAAAATGTCTGAATCCATGTGCATATCCGTAGACATGTATACAGTTATTTATTTATTTCCCTAAGTCCAGCAGCAGCAATGATAGCTGCCAACCAACCCCGAATTTACTGTCACCACCACCCCTAAATAGCATTCATTTCCTAGTAAAGCCTAATGGCATACATGATGGTTTGCCAGATTTGTGGCCTTTGTGAGGCTTATAAGCAGGACTGACTTGGGAAGATCATAAAACTTAATGAACTTCTCGACTGCAGGAGGTGTCCGCAGGGGAAGCGAAAGGCCTGCTCGGCTGCTTGGGCTGCTTGCAAGTATTTTTTACATCTAAAGAGAGAGGAGGAAAATGTTCATTAAGAATGTTCTTCCCTTGCTCAGAATTTTGTTTGAAAGAATGAAAAAGAAAACAGCTCCGAAAACCAGACAAATCGTGCCGTTAACCACGGGGTTAATTCCTTGCTGTTCCTGTGTAAGCTAAAACCTTTATTTTTATTGCTACAACTGTAAATAGCCGTGCGCTGCCGTCCCAGTGATTAAAGTGCTGCATCGGGCCCTGCCTTGCTGCAAAGCTCCTTATTGATGACATGGCCCAAGTCCTCAGGAACGCCTCTTGTCAATATGCTGCAGAGTCTGTACCGCGCGGCGAGGGGACTCCTTGGAGCAGCTCTGGCTTTGCCTTGGCTCTGGCAGAGTTGGAAAATGTTAACCCCTGTCAGCACCGCAGGGATGTGAAAATCCAGTCACAGCACTCTGCCCTTGCACTGCACAAATTCCAACTTTTCAGTGTTTGTAAACTATCATTTAGTGCCAACAACTTGCGATAATACACAATAACCCGCAATCCTGCTGGAACAGGAGGGGATTCAGATGCAACAATGAAATGGCACTGAAAGCATATATATGTGTGTGTGTGTGTGTGTGTGTGTGTGTTGGCTATTTTCTAAATATCAGCTGTGATGTTATTGTTACTCACTTTAGCTGCTTAAAATATTTATGTGCAGTCCTGGTGTTTTTTTTCAAGCTGCTAAATACATGTTTTGCTGTGCCCTGACTACCTGAAGAAGTCGGTGCTGTGTGTTTATGTGCATCCAGCTCAGTTTAAATTGTTTAGCTTTTGTTTCCCCTCTCATGCTTCAGTACCAAGGTTTGTCACCAACCCAGTGGTTGTACTTCTGAATGTGGTTTGTTTTTTTTTTTTTAATTGCCAGCAGATGTATTACAAATGATGCCGTGCAGCAGAACGTTTGGTTGTTTGCACTGTCCTTATGGCAATGACATTGCTTTTCTTCATAAATGTCTTACTAGGAAAAAATAAATTGAATAAAGTGTCTTGGCTGTCGTTTGGTCATCTATTTCCAACACATTCATTATCAGCAGCCTAGTTCTTTGGTGGCTTTCTACTAGGGCACTACTCTGGTCGAGAAAACTGAGATTTGGTGATTTGGGGTATTAGAGAAATTCATGGTACTTAGTCTCACAGACCTGTAACTGCACCCACCTTCAGCGCTTCCTGTTGCTGGTGCTCCTTGCTGCATTTAAATATTTGTCTTCACCTTGAGTACTGGGATCAGTGGTTCCAGGGAATTTTTTTTGCCCTCTGTAGAGGATAAATTTGGCCCTACTTGTCAATACTAATTTAACCAGAAGCAGGGATTTATTTTATTTTATAGCTATCTTTCTTGTCCCTCAAATTTATTTTTTAATTCAACGTATTCGCTTGCTTATCTGAAAATGCCAAATTATAGGAGTTACTGTGTGGTGTATTTTAGGATGCTTGCTGTAAGTTAAGGAATTTTTGCATTCAGAGATAAATTATTACCGTGGCATGTAGGGAATGCAAAACAGTGGGGTTTTTTTTTTTTTTTTTTTTTTTTTTTTCAGGATTTAACACATTTATCAAAGCTCTGTTCCTGCAGCTTTCAATAGAAAAGTTGTATGATATGGATATTATGCTGTCTTTTTTCAATTTAAACATTGATTTGTGTGAAGCATTAATATAATGATATTTGCAGTCTACCGTAGACAAATATAAGCAGAATTAGACATTCTAAATTGTTACAAATGTAACGCAATATTTAAATCCGGGTGAAGGCTGTATTAATGATTACGGAGCGGAGCGCGCCGCAGTCCGGTTTGGATCTGCCCTCCGATTTTAGGCTGTTTTTCAATTCCTTGCACATCGTGCAGATGATGGTTCGCTGAATATTTTTATGAACAGCAGGAATGAATGTGAATCCGTGCGCGAGCGAGCCCAAAGCAGCGGAGCCCCGAGCGGAGTTGCGGTCCCGGCGTGGCGGTGGAATTAGCTGGAGCTGTCGGAGTGCCGGGATTGACACCCTGAGAAGAATGCTTTGTTTGTTTGCTCAGCAGTCATGTTTAATGCTCTTCGCTTATCAAGGTGATCAGCATGGTTCAGATAACACATGCCTGACACCGCCTGCCTTTTCTCACCAGCGTGTTGACCTTTTGTCACGTTTGCTTTTCTCTGGTAGGCAATTCCTGGCTTTAAGTGTGAATGGAGTAAATAATTCACATCAATATTTAATATAAATTATTAAAGTTTCTGTCAGCTCTTACAGTTCATGGTTTTATAGAGTTGGAGTAGTTCATCAGCCAAACAGATGAATTGTGCAGCTCAGCTGGACATTAGAGCTGCTCCATAGTGCTGCCGGGATCGGGGGAGGAAGCAGGGAATTAAATAGGAAAGGTAATGCAATCTGGTCCTTGAACACTATATATTTTTCACTAGTGCACATTCTTTAGGAAGGTTCAAAGTACCAGATAAATATCCAGCAAAATTTATTTTGTTTTTCCTGTACTTTTTTCCCCCCTTCATGTTGCAAACAGAAATGCAGAAAATCCCATTGACCCTGGCGTTTTCTTCTACTCTTTGTTACTGGCCTTCCCTTGGTGCTCCAGCCCCTTCCTGGGCTTAGGCTGGGAGCACAAGGGTCTGGGGTTAGAGTTTTTTTTTTCTCTTTATGTCCTTTTTCTGCTTTTAAAGACTGATGTGGAGCACTAAGGTGATAAAGTTTCTGGGGGTTTTAGACCTTGTTAAAAATTATAGTTTATATTTTGCAAAGTTACTGTAGAATCTGAAAATATTTTTTAAAGGAGAAAGCTCTGGCCTCTGATTGTAACAGTTCAAACGTGTTTATAGCTTCAGGAGTTGGATAAAAATAGCATGTTTTGCATAAAAGCACATAGTAAAAGTCATTATGCACTTGCTTTAATTTTATACTCTTTTAGGTGTTTCAGTTCTTTTGTTCATGATCGGTTCAATGCGTGTTGCACAGTCGTATGGACTGTAACAATGTGAATCACTGAACATCCTGCGTCCTACAAATCCATCACCTGGAAGGGGGGTGGGTTTCTATCATGTGTTTACAGGTCAAACGCTTTTGCTATACTTCAGCAGTGCATCAACATTTTAAGCCAATCTCTCATTCCTCATTGTCCAGCAGGTGGCTTTGTTATAGATTGTTTAATTTTTAATCATTTATTGTAAGTGGAAAATGGAATTTAATAATATTATCCTGAGAGCGTTTTTTAAAAGAACAACAGTTTTCCAGTGTGTCTGTGCTGTACGATGGGGTCAATGGAAGCATCTAGAGAGCTTCAAGTACACAATCTAAATTAAGATTCTAAACAGGCATTACAGATGCTGGTAACTTTGGCAATTATCATTTTGTTTGGTGAACAGTAGTAAAACAGTGTGCGGTAAAAGTGTTTAGAGAGAGAGGATAAATAAATTGAACAGTTTTGCAATGCAAAGTGGTTTGTGGTGTTTTTGAGGATTTCTTGGCTCTTGCTTAACTGCTATTGTGAAGCCTGGAGCAGATTTTCCCATTGCTAATGCCCTAGAAGTATTAATTCACTTTGATATGCTAATTAGAGGGCATTATGCAAGAAATGAGATTAAGTGGCAGCATGAAGCCATTTGCCTGTCAGTAAATTGAGAGCTTTAGCATCAGGAGGAGCTTTGTTTTTTCTGAGTTTCTCTTGGTTTTGCATATAAATAAAATTGATTGAAAGGTCTAGAGAAGCTTCTAGAACATTGGTGGTTCTTTTTCTCCTTCTATGATTATTTAAACTTCATGTTAAAGCCTTTCTCTGAATATTAATTGATCTAATGGGAGATACTGAACATGAAGAATTTCATTGTATTCTCAGTTACTGTATCTTAACAAAAGGAAAGTATTAGAATTCTTTGTGTCATCTGATTTTTGTGGGATTATTTTAGATATATCTTACAGCTTTGTATTGTAACCTCTCTGCCTGCTCACAGCTCCTGTGCTGAGAGCTGTACCTGTGTGGAGGTAGTTGTGTCAGTTCTGCTGGTTTTGGGACTGGGATAATTGAGGGCCTGACCAGCTGAAGGCAAATGGAAAGCTCAGATTCCTGGCCAGTGGGGCTGTGGACATTTTTCACCCCCACTCACCCACAGCATTTCCCACCATTGCTGATGCAAATCACACGTGTGTTTTCCTTCCTTTAGGAAGGAAGGGGGTGTAATATTGACCATAGATTTTATTCAACTGCCAGAATTTATGTTAAAGTAACATTAAGGGATTGACTTACAGCCATAAGAGTGAGGAAATTTGGAGTTAATAGTTAAACTCTGCCCTTAACTCAACTCATTGAACCTATTTATTAGAGCATATATGATACATAAGATCACTGTGCTGAGACCTCTGCAGTAGCAGGACATTCCAGGATGGCTCAAAGATGAGAAATTCTGATCTAGTTCACGTTTTCCTGTTTTTTGGGGGTTGTTTTGTGTGTGTGTGTGTGTGTGTGTGTGTGGTTTTCATTTAGCCTTGGAGTTGCTTTATTACAGTTTTGCGAATAATTTTTTTTTTACAATACTGTTTAAAAAAATAAAGCAGAGACGTAATTCTGGAAATTGAACAAAAATTTATCAAAAAATAAACCCAAAACAAACCTGACCCCAGCCTCTCTATTCCTCTTTGCCTGAGCATGGCAGAATGTTGGCTGTTTGAGTGCCCATCTCCTCCACAGATCGTTATCGCAAAGTCAATCAGGGGAGCAGTGCTGGAGTGACAGTGTTTGTTATGAGCCCCAATAGTTATTTAAAAGAAAGGAAAAAGGATAAAGAAATGCCCGAGAGCTGCGTGCTGCGGCTGTTCATGCTGGATGCACATGCTCTCCCTGATCCTGGCAGCTGAAGTCTATCACTGTTGGGAAATTTTTAACATGAACCACATGAGACACAAACCACGGCGGTTCCCCCGGAGCCACGGGGGTTTTCACGTCAGCGCAGGACAACTGGCACGTGCGCTGCGGGTCCCTGCCCGCCATCCCTGCCCTGGGCGCCCGCCCGCCCGCAACAAAGGGGCCCTGGTGTGGCTTTCATGGGAAGAAGCGTTATGTCCCTGCTCGCCCGCAGTTCCCCAGAGCCTGGCCCAAAGAATCCCATCAGGAATTTATAACCCAAAACTTTAGTTGTCATAGCGAACCTTTTTGATACTGGGAGGAACAAAACGTCACCCGACATTGCAAAGTCAGTTCTCACAAGCAGCAAAAGGAAGCGTTGCTGGGCTCCAGCTGCTCATTTTGGGCTTCAGATTGTTGAACAAAAGAACTAAGTAATGAAAATGTTCTGAGGCCAACCTTGACTTTCCCAGTACCAGTAGACCCCTGATGGCGTTGTTTCGGGAGAAGGCGGTGCTGGAGAGGACATCTTGCATTACTGGGTTGAGTCCTGGTGCTGCTGTTGTCTTGGGAAGAAACTTTCCTTCCAGTCGAGTGAGGAGGGATGTGGTGACTGTGGAGCAGATCTGGAGCTTGGCCGCTGCTCACGGAAGTGAATGCAAGAGCTCTCTTTTCCTGTCTTTAAAATGGGAATATTATCAATCAGATTTTTTTGTGAATCTTGTGTTGAGTTGGTGATACGTGTTGAAAAAGGAATATTTTATCAAGTAGAGGGTCTAATTAAAATTCTCACGTAAGAAGTAATCTATCAACACTATTTACAGTATCCACTTCATTCCAGTGTGGTGAGACCCAGCGGTGCTGCCTCCTGGAGATGAAGAGATTAGGCTTTCCTTAGACTTCTCCTTTTCTTGGCTTTAATCAGGAATGTTTGTTTTTTTAATCCATGGTTAGACCTCTGGCAAAAGGGTATCGGGACTTCCTGCCTTGCTTGGTTGGTTGGTGTGCTCAGTACAGAGAGAGACAGTTTACTCCTGTCGCTGGGGATCAGTTCTTCCCTTGCCTGGTGGCTCTTCGTGGCAAGGTGGCACACTCAAAAGACTATTTCAAGCACACTTTCATATATTTGTTGATTAAAGAAGGAAGTGTGCTTTTAGTGAGGTTTGTAATTACAGAACACCCAAATGTTTGCTTATTTTCTTTCATGTGAGATCCTGGTAGCGTGATTGACTGTCACTAGTAAGAACAAGTTACAGTAGATTGTGCAATGATTCTTATTTGACTTCAAGGATGTATTTATTACCATTTTTGAACAAATTATACTAACATGAAAAGTTGTGGAAATGATTGTGCACTAGATAAGGTGATACATTACAGGAGTGGTTGGGTTTATGGAGCTTTATGCTGAGGTTTTCTCAGAAATTATAGCACAGTCCTGTCACTATAAAACCTGGAGATGCACTTGGTAATAACATGCAGTGGAGGGATTTTTAGGATTTCACTTGTTATTCAAATAGAGTGAAAACTATCAGTTTTTCTACCTCATATTTCTTTCCTTTGTTGCACTGGGTGAAGTGGGGAAAGAAAGCCCATGGACGACAGAGCGGGCACTGGGGTGTGGGCACTGCAGCCCTGCTGGGTCCTGCCGGGTCCTGCCGGCATCGCTGGCTCCGGTGCGATGGAGCTGGGGAGGTTTTGGCACTGCTGGCAGCTCCCTGGGCACCCAACACTGGCATGGGACACTGCAGAAGATTTGCCCTCCATAGGCAGCTGAGGATTTTTTGTGTGAATTATTTCTTACTTCCCCTCCACTTGTTAGGGCAGTGACGTGATATCGATATGGAGCTTGGGAACTTATTGACTTGTTGGTTCTTGACCTTTTGACTGTGACCAAGTATAGAAATTGAATGTCTGAAAATTAAATGATAGACTCTCTATACATAAATTCTTGGATGTCAGTGTACTACATGAACTAATTTCGGTTTACCTAAATTTATGGTATTTTGTGTTCAATAACGGAAATATTTCTTCCTTTCAATATACCCAGAGTCTAATAATATTGTAGTTGCTAGCACTAAACAAATCCATTTCCTTTTACTGACTGATTATCATAACAGCTGCTGTTTAATCACCGAGATTGTTATGTAACTTTTAAATCTCTAATATTTTGGAGAGGAGCAAGCAGCATCATCTTGCAGCATAACGGCGTGATGTCATCGGTGCCGAACCGCACGCCTGTGTTCCGTGGGGCTCCAGCCTTGAGTTCTTGTTTAGTTTAGTCATATTTAATGGGCTGGGAACACTTGCTGAGCAAACTGCCTCCTTTGAAAGGAGACCCGAAGTAACACACGGTTCGCGTCCCGTTTTGCATGAAGCGAGGAATGGGGGTTTGTTTTCCTGCCGTAGAGCTGCGGCGCTCCGGGCGCTTCTGTCCGGTGGGATCAGCTCCCTGCCCTGCACCTGCGGGGAGGGCGGGCGAGCGGCGCTCCGGCTTGGTGGCCAAGAGCGGGGCTCGGGCCTCCAAGCCGGGGTGACAGAGCTGGCAATATTGTTCTCTCCGAGTGCCTCAATAAGGCTGTGGTCAGCACTAATGTAAATATTTGTACAACAACCATGTTCTACAGCCTCTGATTTAATGGTAAAAATCTGCCCTGAACGCCTGGGTAAATATATGCTGAGAACAGACGCCCATTCACTGGAGAAACAATTGACTTTAGGTTCTTTGTTGCTAAAGTGGCCCCCAGTGATGGGCTGCGAGGCGCAGATAGGGCGGTGCGGGCGCGGGCGGCTGCGGGCAGTGCCCGGCGCGGGGAGCGCGCAGCGCCCGCTCCGCTCCGCTCCGCTCCGGCGCGGGAAGGGGAACTTGTCAATGGAAGAAAAAGAACTGTAATCGCACATTTACATATGCTCCTAATTGTTGATTTGGGGATTTTCTATGAATATGGCTTCACAAAACAGATGCTGTTTAAGAAAAGGGGGAACATAATTTTGTGGGCAATGAATTAAGTGTTTTTGTGGCCCTCTCATCCGTAGCTAGGAGCAGTTTGTGGACCGCGTCTGTGAACGCCGCTCATAATTGTTTTTCACACATAAGTTATGCAAATGAGCTTTTATGGCAACTGGCATAACAATTAGCATCCTCCAGCAATATTTTAGCAGGTTAATTGCAAAATTTCTAAATTGTACATCTGACTTGTTAATTAGGCATGACAGAGGTGGTAAAATAGTTATCTTCAGGCAGTGGCAGCCAGGAGCTGCTTGAAATGCAAAGAGCAAGGATTGATTGGATTTGAGGGTTACAATTGTGGGAGCACTGCTGTTGTCAAGTGCCGCTGAGCAGCTCTGCTCCATCGGCTGCCTCAGAGCAAGAACCACGTCGGTGCTGAGAGGATCCTGCCAGTTACAAATCTGCTTTATTTAACTCTGAAACTCTCCAAATCCCGTCTGCGGGAAGTGCCCAGCTCCTGCCTATTCCTTCGTCTCTGGCCCAAGGCAAGGGGAAGCCATGGACCTGAAGTTGTAATTTTGATTTTATTTACAAATACGCCTGAAAGTTCAGGTGCTGGCACAGATCAGCAAACACTTCTGTTTTTCAGGTAAAAATGCTGTTGTCCATCTCCACCATGTGCTGAGAATTCTGCCTTTGCTTCCATTAAATTGCAACCTTTGCTGCCCAGTGTTTTCAGATGGTGTTGGTTGCATTTTATAAGCATTACTTCCTCAGCTTATTTCACTTAAATCCTTGCTTTCATATATCTTTGTGTGTCTTATAATATTAATCATATTAAAATACAAAACCCCATGCTATTTGCAATAATCCCTTTTTAGGCTGTCGGAGGTATATCTGGATGATTTAAACAAGATTGGAACACGCAAGTCTTCATCCTGGGAACGTGTTCCAAACATCCCCCAGTGCTGCCTGGAGCAGATAAGGGTGTGCTCAGCAGAGGTGCAGCCTCTTGAATCACATCAGCACAATTGGCCAACACAGAATCTTCTAAATACATTTTACTGTTTTTGAATTCTGATTTTCATATAAAATGCAGATTTCTGAGCTAGTTTAATATTCAGTAAGTTAAAGGGTGATAGCAAACAGAGGAAAAAAAAGCCACTGAACAAGTACCTCTGGGAGCCAGAGCAGTGGTTGGCGCGCTGTGAGCTGTGTGTGGCTGTGCCATTTGTCTGGGTTTTGCTGGGGGACTCTGTTTTGTGGCTTAAATAAAGTCAGTCACAACTGAGTACCAATATAGTACCTGTAAGCAAAAAGAAAATCCGCTAAAGCACATGTGGAATTTCATGTCCTCTGTTTTCTCTATATGCATTCTCTTGATTTAGCCACATGGTTTTTAAAATTAGGATGTTATATTTTCATTTAAAAAGTAAATGTTCCTGCATGCATAACTGTTCTAATATTTTACATTTTCTTGTGACATGTGTATATGGAGTAAGTGCCATTTATGATATGTTGTCATCAATAATTTTGTCACAGAGAATAAAAGCCTTTAAACTCATCCACCCACTGGAACGTTTTATCATATTTATTTTAAGAGATATGAAATTAGCAGAACAATTGAGCTCTTTGTATATGGGAGATGCAAATGTAACTGAATATTTACCTTTAATGAAGGACAGCATAAATATCTCAGTATCAATAAATTATATGCAGTAGCAGAATATTCCATAGGCACCTAACAAATAGTTCCCTTTTTCCTCTGGATTCCCGAACTGCATTGTCTTTTAGGATAGTTGAATTTACAGTACACAGTGAAATTAAATGTTGGTTAACTTTTGGAAACAATCCATCATCATTGGAAAATACTGGGAATTGACTAGATGTAAACCACACTTTCAAATCATCACATTCCCTGATTAAATGCTCACTTGCACATTTTAAGGAAGAGTTTACTACAGTGGTGCCTCAGTAGATAGTATTTGGAATGGAGTAACCATTTTAATGAGGTTCATCAAGAGATTTCAGCAGGGAATGTTTCAGGTGTGTTATGGCTTTTGTCTTGTCACGACGCACATCTCGGTACCGTCAGAGGAGTTCCAGAGCAGCTCTCCCCTCGTTTGAGACAATAAGGAATTCCGTGGTACGAGTGAGCAGGGAAAGGCAGGACCTGCTGCACTGTGCTCCGTGTTTGAGTGAGCCAGTGAGTAAATACACCCCACGGTTTAAATGTACATCACATTTTAACTGTCCTAATATTGATCATCCTATGGAGGAATGCCATGGAAGCCTACTGGTTATTAGTGTAAAGAGGGTCAGAGGCAGAGCCGGGCACAAAGCAAGTGCTCTCATGGTAATGATGCTGCTATTTATAGATCCCCATTTCATTAGTTGCAGAGTTTCAGGGAAGAGATTTTCTCTAGGGGAAATGGATACTTGAAGTTCATTTTCTTCCTGATGCACATTAAGGCAGAAACGTGAACAACCTTCAGGATAGGACACAGGGATACAAGATTTTGTTTGACCATTTTCCCTGTAGTTGTGTGCGGTGCTGATGAGTGACTGCCAGCTGCTGCTCCTTCCCAAATACCTGCCACCATTTTTGTCATGAGGGTTTTTTTTCCCCTTAGAGGAATTTCGTTTTTGCAGGGTGCCAGGCCAGTAAACTGAGCACTGTTGCAATGTGTTGCTTTATAAAACTAACAAATCTCAATCACCTGACTTGGAGCAGCCCCACTACAGCTGGCACACACCTTACTTGCAGCACCTACAAACTACAGTTGCAGTTAATCACAGCTGGGCTGGGTTTTCTTTTTTACTTACTCATAAATACAAAAATTTGTTGGAGTATCTGAAAGCTCAATTGTTTAACTGTACTTTGTATCCTCCTGTGAAATCCAGGTAATCAAAGCTCCCTATAATTTTTGTGTGCCTTTATTTCTAGAGCTTTCCTTCTTGGAATTCTTGATATCTTGATTTTTTTTTTTCCTTTAAGAGAATATTTACTTAGTTAGTATTCACTTAATTAGAACTGACTGTTTAATGTTTTCTGGGAGGGTATTTATGGTATTTTCTTTGCCATATTTGCATTCCAGAAATTAAGTCCCCATGCCATTATTCGGCAAGCCTTTCATACATTAGAATGATGAATTGAAAGCAGAAATGGGAAAAAGACTGCAATGCAATGAAAATTTAATCAGCGTCTTCTGCTGCTTTAATAAGGCAAATAATTCTTATTGGCCGCTGCGTTAAGGTTTCTAATATTTAATTCATAACAAACCTTGCATTATTCTGCAGCAGCATCGACAGCTCCACTTTGCTGCCTGCCAACAGGCAACCATAAAAACTTAAAAGCAGATGTAAATGTCTGAAACACGGAGAATGATTGGGTCTAAAGCGGTCAGAAAAAATCAACAGTATTGCCAGAGAGTTTGATAAATCCTTATATACACTCTAGCAAGGTACAAATGGTATTAATTAAACTCATTAACTGTGTTGATTTTAAGGTTTTGAGGTCCGTTCTTTGAAATGTGTGATTTTTATAGTTCCTGAGACTCCGAAACGAAAGCAGATGCTGGGCTGGCAGTGCAGGGTGCTGAGCGCTGATCAGCTAGAAGGATGTTATAATTCAGGCAGATTCAGCTGATTTTCATATTTAGGGTATTTGTTGCATTGGAATGGTAAAACCGCTGTAATTTGTCTTACGTGCGCGTCTAATGCTGGAATTAAGCGAGGAACGAGCTCGTCCTCCGCTCCCCTTTCAGCCCTCTCAGCCCAGCAGTGACGTTCATCCATTACAGAATCCTGCATGTGGAAAAGGCCAGATTGGTGTTTTGGTCTCCTCCCGAAGCCTTTTGCTGTCCGGGCAGGCTGTGGCGGAGCGCCGGCGGGATGCTGTGCCCCAGTTTGGGGCGGGAGGTGTGACTGGGGCTGAGCCCCTGTGCGTGGCAGTGGCACCCTGCCAGGGCTGGGTGCGAGCTCTCCTTACAGCGAGGGCTGCGCCTGCTCGCACCGCTTCTTGAAATGGCTTAATTGGTGTCAGCACCCCAGGGATAAAGGCCTCCAACACTGAAATCCACACGATTCACCCTGTCTCTGCTCAGTGTAGGGAAACTGGTAACAACTGGTGGTGAATGAGGAGTGAACGGTGCTATAACAATACTCGATGATGTTTGGGATGACAGAAATTAATACGCACTTGCTTGAAGAAAGCAATGATTAATGGCAGTGAGCAAGGGAATGCTGTCCCTCCTTTAACTCCACTTTGATGGGGATTGAAAAGCAAAAGGCTGTTTTCATTCTCTCACGCAAGCAGAGGTCACCCAGAGTACATTACAGCAATTTTTCCTCTCTGTTTTTTATTTCATAAATATTATGATAAGCACAGATTAGATAGATTTTTTTTCATGGAGGCTTAAAAGGATATTTTCTGTCTGTTTGCTGCTTGTGCTCAATGAAGAAATCGGGTTTCTTCTGTTTATGTGTTAGATCGTTATATTCAGTGGAATAATTAACACAAATAAGAATTTTAAAAGCTTACTATTGTGTTAGTTTTTCTGAGGTTTTACAGATGGTATTTCATGGTCTCCATTTCCAAAGTGCTGAGAGGTCAAAATGAGGCAAGGAGTATTGCTGGGGAAAGAAAAAAAAAAGGTTAAAAATCCAAGATTCCTCATTGAATTGTTGATGTAAATATATTTTGCAAGATCCTCACACTTGTCAGTGGCTTTTTAAGCTATTTGATAAAGAATATTCTACAAGGAGCCTGAAATAACACAACACTGCTTTGGATAATGAATTCTTCATCTAAGCAGAACTTTAAAACAAAGTACAATGTTGGCATTTTTTTCTTTGAGTGAGAGGGCTGATACATCTTTGGGATCCGACAGGAAGACATAAATTAATAGAGTTCTGGAGATCAGTTTCTCATTAATAATCCATTTTGTCATGGTTCTTGGCATTGTCAGCCTCGGAGCTGGTTCATATTTTGCTAAAGGATAAAAGCACATGATGTCTTAAGGCACAACATAAGGAGAGGGAGTTTATCATCTTCTGGAAAAACCATCTCTGAAAAATAGATTGTTTTCCAGGAAATAAACGTCAATTGCAGGTTTTATGCATTTTTAATCTTCAAACAGGTTTTTTAATGTGTACAGTTGCAAAAATAGACTCTTGAGTTGGAAGAGGTTGTTGCCAACAGCCGTTGCTTTGTCTTTGTCCTCTCTGCTGATTTGGGATTTTATTTTCTAGAAATTGCAGTGGATCCCAGATCTTTAGTTTTGCTGGTTTAGACTCTCTGGCAGATTGTGTCCAGTTAAAGACGTATAATTAAAAAAAAAAGATGGGTCTTCTTTTGAAAGGGTAAACATGAAACCTCTGTTGCATTTGTGCTTTCCCAGCAATGTGGGACATCTCACAGACCACTGTATGTTTCCCCAGTATATTCAAACTGGAAAATGTTGCTTTTTCCTGAGTATGATGATATAAATGGGAGTCACCTTTTTGAAGTATTGTCTTTGGTATTTTATGTATCTTTAGGTAATGACAACCTGGAAAACAGTGTAACCACCAAAAGTGTTCTGCTTGTGCTATCATCCCAAGTAAGGAAGAAAGGAGATCTGATTTAGCTGCCTGCCCTTTATTTTATATACTGAAGAATGACATAATGCAGATCTCCTCAGGAACGCGTGATGTGTTTGGGAAGGATAAAGGGGAGGATGAAAAGATGGCATTAGCCCAGATTGCTTAGCTGTAAGATTTAACTGGGTTCAAACATTTAAAATTTAATCAAAGATAAATGGCCTACTTAAAACGGCGTAGAGGGAGGAAGTGGGAGGTTCTGGTCAGAGGGCTGAAGGGAGCTGGGATCCTGCTTGGGTCATAGTCGGGATCACCAGAAAGGAAGCAGCATGAGCCAGGAGTGCACTGCTGAGCAGAGCTGGGCAGTGGAGCAGCAGGATGGGGTGCTGTGGCACCTCGTCAGCGCGTTGTTTGGCAGAGGTGTTGTGGAGGGGAAGGGATGTCACTGGGGTGACACTGGAGGAGCCCCAGCCAGGCTCACAGGCGCAGCAGCACGAGGCATCCGCGGTGTGGGTCCCACTGACCCACCAGTCACAGGCAAGAGATGCATGGCATGGTCCCAATCCTTTGAATATAAACATACCAACTCCTTTGGATGGTCTTTTGACCTCCATGGGCTTAATGGTAACTCTTAAGGAACGTGCAGAACAGGGAACACTGTGGGTGCCTCCTCCCCGTGGTTCCTGGGTGGGTGGGTCACCCTGTCCTGGGCAAGCGCTGGCCAGAGGAGCAGCAGCATTGCCACGCCCCAGGGCTGGTGTTTACCTGGAATATTGAACCCTTTCCAGCTTGCTTTCTTGCCTGAAAACAGGAAAGGTTTGAATTATGAAGATTTAGAACATGCTTCCTTCCACGGAGTTGCAAAGGACATTTGTCTCAGCACATTGTAGTGAAATTTTAAAGAGCAGGTTTTGACAGGAGACATTTTGCTGACACAGAATATTTTGTTCACTTCTGACTCTCAAATAAGTGCTACTTCTGTCATAATGATTGATTTATATTCGGTTTAGTCCATACATTTTACATCCTCTTCTTTAGTGCTTATGGCTCCGTGGTTTCAGAACAGCCCAGTTCAACACTGGTACAACAAGCATGGCATCACATTCACATTCCACTAATAAAACAAACCTGGTTGTAACAAGGTGCAGGTATTTTGTGCTATGGTATATTTAGAATAAAATGACAATTTTTATTATCTTCTGGAAAAAGAAAATTTTAAAATGAGGATTTCTGTTAAAAAATTGGTTTTACATAGTTGTAATTTAAATTGTTTCTAATAACTGGGCCTCAAAGGCCCACTGACCTGCAGAATGCTGCTCCCATGGCTCTTATTACAGGTGCTATAAAATTAAGTGCTGAGCATCTTTACTCTCCCTGGAGGTGTGCTGTGAACTGCTGGTGCACAGCAAAGTGCCAGGTTCTTCCCCAGTCCGGATCTGGCCCTCCAGCACCACTGGAAACCTCAGCTCAGGCGGGCAGCTGCTCTGCATTTACATTAACCCTGTTTCTTCTTCTTGGACAGGAGTCTCAGCACGTTTCAGTCTATAAATACTTCAGGAAAAAGACCTGGAGCCTTTGCTTTTAGTTTTGTTTGGAATATACCCTCCAGGTTGCCAAGTTGTTCCCCTGAGGGGAGGGCTCTTGCTGGCGCATATGTTGGTGGTTTGAGGCAGAGGAAGCTGGTTTGTGTTCATCTCTCAGAGCATAGACTCTGCTCCTCTCTGGTGTCTGGATCCAGAGATCTTTGGCACCTGCAGTGGTGGGGTTTGGGTTTTGGTGACACAGCCTTGATTTCTTGGTGATCCCTGAGAAGTAGCATCTGCTCGTTCATGTCCTTGTAAGCATTTACACAGAGCAGGTACCACGCTGGTGTGTGCAGCATTCTGAGTGCTCAGTGGCACTGCAGTCTGGGAAAAAGACAAGACTCCTGTATTTTCAGGAAAAGAAACAAACTTGTCCCTAGTGGCCGCTGCAGTGGGACCATCTGAATAACAGATTTCCATGTTAGCTGAGCTGGGGCTTTTCCAAGGAGTGAAGCCAGTGGTCAGTTCTCAGTGTGTCCAGGGCTTTGCCCAGTGGCACGTTGGAGTGGACAGAACCACTGCCCACAGCTGGACCCTGCGGGGCAGTGCCCACCCCAGCCAAGGTCACCCACTAACTGATTCTGGATGAGGCTGTAGTCCTGTCCTTCAGAATCAATTCTCATGCATATCTTATTATTATGGAATTATATACTGCTCCTTCCTATCTTCGAAAAATATCCCTAAGAATCCCTAAAAATATACCATGTGAAGGGCTGTGTCAGAGCAGGTGGATTTCCTGAGCCCTTCCTTGTCTGTGAGAGATGACTCTTTGTTCCTGGACCCAGTGAGGAACAAGCAGCATGAAAAGGGTCAAATCCAGCTGCCTTTGGCTTTGCTGCAAACATATATACAGAGAGAGATATTTAATTCTTGGAGAACGAAGAAACTAATATTCAACAAGGCTTCAGGAAAAAAGGGCTTCCAAGATGTTACAGATTTTGGAAATATTTGACAATGTTACCAGCATCAAATACTGACACAAAACCCTTTCTCCAGAAAATCTTTCACAGTTGTGCCAAGAAAAGCAGCTTCGATGGAACATTTTCATAAACTATCATCAGTTATGCAGCAGCAGCTTCACAAATCAGAAATGATATCTTCAGGCACTGCTGTCAAGTGTTATTCAAATAATACCAGCCTCACATTTGAATAACAGCAGACATTTTGAATTAATTAATCAGATGAGATAGTCTAGGCCTTTTCTCATTAGTCTCTGGGTCAGGCATGGGAAGATATATGCGTTGGTGATGATATACTTGTCTTTAATCGTGATTTATGAAGATTTAGGATTGTGTGTGATTTGTCAAAGGTTCTGGGAAAAGACTGGTGCATATTTCATTACCTAATCTGAGATTGATTTCATGATGCCGAGAGATAGAACCCTATTGTTGGGGAGGGGGGGGAAACACAGGTAGACACAGCGTCCCAGGGTTTTACTGGCTTATCTTTGTGACTGTCAAACAATGCTGTAAACTTTTACTACCAGCAGTTAACAATTCCTGCTTTAATTATAGGCAAATTCTTCATTTTGTCCAAAGGGGAAGCTGCAGGAGTTTTTTAGTTAAAAAGCATAACAGACCTTATAGCTATGACCCAGTGTAAATCATGGACAAAGTTGGCAAATTTCATGGCTTGGTCATGGTGAAAATATAAAATTTCATGGTTTGTCACAGATTAATAGAAAAATCCTATTAAAACTGTGCAAATAACAGCACAACAAGTTAGGTGAAGCTCCCTACATGGCACCTTCCTGCTCACAGCATTTATTTTAGGTTAGAATTGCTGTGGACAACATGAGGCCTTTTGCAGGCTTTTTTCTGCTGCAGTGTTTTCTACTCAGTTTAAATTAGTAGTTCTTTGGTTTGGACTGAATAATTATTGTGATTGTTTTGAAGCATTATTTACATGAGAAAGTGTGTGTGACATTGCTGCAGCAGTGAATGGGGCCTGGGAAATGAAATATTTGAATACAAATTCTGTATTTTTTTAAAATCCTAGAGATGGCTGTGTCTAATAACTCATCAGTAATCAGGACTTTTGGTATTGGAACAAGGTCTGAGCCATGCTGGGTCCTCAACTGCTGCAGCCAAGCCCTGCCCACGTCTCTTAGATCAGCAGACCGCGGCCAAGCCTGAAGTTCCCTGCAGATTGCTAATCACCTACTTCCTCAGCTTTAATCAGAAAGTTCATGTCTTTTACTGTTCTTGGTGCAATTTTGCAGCCCATCTATCACAGCCATACGGCTCTGGTGATGTTCCATGTCTGTGCAGCCCCATCTCCCACGGCCACTGGCCCTCCTGCTCAGCCTTCGGGGCTGACCAAAGGCCAGGGCAGGGCTCTACTATACAGGGTTTGTAATGTTTTAATTTTTTACTATTTTGGTTGCATCCTGAATTTTGATAGGTGATACAGGAATTTGGATCTAGGCCAAGATACTCCAAACATACTGAGCTCTTCCACTTGATCTTGTAGAGGGAGCAGTTTGTGCTGAAGTGGCCGATTTAAGAAGAAAATGGCAGTTGTTCTACATTGGAATAATGATGAAAAAGAATCAAAGTCTCAGAATAAGGGCTTCTAAGAATGACATCAAAATAGTCATTGCTGATAGCCATCAGTAACAGCTTTGTATCATAAATGGCCCAGAATTGCACATATGAAGCTTATTTAAAAAATGAGTTTGTGCTATTTTCATGTGAGACATTTCTTTCCAAATATAAGGTTGAGAAATATGTTTTTAGGGGAAGGGTGCAATGGTTCAATAATCACATGAATCTGAAATCTCAGCCTTTATGGGAGACAGAATGATGAGTTAGCAGAAAGGAAAAACACCACAATGTGAGAAATAAGTTCATGGTTCCCATTAAAGAAAACCATGTGGATGAGTGTTGTTTATATCAAGTTTACAATTAACTGTTGTCAGGTCACTTGCATCAAGAGCTTAATCTGCTCTCTGACCAACAACAGGTAGAGGGAGTAATTAAAGAACAACTAATCACAGAATCATTTAGGTTGGAAGATTATCAAGTCCAGCACTGCCAAGGCCACCACTAACACATGTCCCAAAGTGCCGTAACTACATGGCTATTAAATCCCTCGAGGGATGAGGACTCAGCTACCCTCCTGGGCAGCCTGTGCCAGGGCTGAACAACCTTTTCTGTCAAGAAATTTTTCCCAATATCCAATCTAGTGTCCCCTGGTGCAATTTGAAGCTGTTTCCTCTTGACCTGTTGTTTGCAAGAAGAGGTTGACCCCCACCTGGCTCCAATCTCCTTCAGGTAGTTAGGGAATTGAGAAGGTCCCACCTGAGCCTCAGCCTTTTCTTCATCCTTTGTCACTGTGGCTTCCATCACATCCAGTAAAGGACGGAGATTCAGCTTAGCCCTCTCTTTGTTGCTAATATATTTACAGAAACATTTGATTGTCTCTCATGGCAGTAGCGACGTGAAGTTCTAGTTGGACTTTGGCCATTCTGATTTTCTCACAGCATAACCTGGTGACAGTAGTTCTTCAGTGACAGTGCAATAGTCATTTGTCTCTTTTCCCCATCACAGATAGGCATGAAATATAGTAGGAAAGAAAAAAAAAAATAGGCTTGGATTATTGATTAGTGTTTTGCTAATAAGAAATTAAATTTATGGACCACTGCCATTCTCTAGCTCTGCTTCCCCATAAGTTAGTTGGCAGCTGCAGGCATGCTCAGCAGAGCCGCGGCTGGCCCGGGCTGGCAGCTGCTGCCTCGGGAGAAAGATGTTTAACCCTATTAGTCAGGTCATTTCGCTCTTTTTGTGGGGAGGTCAACAAAAAAGAATTGTTTTCTGAAGTCGAGTTTCCCAGCTTTCCTTTTGAAAGTGAACGAATTGCACCAGCTTCTGGCTGTGGTGTGGTGCCCAGATGTTGTGTGTGAGGGTGGGAGCCTCTGCCAGGTGCTCAGGTGCTGTAGTTATCAATACTGTGCATAAGCTCTGTCATATTTTGGCCAATAGAAGTTACATAGACACAACTGGGAGGGGGAACCTGGTTCATTGGCTCCTGGGGGCAGCTCAGGAAGGGACCAAATGCTCATCGGGGTGGAAGGGACATGAATGGAGGTGAATGTCCCTGATCAGAATCACTGGGAGCTGCCAGGTGATGGTGCCTTACCCCCCCCTCTTCTGTCCCAGTCGGCTGAAGCTCCATCCCTGCCCACACACCAGGACACTCTTGAAGCCAGCATTGCTGCTTCCCTGGAACAGCGAGGTGGGTGTGGGTCTGGGACACTGCACCCAGAGCATGGTGCAGCATGAGGCTGATTTAGGAAATTCCTTGACTTTTCTGGCGTTGCCAGTCAGAGCAAAGCATTTGATGTGTAGGAATCACTGAATCCCGAGTCTGTGGGTTGTGTGGCCTTTGTAAAGATGATAGCTGGGTGCCTGCATGACTGTTGGCTCTGCTCACAGTGCTTTCCCACGCTGCAGAGTGCAGAGTGCAGTGCAGTTGCAGTACAAACATACACTTCTGTATATTAAGCATGTGCATTAATATATTATTATTACTTGGACTAATAACAAATAGTAGTCAGTCAGTGAGATAAAAAAGGACAGAGTTCAATAGTAATTCGCAGACAGCTTAGCAATTACCCAGACAGCTTGCAGTCAGAAAAGCTGCTCAAATCTAGGATTACGAACTACACCGATGGCAGCTCTGCTGGGTGGGGTTTCACAGGGCGGTGCTTGCGTGTAGCTGTGGGACTCAGTTCCAGCACTACTCCTGAGGAACTTTCCCTTTACAAGCCAGAATCAACAATCATAAAAAACCCTCTGAAAGCCAGGAGGCTGGTCTCCAGAACCAGTTAAAATTATTTTTAGGTATTTATTTTCTGTATTGGAAAGATGTCTGTGCTTGCTTTGAGATTTTTCATCCTTAATGACATAAATCCCAAATTAATTTCTGTGACCATAATCAACATCAAACTACATGTGTGGCAAAACAGATTTTGCAGTTTTGTTTTTAAAATCAGTGAGTTTCCTTGCTTTATGAGTAAAGGTAGCTTGTCTCCTCATTACCTCAGCTGGTTTCGTTTATTCCTGTTGTATGTTCCATACCCAAGTCCCTGCCCTGGCAGTGTTGTGAGGGAGAGCCAGCGGAAGGCCAAGGAAGCACTTAAGTCCCATCTAAGCCTCAAGGCATAATCTCCAAACTTCTTTAGGAGCAGGGTCAGCGATGCTTGCGTCAGCCATTCAGCACACTCCAGGTGCCTGGGGTCACGAGGGCTGTGGGATCTGCAGCTCCAGGAGTGCAGCAGACCCAGGACAGATTCCTGTCTGCAGAGCAGTGCTGACCATGGATCTGTTCTTTTCCCAGCCTGTGCCTCCACCTTGTCCAGGGATGGCCGTGTTCTTGCTCCCCGTGGGGCAGCCCTGGAGTTTCCGGGCAGCAGGACTGGGTGGGCTGTGGTGGTGGTGTGGGGCTGATAGCTGGATTCCCCGTGCTGTTGTAGTACACACACACCCGTTGAGTTGTGCATTACAGTGACAGAGGATCGTCTCCAGAGGGACAGCGGAACGATGTGTTGGTGCTGCAGCCACGTACTCTGCCTGATGCCACAGAATCGATTAGTGCAGCAGTGACATTTTGTTATCCTGAGAGACAGAAGCTGGAAGTGTTCTTGAAAGTGCAACCTCCAGCACCAGGCGGGTGACATGGGTGGGGGCACCTCTGCCCTCCACACGCCTGCCTGTCGTGCCTGCCAGGGGTGGGAGAGCCTGGCAGCAGCTGCACCAGCTTCTCCTCTGCTAGTCTGTGTGCAAACAGAGCATCTCCCTGGGCAGATTTCCCTGCCCTTCCCAGCCCCTGCCATATGCAGGAATTGCACTCCTGCAATGTGAGGAGAGGGACTGGCAGGGCCACCCTGGGTTGGAGCCCTGCTGGCTCTGGCCCTCAGCTCCCAGTCCGAGCTGAGCCATGGCTGTGAGTTGGGCTGTTGTGTGTCCCTGTGTGTAAGGAGCAGCTGTGTGGTGCCATGGGGCACTCTGTGCACTGTGCCCATGGGAGTGACACTTAGTGTCATGACAGCCATGGGCATTCCCTGCTTCAGGCACGGTGCTCCCGTCCCCGTGGTGCAGGGACAGGTGGTATATTCACTGGTGCTGCTCCAGCACCATCACAATTTAGTTCCCACTTGGCAGCGGAAAAAGAGGCTACCTGGTTATTCTTGGAGCAGGCAACGTGTAGTTTTTGTAGGATAATGCTGAGGTACTTGCACTGTGTTAAAAAATTAATACACTTGTATCGCTACTGGAATTGGAGCCTGATTAGGATTGTTCCAGTACTGTAGTTTTAGCTTTTAATTACTTACTACATTACACAGTATCTACCAGCACTAATAGAGTACAGAACTGTCATAGCTTTTGTTTTAAAGTGCAGGACTGTGTGGTGCTTAATTGTGGAACAGTGTTGTTCAATTACATCTGAAAGTGTTTAATAAAGTATGGCACAGAAACGCAGATCGGAGTGGCATGTGTTAATTGGTGTCCGCGTCATTGACTCCATTTGGTTACGGTGATCACTGGGAGATGAGGACCGAGTGGCAGGTTGCCCAAATAGAGTCTTCAGCCCCAACTCTTATCCATACCACCGGCACATGCCCACACTCTCCCATACTTGCACGGATTTTCACACCTTGCACAGACACGGTGCTGTTATGGTGGCTGCATCCCCTGCCCTGCTCCAGGCTCCTGGCTAGCAGAGCACTGTGGCTGTGACATGAGAAGCTCTGCACACAACCCAGAGAGCTGGTCCCTTTCTCCCAGACCAGGTCAGGACCCCCCCAGGCAAACTCTTCTGCTGCCCACCATTGCTTTTATCCCTTTACCTCCACCCCTAGGGGCCAGTCTGCGCAGTGCCAGGGCTGCCCTATGTCTGAGCCAGCTCCCCCAGAGCAGGCTCTGCTGTCTGAAGCCAATTCCCACAAGTATACAAAGTGGTACTTACAGTTATTTCCTGAGTGGTGGTATTTTTCTTATCAATGCTCTACTTTTTACTCCATTTCACTGAAATATTCTCTGGAAGTATTTTTTTCTGGAATAAACATTTCAGCACATCAGGTTTGTTCCATAAGGGTTGATTGTCAAATTACAGCCTTCCTTCCTGCGAGCTCTGCGCTTTGCTATGGGATCAAATTGCATTAGGTATTTTTTCCTCCGATATAAACACAGAATAATAGTAATATCTTTGTTGTATCATATTTCTGAATGAAAAATAATCACAAACAGATTTTCACGCAGTGTTGCTGCAGAGCAGGAATGCTTTTCCTGCCAGCGGCCTCCCAAGGTGGTGTTGGGCTGCTCTGGTGGATCTGGCTGGCATCCCCTGTGTGATTTGGTGTCCCTTGATGCTGCAGTGCTCGCCACACACGCTTTCTACATTTTCTTGCCTGTGGTCCTGGAAGCCACCTAACATGCAGGTCATGTGCCCTTAATTTTCATTATGAATGGAGAGTAAAATGTGAAGGTTATTGCCTGGCAGTACAAATGCACTGGGTTTTTTTATTTAGAAGCTCTATTAGAAGTGTCAGGAGTCCCATAACAAAGCCGGGCAAATATCCGCAGAGACACCTTGTTGAGAAAGGCAACTTGGTTCTAAAAGGTTTGAATATGAATGTGGTTGTTTCTAATCAAGCAGTCCTTGAAAAGAATTCCCCACTAGTACTTACCTTTTTTTCTTTTTTTTCTTTTTTTTCCCTCTTTTTTTACCTTTTTGTTGTAAGTTGCCTGTTTTCCTCCTCAGGAAATGCTCATCATGCCAGCTTCTCATGCCAGCCAGCAATGGGCAAGAGGGAGGCACAGACAGGAGGGGATACTGGTGCTGGGGGAAAACCCCACATTAAAGTATCACCACATCCAGAAATGTAGCTCAGAATTCAGGATGAATGTGGTCAGAAAACTGCTGTGTTTTGTAAGTGAGTGGCTTGGCAGAAGTGGGCCAGTTTGGGGGTTTTGGGAACTGCTGCAGAGGTGGCTGCTGTGGTGACACAGCTGTCCTGGACAAAACCAAATCCTTTCATTTAGGGCAGGAAAAGGGGCATATTTCAGACTTTGTTGACTCCTTGGACAAGTGCATCCAGTCATGTGGGGACACATGGGCTGGTGCTGCCATCTGCAGCAGGTGCTCCCTTCATCACCAAGCAGAGACCTACCAAGGATACACTGGCAGTGTCCCCGTCCCCACAGGGCCGCTGCCGCTGAGTGGCAAATGCACCCATGTTTGAGCCAAGTGGGAGATAATAAATGAAGCCCTAAATACTTTCCCTGAATTAGTGTATTTATTCTAGCTTAGCAGTGACCATAGTTGGTGGTGCCTACGGTATCCTGCTAAGTTTAGGACCAGGTGAAGATGGGGACACCACTGGGAACTGCTGTGTCCTGCTGGCCACATTGTGGCAGTTCCTGAAATTCACCTGAGTTCACATTTTGGTGCTACACTTGGCTCCACAGAGATGTCATGACCAGTGCCATGACAATGTGAGTGGGCATGGTTGGACCTGGGCCTCGATGGGCAAGGGCAGGGGTCCCTCTGGAGAGGGGCGAAGTATCCCCTCAGAAATGTGCCTCCGTCCATCCTGCTGGACTCCCGTCAGTGTGGGGCTAAGGCACTATCCCCTGGGGGTGCATCTTGGCTCCAGTGCCTTCAGCACACTTGCAAACCTCCTTTTTTTTTTTTTTTTTTTTTTTTAATAAATTGTCAGTGTTTTTTCCCTCTACGAACCTGTAGCATCTGGCAGCAGGAAAGTGCAGTAGGACTCGCTGGCACTGTGGTGCAGAGCCTCGAAGAATTCCGTATTGTGACAACACATCAAAATAAATTGCTGTCAACAGACCAAAACACCAAGTGCTGTGATTCTGTCTGACGTGTGAAGACTCAGACAGGCTGTCTTGACAAGTTGTGGTGGAGCACCTGCAATTGGCAGAAGACAGTGATATAAATCTGATTTGCCTGATATGCAGCACCTAGATATCGTTAATGTTGGTGACAATAACTCTGCATAACATTCCCCAGACATAGATCTGATTTTTGTCTATTACTTGTGTTGTTTTTTGTCACTCTCTGATACTGGCTCTGCTTCCCTTCCCTGCTCAGGGTCTGCCTAGGAATTGCTTGGAATAATAAACTGTGTTGAAAAAGGTAATAACAAATTAAGGTTTAGTTCAGCCTCTTCTTAAGCAGGAAAAGGCAGCCCTTGTCCCAGCTGCTCGAGGCAAAAGATAAGCCATGAAATTTTATTTTACACTAATCATAAAAATAATCACGGTGCAAGTTGTATTAATTCCCTCACTCACAGCCCAAACATTGAAAATAGCAGGTTCAACACCAAGAGCTGCAGTAAATCTTTTCTGATTTCTAATCTAATCTGTGGTTTTAAACTCCTGGAAGAGGAGTGGGATCATTGAATAGGTGGTTAATTTTTACCTTTCATTATCAATAAATGGTAATTCTTTACAGTAGCAGGATATATCACAGCTGGTTTATGAACGTGTGAGACATACCTTGGCTCTGGAGTTTAATTACTGGGAGTTAACACTGTTGTCTCTGCCTCAGCCCTTCCTCACCAGCACCAGTGGGATGGGTTTCATCTGGCACAGGCAGGTACAAGAACACAACAGCACACGTGAATTGGGATTTCTCTCTGTCGTCCCCTGTGCATGTTTAGAGTCTTGGGATTTGAGATGTTTTTGCTGTGGCAGTCACCAATGATTGTGGAGGCAGGGCAAGTGACACACAAGCAGAACAAATCCTGTTTTGCTGGTGGCTCTTGGCTTTGGGGCTGGAGCCACCCCGGAACCCCAGTCTGGGCTGGTGCCTGTGGTGGGTCCAGGCATGGGGCCGCTCAGGGTGCACGTCCTGCCCGGGCTGGTGCAGGGACAGTGCCAGGGCTTGGGGGGAACCACCAGGGCTGGAGTTGGATCTGGAGAGGCCACTGGCTCACGGCAGCACCGAGGGCTGCAGTGCCGTGAGGCACCCTGGGCTCGTGGCTTGGTTTTGCCAAATACTCAGGAACTCCTGCAGCAAACTTGGGCAACGTCACTGTCCAGTCCGAGGGGCTGCAAGAGCAGAAAAGAGGTTTTTGAAATTACCATTCATTCTTGTCTGTATTGTTATTTTATCCCTTAAAGGCTGCTAATGAGAAATAGAGCCTCATTATGATTTTAAGGATGAGAGAGGAAGGCTTTTAATTAATGATATGTAAATGGTCTTGAATTGATTATGTTAGAATATCAAGAGAGATGGGTAGAAGCTGTGGTGTAATATATTTTAATTAAGAATTAATTAAAAATGATGGCAATTTCATAAAGCCTCACAGAAAATAGTGGAATTTACTTTCTGTCAGGAGTAAATTAGCCAGTGATTAAATAAAGGGCCTGCATTAATAGTGGAGTTATTTTTAAACTGTGCTATGAAGAATTGTGTAATTTTCCCTAAATAAGTAAAATAAAAATGTAATGTTGGCAAACAAGTTTTGGAAATGATGGCAGAATGCAAACTTGGTTTTCTGCCCTCCTTGCACTGCGATCCTTCAGAGCAGTGGTTTGAAGGGGTTACTCTGAGATTGCCATGGTTCTGGCAGGCAGGGCCCAGCCCCAGGGCTGTGGTGGTGCAGGATGTGGGTGAGATGGCGAGAGGGACCTGCCTGGGAGTGCCTGGAGGTTGGTACACCCAGAGCTGCTCCTGCGTGTGCCCAGCCTCTGACATCCCCACTGTGGAGGCTCCTCCACTGCACCCCCCCCACCCCGCCTCGCTGTATCTGCTGCTGGGAATGCTCTGGGCCAGAGCACAAGAGATACTTTCTGTTGTTCCTGTGCTGTGGGACCATCCAATGCCTCTGTCAGCAGTGGCTGTGCCCAGGTTCATGGCTCCCATTCCAGCTGGCAATCAGAGCCCAGCCTGTGCTGTTGGTCTTGGTTGAGAGCAGACCCCGTGGGGTGGCCGTGCTGCTGGTGCTGGCATCCTCAGCTGCCATGAAGGACAGCAGGTGCCACTGCTGTCCCTTCAGAGTGAGTGGGCAGTGTCCCCCTTCCCTCCATCCTTAAACACCTCTGCTGGGAAAACCTCAGCTGGGCTTTCCTATTTCTAGCACCGCCCCTGGCTGGGGGGATCCACCCACCTCTGACCTGTGGTGTGGCACAGTAGGGCTGGCCTTGGTGGCTCAGTGGGGACAGGTGCTCTGCTGCAGGGGAACCACAGAGGGGCCCCTGCCCCTCGCCCTCTCTGTGAGCAGGTGATGGGGTGGCTGCTCGTGTAGAGCCTGGGTGAGAGAAGGTCAGAAGCAGGAGGGTTTGCCAGGCATGTGGCCTGTCCCCAGGGCATATCTCCTCGGGATGGGGAGCTGTGCACTGACACACACCTGGGGAACAAACTGGGCTGCCGTTAAAAATCCTACAGGGATTTCCACTGGTCTGGGAAGGCCTCAGACCGGGACAGTGCTCCTGTGTTGGCATGTTCCACGAGTTCCATGGCCTGGCACATGCTTTGCTGTAAATGGGCTTTATGCACTTGTTTAGGCTGCTGCTCACTAAAGAGCATTGCCATGGCAACCACTCCGTCACATGCTGTACACTCATGCTGTCGCCGAGATAAAGAGCACATTTTAAAGCAGCATATTCTTAATGTCGATGTCCTAAAATGCAATTTTTGATGATTATTATTATTTTTCTGGGAGAATATTTGTGATAAGTGACCATGTCTCCTCAGTGTCTCTTAACTCCTTTTACTGCTACTCTGCTGGTGGAGGGCTGTGTGCCTGCAGTAATTTCTTTTTCATTTGTAGATTTCCACATACAGATCATGAAATATTTGTTAGTTCAAGTCACAGCATGGGGCCTCGTGTCAATGGGAAGCCGGAGGTTTTGTGGCATTCAGCAGAGTTGGGCTCAGTGCAGCTTCCAGACTGGTGGTAGCCAGTGCCCGATGCTTGAACCTGTGGTTGTTCCTCTCCCGCGCCCTGCAGGAGAGCAGTCCCTGTGCAGCTGGCACGGCCGTGACTCCCAGGGAGAGTAACCATGTCCCTGCGGTGTGTGCCTCTTCTCCACTGCCTGTGAGATGGGGAGCTGCCTGCTGGTGTGTCCCCCCATCCCAGTGCCCGCCGGACGAGACCCCCGTGCCGCAGGATGGGCATGACAGTGGGGATGGCTCTCATGGCACTGCTGTCCTGTCTCCCCTGGTTCCATCCCAGCCACAAACAGCTCAGGGAATTCCGTGTGCCCACCTCCATCTACCACTACCGGAGGCTTGTCACCACCCCTTGTCACAGGCTGGGCAGCTATTTTCAAAAATATTTGGGGAAAGTTCTTTCCAGCTTCCTACCCAGGTCTGGAAGAGAGGAGAGCAAGGGCAGCAGGGCTGCGAGGTGGTTGCTAAATCGAGTAAAAGCCCCTCGGGCACGTTCCCTTCACAGTGCTGTGTCCCCACATGGCGCTTGCTAACTGTTCCTTGGGTGATCTCAGCCTCTTTGCACAGCTGGCCATGCTGCCAGGCCATCCCACACCAAGGGTTCTTGAAGGGAAAAAGGGCTCCCAACTCACCCTCCAAAGGTGTTTCCTACTTGCATTTCCATCCTGTCTGCTTGAAGCCCCAATCTTTGTTCCTTCAGTGTTTTGCCATGAACAGGAGACATATGGATGGTTCTTGGAAGATGCTGCTCTGTAGTCTGGTTGCACATGGCAGGGATGGAATGAGTGTGTTTCTTAGCAACTTCTGTGTGACTGTAACCAGAATGTGTGTGGGAGCTCTGTCCCTGCAGTCAGCTGGGGCAGGATTTGAGCTGTGCTAGCAGGTCCAAGTGGGCACTCTTGCTGTCCGGTGCCACATCTGTCACTGGGAATATTAATTCTGTTCCCTGCAGTCTTTAGCAAACCCATCCCCATGTACAAGGGCATCGGAATAAAGGAGGGAGGAGGCAGTTTGTGGTGCAGAGGGCTTGGATCAGCTGACTCGTCAGAGCTGCTGGGCTTATCCAGGGGCTGGAAAGTACATTAGAATTAATTTCACTGGATTTTATATCAGGACTTGTCTCCTCTGGAAAAAACATGTATATAATTCCCATTGTGTGTCTCATCATGATCCTCCTCCTTGTCTTCCTAAGGCAGTGAAAGGTACAGAACAGCAGCAGTGCACCCAGAATAGTGGGAATTTTCTGTAGGATTTCATGGTTTGTCATATGTGTGGGCACCTGCTAGGCCCCCATGCTCCGTGGCTCTCTCCCCCGCTCTGTGTGTGACATCCTGACGTGGGGAGGGGGAGCTTGGTCGCAAACCATCCCTTGCTCTCAGCTACAAAGCCTGGAAGAATTAACATTCCTTGCAATTATCCAACCATCTTAATTAGTTGCCTGATATTCTGTCTTGGTATTCATCATGTTGGGATTTTCCAGATACAACTTCTAACTGGTTTGTTAGCTAGAGGACTGAAAAGGAAGTAGAAAATCAGAGTAAAAATTACTGCAGTGCTCTAGGTAATGTCCATGCTGAGCCTGGGAGTGCTGGTAGCTCCTTGTGTCCAGTACCAAAGGGATGAGGAGGCCTGGGGAGGCTATGCCACTCTGGAAGAGTTGGTACACACACATGTACCCATGCATGTGCACTCTTGAGTGCA
This sequence comes from Scytalopus superciliaris, assembly GCA_013400415.1. NCBI lineage: Eukaryota > Metazoa > Chordata > Aves > Passeriformes > Rhinocryptidae > Scytalopus > Scytalopus superciliaris. The sequence goes on along the minus strand of VXBX01008711.1, from coordinate 507,309 downwards.
GCCTGAGCTCCGACTGCAGCTCTCATGAAGCTCCAGCCCATATCCTGCCCCAGCTGTGCCCTGGACACCCCTGAGTATGGGGAGTGGGACTGGGGACAGGCAGTACAGCCTCGGTCACTGTCCCTTGCCAGCAGCATGCACCCGGTCCTCAGGAGGAGTGCTGCCTGTGCAGCCAGGCTGTTCACACCAGGATGCTCCTGCACATTAACATGCCGGGCGTGAGATATCTGTATCATCTCGCTCCCATCCTGCCTTACTGACTGCAGGAAAAGGCCATTTTTTATCACTTTCTGCTTTAGTGAAGCAAAAGGTCCTTTGGTTCCCATCCACTGTCTCAAAATGCAGAGCGTGTCATTGAAGAAAGCTCACAGGTCAATCAAATGCCCCTGAAACTTTCTCTCCCAGCCAGGACATCTCCATCCTTCTGGCTGCAGGACCTGGAACAAAAGCCCAGCCTGGCTCTGGGTGGTTTATGTTGTGCCACAAATGGCCAATAAAGGTCTGTCATAACAGGAGCCCTGTAAGTAGAAGGATACACACAATAGTTTACGGCTCTCATGCTATCTGGCACCATTCATTAGCGGGTTCTGTGCTAGTAATAAAATTTTACAGGTTGATCATTTAAATGCAGGTTAGAAATAAATTTGATGATCCAACTGGAAAAGTATCAAAGACTGGTCAGTCTGCCTTTTCCCCCCATTCAATATGTTGAGTAACATGAGGCCCAACAACCCCAATTAGGCAATAGTTTACTCATTGTAAGATTATTGATCCTGGGGTCTTCAAGCCCAGCACGGGGGCGATGGCTGGAGGGGTTTGGGTGGAAGGGGAGTGTGGCAGCCGTGCTGCAGCACCATCCCCGCCCGTGTTTCTGTCTGCTGTGCCCTGAACCCTCGGTGCGATAGAGGAGACCAGCAGCACAGGGCTCCCTCCCTCTTTGTTCTGGGATGAGCACACGCCTGCTCTCGGCAGTGATGGTGATCAATGAGGGACGCCTGGAATCACACGGGCGCGGAGGGAGCGAGCCGGAGGGCGATCCCCCGAGAGCGGCGATTGGAGCGCCTCGGTTCGGAGCAAAGGAGAGGGAGATAGACAGGTTGTTTGAGAAAATTCCCTTTAGACCAAACAGTGATGCTGAGCTGAGTTACAAATGCTTCTGCTGTACGAAGTGCAACTTTATCAGTGTTCTGGGTTAAATGCTGCTCCTGGAATATACCGTGTGCTCTGCCTGCTGACTCCACTGGCTATGTCCTCCAGGAGCTTGTCAGTGTCAATTGTGCAGCAAGTCTGACTGTTATTGCGCTAATTAATCACTTATTTTTTCAATGCACATTTTTATTTTTATTTTGAAATGCCCCCTTGTTAGTGTCCCGGGGCGGGGGAGTGTGTTGGCAGGGAGGTGTGAGGGGACAGGACCCTGGTGGCAGTGGCCGTGTCTCCCAGGACATGCTGTGCTCAGCCATGTGCTGGATGCCTGTTCCGTGGCACAGCAGACGCGGGTCACGGCTGGAGATGTGGGGTTTTCAGCAGTATACCTCTAACATATTTCACAACTGTGTGCAAGTCCTTCTTCTTTAGAATGACCTTCTTGGCATTTCAACATTTACTTCAGGAATTAGGGGATATCTAATTAAATGTTTGGCATGTGCAATGTGCAAGTTTTGGTGTAGTGATATAAAAGATGTGAAACATTAATGTAAGGTTAATTTTGACCAATTCAACAGCTTGCTTTTAAGTTTACCATTGACAGCCAAACTGCAGGGTTTAGTGCTAAGCTCCACATTGCAGTTTATCTCCCCTTAATTAAAATTAAAATGTGAACAACAACACAGATATTTTGTAGCATCCTGGAAGAGGAGAAGCAGAAGCTCGAGTGATGGTTGTTGAATAAGATTATAATTGGAGAGTTAAAGCCTTGTGATCTATGTGAAGACTGGTTTGGTGCTGGTGCGGCTCCGTGGCAGGCGAGCCCCAGGTGCCTGGCCAAGCATCCCTTGCCGACATCTGGAACCAGTTGCAATACATCACTGTCAAAACTGCTTTCTATACGTATCTGCATTTACACATTAGTTACTCACGCAGCACTCATCAAAAAAGCTGAACAATCTTGACACAGTGTCCCTGGTGGAACGGCAAAGGTGAACCGAAGTTGGGAGGCAGTGTCTCGCGTCACTGTCTGCTGAGCTTTTACAAAAGGAAGCCTGATTAAAACTGAAAGGAAAAATTTATCGTCAGCTTCTGCTTTGTATCATTTTTACCTACAAAAAGAGTATTTTGTTCCATGCAATGCAGTTTATAATGGGGCTGGAGATGCTCTTAACTTTCATCACTATCTTCACTGCAGAGTGGTGCTTTGCCAGGCTGATCACTGTGCAGGGCTCTGGACAGTCTTTGCTTGTCCTACTATCCACTGAATTTACTTTTTCTTGCCCAGTTCTTGCTTTGAATTACAGAATCCATCTATGGTTCATTTGGGCTTGTTGCACATGTATTGATGGAATGTTGACTGAGTAAGTCCTGGCAGAGTGTTGGTATTACTGAAGGGTGTGTGTTCCATCACAGCACTTGTGCCTGCTGGGGCTGGGGGCTGCAGAGAAGGAAAGAAAATAACCAAGAACTTCCTTGGGAGTTTGGGGACTAGCAGTTAATTGGAAGTTAAAAGTAAACGTGCTGAGGAGCCAGAATGACTGAAGGATGGAGCTCCCCAGACATGTCCTTTAGGATGGAAATGGCTTTGGTGGAAACAGGAGGTTTCACTTGGTATAAGGGTCGAGGGGACTCCAGGTAGGGGAGGAGTAAATGGAATATGATGTTACTTAGTTTAGTTCTTTTCTCTGGGAAGAGAGGAAAAGGATCCGGGAACATGAGAAGCACAACTCATTTTTCAGAGTTGCCTTGGCTGTGGTGATACTTCATGACTTGCTGTTTTCATCAGACACATCCAGAACTCTGGAGATGGCGATGAAGTGTCTCTCTAACTCATGGTTACTCCAGTAACCAGACAAACAAGAAATATTGCAATGGTTGGGAGGTGGAAGTGCTTTATCTTTAGTGATTTCACCTGTTTGAGTCCTTGTAACGTTTCTGAGGGGTGTTTTTGGCAATATACTCGTAACCTCTGCATGGAAAAACCCAAGAGATTCAGTGCAGGATTCAGTCCTGGTCAAGCTGATAATGAGAAAAGCCAAACACTGCGTGGAAATGTGCGTGTGGGCACCGCGATGCTCCTGTGTGCCAGGAAGGTGTGCCAGGGCGTGCTGTGTGTGCAGGGGACGTTGGGTGGCCACCCACGGTCTCAGCATGTGCAGAGCCAGAGGTACAGGCTGAGTGCTTAGAATGGAATCAGGACAAACCCAGCTCTGCTGATCATGGCTTCTGATAATCTCTCTTCAGGATGTTGACAAAAATGGCATTATCTGAACTGTACAGATGAGCAGAATGCGATGAAATCAAAGTTCACTTTAAAGAAAACAAAAATAACTTAAGTACTTGGATTGACTTTATTCAGCCACTTGTCTCTGCTTTGCACTCCAATACCACAAGATTTGCTGAAAGCAAACAAAATCAGTGCCCAATGAGCCCAAACTGGAATTCCAAACAATAGCAACTCTAAAGCAATCGGATTTCCTCCAGGCATTACCTTCAGTGTAAGCACTGACTTTGCAGAATCGGGACAAAACGTGAGTGATGCATGAAATGGAAATTTCCTGCCTGGTGTGTAGAATAAAAACAGCCTGAGTTGTGAAGCTGCTGCAGCACATGGCTCACATGGAGCTCACACACAGCTCACACATAGCCAGAGGAATGAGCCAGGCTCAGGCACTCACCTGCAGAAACCGTCCCATTGTGGAAAAGTTCTGGGTTATTTTTTATCTCCTTTGGGACCTTTGGAGCAGCTCAGTGATTAGACTGATTTTATCATCTTATCTGTGTGGATTCTCCATGGAGGATGGTCATGGAGGTGGCTTTGAGGTGTCTGGACAGCCTTCACAGACCCTGTCCTGCCTTAGTGACAGTGCTAGGGTGTCCTACAGCCATCAGGTCATGTGGGGCTGGCAGAGAAATAGTCAATAGCCTCAGTCCTAGTGTGGCACACGCTCTCATGGCCAGTGTCACCTCCTAACACCATGGACATGCAAATGCCTGTAGGCACCGGCCTTCTCCATCCTTCTGGCAAGGAGAAGTGAAAAGGCTTCAGAAACTTGCTTTTAGTTGGGAATCCTGGATAAAATCTATTTATTGGCTAAAAATCCATGTGAACTCATTATTGCCACAAATAGGGTTAAAAAAAAAATCAACCCACAACATTTGGATCTCCTGATCAGAAGGAGGCTGGCAGGCTTCAGTGCTGTCTCTGATAGTGATGGGCAGCTGATGCTAAAGGAACAGCTCACAGGTCATACATGCAGGAAAGACCGCTTTGATGCACTGCCCAAACCTGGTCATTGTGAGCAGGAGTGTCCTGAACAGGATTTCACCTCCCCAGGCTCACACGGTGCTGGACAGACTCCAATGGGCCTTTCTGCTACCGCCCCAGTCCTGGTGTGTTCACCCCTCCGGCGGAGCTGGCCAGCACCTGCCTTCCCCCTTCTGCCCCTTCCTGCATGACAGATGGAGAGCAAGTCGGGCTGGTGATCCAGATGTGGCTCTGTCAGCAGTGCCAGGCAAGCTCAGCTGAGGAGGAAGCTCAGATGGCCCTGACCCCACCATCACACCTGGGGCACCTCCATCCCTCCTGGGGCTGGGAGAGCCCCTGCGGGTGCCAGTGTCCCTTGAGCAGGAACCTGCTGCCCTGCACAGCCTCGGCACTAAGTTTTATTATGAATTAAGAGTAAAACTCCTTCTCTGCCACAGAAAAAAACTACCTCCATTTTTCAGAGAGCCTCTGTTTATATAGTTTATGGGAGAAGAGGGCTCTTAATATTTCAGTGTCATGACCATAAAATGAAAAGGTTACTGCTTGCTGCAAAGGCTTGCTTGGATCCAGCACCAATTAATTTTCAATCTGAAATATATGTCTCCTGGCCGTCTCACAACAGCCGGGAGCGGGAGGTTCCTCCTTAACACATTTGAGCCACAAACCCGGTTAAAGGATTAGCCAGCTTTTTCCATGCTGTTTTGTTCGCCCCCATTGGGGATTCCCATTATCCTTGATAGACTGTTAGCCCTGACAGTGGGATATGACAGTATGAGTTTTCCTCCTCCTCAGCACGGTGGCCACAAAAGGCTGCTCGGACCTCGGCTTTCATTTCCATTATGGGTACAGCAGCATATGCTAAAGGCAGCATCACTGTGCTGAGTTGCTCCTGCAAAATTATCTGCAATGGTTTAATTTCTCGGCGCGCAGCAGCCCTGGAGCCGGGCAGAGCTGCCAGCCTGCCCTCCCCTGCTCTGGGTAACATCCGGGGGCACAGTAAGGATTGGAGCTGTACCAGAGCATTGCAAACACACGCTGACTTTGTGGAGGGTGGATGAGCTTCTCTTTATCTTTATTTATTAATAAAAGACGGAATGCCTTGGGAAACAAAAGGTTTTAATGGCTGGTGCTTGGTATCCTTGACAACACTCCCCAAAGAATATTACATTAGGGCACCAGAGAACTTTTAAAAATAAGTAATGGAATTCCGTCTCTGTTATGCTTTTAGTAGTCATTTCGGCCATGGTGCAGCGAGGTCATAAGCTGAGCTCAGTGAAGGGAGCCAGAACACGAAATGATGCTGAGAGAACGTCTGGGAGATGAGAGGTACAGAATTACAAGCGAAAGTGCAGGCCTGCTGAGGCAATTACAGCTTAATGGGGTCATTTGGAAGGCAATTGCCAGGGGTTAATGTAGTATGGAGAGATGAGGTGAGATTGAAGTGAAATTTGGGGCTGGAAATGTGTTAAGATGAAAGATCAGAGTGCAGCGGATTCTGCAGTGCAGAAGGTTTATATCATGCAAAAATTTTGAGAAAAATGTAAAAGTAGTAGCCAGATGTTTCAAAATAAATAAATAAAACCTTAAGTAAATGCTTTTAAAAAGTGGATGCTGCACGAAAACACCCTGTGCTGGGAAAGGGTGGCAGTGAGCACGGCAGGGTTGGATACCACAGAAAAGGGCTGGTTTGTAGCAAAAGTTGTGTTGTATTTGCACATATGCCCAGACAATGTGGTTCCTTATTGACAGAACAGAGTGCCTGATGAAATGCTGACTGCTCTCTCAGATGTTGTGCCTTGTTTTGAAAAATCCATTGTTTTCAAACAAAATGCAAGCAACAGTCCCTTATACACATATTTTGATATATTTGCAATGGATTCATCACATTATCTTTTCAGGCATTAAAATAATACTCATAAGATGTCAAAATATTGCAGGAATGTAAGCTAGCATTCTTTGAGAGTGGGTATTTGGGTTCTGAGAAGTATGCTTAAATATTACAGGTGTTTAAATTAAAAATGTCAAACCATGAAGGCATAATGGAAGTAATCATTTTTACACAGTTTTAAGCCCCGGTGTTGGAGAAAGCTCTGCATTCCAGACTATTGTGAGGGAGCGAGTTCATAAGCATTCAGAGGACAAAAGAGATCATTATGCTTTGTTACCTCAGCCAGTTCATTACCTTAATTGCTGAGCGTAATCCAGTCTTGGAAGAAAACTCTGGGGCTTTAAGGAGATCAGCACTGGCACCCTGTGACACAGAAAATGGGAGCCCTTTCCTGCACCGCGGCCACTCCAGGCACGCTAAACCTTGATCAAAGGCTGAACTTCTCCGAGGGTCGGCCATGTGAAAATCCCCCGGAGCGGTGCCGGGCGCTGAACCGTGATGGAGCTCCGCGGGCTCGGCACCGCTCCCGCGCCAGCGTGACCGTCCCGGATCACTGCCTGGCGAGCGCTCGGCGGCGGCCCCTCGCGTAGGTGAAGTTTGAACATAGTTCTCTTTAGCAGGGGACGCGGCTCCTCCACCGCCCCGCGGCTCCGCGGCCGGAGGGGGCCAATGCTGCGGGCGGGGCTGGGGGACCCCCCGAGCTCCAGGCGATGGGCGATGCCGAGGCGCGGCTGGGGAAGAGCAGATTTATTGTAAATACATTAGAGCGGGGTTTTCACCCGTGTTTGCGCGTGTGTGCTTTGTATCTGGTTATCCGAGCTGACGATATGAGCATTCCCCCCCCTCCGCGTACAGTTGCATATATTAAGGCTTTTAAGAAATATAGTAAAACAAAAAATATGACCTTTAAAAGCATGGTTGAGTTGCATTCATTTTATAACCATCAAAGCAACTCTTTACTGTTGTAAGGTAGAAAAATCAATGATGCAATCTTTTTCCTTTTGCCTCGTGCAATCCGTAATTGAAATGGAAAATCAAATGAACGGCTAACAGATAATTGTTTTATCAATATTCCCTGCCTGCCCTACAAGGGTCAGCCTAGAATGATCATGAGCCACGGATATGATGAGGACAAAATGTGAAATTGAACAGCAAGGAGGCAATAAATCAACCTTGACAAGAAAGAGTGACCAGCATGTAGCTCTTGTAGGCAGCTTTTGGGACACTTTTTGTCTCAGGTGTCTGCACTGATTTAAAAATGTGAGAATATAATATTTGAAGCTCTACCAGCAGGTAAACAACTGCAGACTATTTCTAGGTTAAGGCATCATCAAAGCAAACATGCTGTAGCTGAAAAAATTAGGATATTTGGCATAGTGGGAAAAATCCCACAGTGAAACAACAGGAGCATAACAGAATATTCTGGGGCAATGGCAAGAAATTCTTCCTATTGGTCTAGGAAACGAAAAAGATATTAAATATATTAAAACACATTTTTCAGGCTTCTCTTTTGCTGCTCCATTGGGCATGAAAAATGCTTTGCATCGCATTTCTGGTATTTTGGGAGCTCCTTGATTTTGGTGCAGGAGCAGCATGTCTCCTGCCTGGAGGCCCATCTGATAAGGTCTGGCCACATTCTGGCCAGCGGGGCCAGGAGGATCCAGCAGATCCCAACAAAGATCCCAGTGTCCGGGCCCTGGTGTGTTCAGCTCATGGACAGTGAGGGTGTTGGGGGGATAGGGACAGGTAGACACTCCTTCTGCATAGATCCCTTTGCTCAACCATTGATCCTTAAATTTTTCCACTTGAAACTGAACAGGTTCTTGCTGTAATTTTGAAAACTACTTATTTAAAGGAGCAAAGTCTGAGCACATTTCCTCCTAATGACACTGAAAGTCTCAAACACCACCAAGGGCTTGAGCCCCAGCTGGGGCCACCTCCAAACCTTGGGGCAGATCCTCAGATGGTGCCAGTTGGGAAGCCATGATTGTTTAACCCAAGTGAAGAACCCCTTAGGTGTTCTTGGGGTTTATTGTTAAACCAGGCAGACGTTTCTCTCCTGGACTATCACAAGCATTGGTATTGTGGTAGTGAGAAATGGTGGGAGAACAGACTCAGAAAAGGTGGCAGGACTCAGGTTAAAAGCCTGGATCCCTCCTGGAGCATGGGCAGCGTGTGCCAGAACCCACAGATGGTGTTGGACCAAAGCCCCAGGGCTCAGCTGCCCTGTGGGAGCTGCCATGGTGGGGGAGCCCCCTGGCCATCCACAGACATCTCACAGGGTTGGGAGCCAGGTGAGGTTTAGGGCAGACTCCTGGGCAAAGGAACGAGTCAAGACTGTACATGATGTGCAGAGTTAGGAGACAAACAGCTTTTTGCAGCACGGATAAATCCTGCTTGTGTTTGCTGTGAGCAGCCCTGGCTGCAGGCAGCTCAGCGGGGCCTGGGCAGGGTGATGCTGCCATGGCCTGCCACTCCCACTCAGGGACCCCTCTGCCAGCCTTCCCGTCCCACACACAGTCTCTGGTTCTGGTGTGCTGGGATGGTTCATGGACCTTGCACCCTTCATTGGGCGGGTGGCTCAGGAGGACATGCCTTTGTTCAGCGAGGGCTCGCTTGGGGTGAAGGGGGGGACATTATCATGAGACTCAAGCTCTCTTCCCACTGGGTTCTGTTCCTGCTTCAGCTTCAGAAGAGAGATGTTGGGGTTCCCTAGAGCATCAACTGGTCTGGCCACTGTTTTCCAGTTCCCTGCACTGGGTACCCTGTATGGGGATACACCTCCCTGTCCCATCCCCATCCTCATCCTATCCCATCCTACCCCTCCATCAGCAGAGGTTTAGCAGAGGGGTCATTTGGTGCAGTCCACATCTGAAGGACACCAGGCTGTGAAACCATCCTGAAAGCTTTATTTTTCACCTTGGCTCTTGTGTCCTGTGGTGTCCCTGGGGAGGAGGGGGTCTGGCGTGCACGTGGTCTTGGAAACAGCAATATCAGGAACCCAGCAAAATAGGTTGCCAGCATGGAGAATATTTTTTATTTTAAGCACAGTATTTTAAACACACCATGTCCTCCTTCCCTGGGGGCAAGGCTGAAAGACTTTAAAACTATTTTTTACAATTGGTTTTTCAAATTCATTTCTCATCAGACCTTTTCCCACATACAGTCGGGTGTGATGCCAGCAGCACAGCAGCCCTTGCCCTGGAGGGGTTCTCGCAGCTGGAGAGACCCACGGGAGCCCCACAGGAATTGTCTTCTGCCCACGAAGGTGGGGGATCCCCAGCAAACTGCTGGGTTGTGGGAGCATGGCCCCTTGCCCTGCGTGTGTCAGGCTCAGGGGTGGTAGAGGCTGGGCACCCCAAGGGGCAGGATGAGAACAACCCCTGCCCAGTCCCCCTCCAGCCACCTTGGGGGGACAGTGGGGTCCCCTCCCGCTTGCATCTCTGATGTAATGAAGTGTCAACTGCTGCCATCACCGTCCTCCATGTCCTTGAAACCTACACGGTTTAACCAAGAGTCTCTCCAATTTATCAGCAGTTAAAAATAGAGGGGAAGGCTGCGAAGGACAGTCCCTGCTCCCCAGGAGCCAGGGCTGTGTGCAGGAGAGTGACCTCTGTGGCAGGGTAGGACAGGGGACACGTCCCTCGTCCTGCTCAGCAAGAGCATTTCTGTCCTGACTGGATGTGACTCCTGAGGGTTGGAGATTAAAATACCAGCCTTGTGAGGGGATGTGTGGACATACACAAAGGATCAGATCAGATCATTACAGGCAGTAACTGCTTCCATAACAGTACCTGCCAAGCCCACAGTATCTCTAGGCCTTCTAATGAACACGGCATAAATCCAGGCATGTGGGGAGGCGTGAGCACGATCCGTCACAATGTAACACACAGCCTGGAAGTGCCCTAAATACATATTTACACCATAGTGCTGCTGGCTCTGAAGAAGCTGTTCAAGCTGCCAGGCTGCTAATCCACATTTAATGCTGCTGGTCTATCACGTGAAAATATTGGGTAAAAGGATCGCCACTACAGTGTCTGCTGCTTGGGGGTTGGGTATGCTCTGGAATGATGTCGTGGCCCTGTCCTTGGCACATCTCTGCCCCAGCCAGAGGGACCAGGGCACAGTGAAGCACAGGAAAGCCCAGCTGGGCTGTGAATATTTTCAGCCCCCGAAAGGCATCCCTGGGGCCTGGGTATGGATCAGCATGAAGGGGTGTGGGCTTGGAGATTGTGGGGCTGGGACTGAACATGGAGGTCCCATGTCAGCATTCTTCCTGCATCTGTGTGGTGAGACACATCACAGGGGCATGGGTGAGGTTGGGTTTTTGGGTTGGAGCTGTGGTTGTGTTTTACCAGTCGCCAGATTTGGGCCGGGCAGGACCTGCCTCATTGTGGTTTGGGTTTGGAGGGATGGCAGCACATTTGTTTTTACTGACATTGATATAATAATTTAGTTTCCTCCATGAATCTGATTTGGGGAATTTGAAACTTAACTCTGGTAGCGCTTCTCTCCCAATTTATTGCATATGCTTAAATAAACATGTTGAATTAACTTCATAAGGCTTGTAAAAACTATAGATAAAACCTCTCTAGAAAATCAACATTCTAAATCATGCTAAGTCTCTTCCCATTCTGCTCATCCTCTAGCAGGGCATTGACAAAAATATGAAATTGATTTGGTTGAAGGGTGTTAAAGAGCCGACAGCCAAATGTCACAAACAATGAATGGCTGCAGTGTTGAGAAAATCAATAGGGAGGTTAAAGCTGGGCTTGTGAAAGACTTGGCAGACTGCTCTGTTCCAGGAAGATATCTGTCTTCTGGCCTTGGTTGCATGATCAAAAGGAAAACTTGATAGGTTTAATGAAGGGAGATACTGTAAAACTGACAACAGAAATATAGACACTGTGGTAAACTGCAGTGCACATCAGCGAGTGGGGCTATTAGATACATTTTTCAGTCTGAAAAAATATTTATAGGTAAAGATGTCAAATATTAGTGCATTCCTCCACTTTTCCCCCCTCGTTCCCAATCACACCCGTGTTTGTGTGGAGCAAACAAAGCTTTGGCTCTGGGTTTAATTGTACAACACAATGGCAAATGTATAGGGCAAAATAATTAGCATGATAATTAGCAAATCATAATGTTTTCAAATAATTGTGTGATGAGATTGCAGAGCCAAAGCGAGATTGGAACCTCTTCTTTACTTGGAGATGGTATTTCAGCAAATCATAAAAGAAAGGCAAAATGAGCCCCTGCTCCATCAATTAAAGGTGGGACAGTGTGACACCAACTCTCCGTTGTCCACCTGACACCTTTCACACGGGCACCGTGTCTCACGCTGCTTTTGATAAATACACAGTTGGGCTTAAAATCCATTTTGTGAATATTAGATCCTCAAATATAAATGAGGATGCCAACCATTAAAAAAGGTTAATAACATTAGATTCATTTTGGTTCTGAAATCAGCTTGTAAACAAAATCTGCCCTGCTTTACACCTGACCTATTAGCAGTGCTCCTATGTAACGTATCGCATCATTAGAGAAAAAAATTGCGTCAGGGCTGAGTTATTCCTTCCCACATGTTTGTTTTCCAAACACAGCATTGCACCTAAGCCTAAACTGCGTAGCAATATTTGAAATAAGGTGGCTCCTTTGCAGTGTGTATTTCCCAGCCCTGTGTTAGGCCTGAATGTTCCTTTCCTAAGCCTGTTTGGGCTTGGTGTCGCCTGTCAGTTCTGGGTATCCTGTCTATCTTGTCTATCTGAGCAGCCTCTNTTTTTTTTTTTTTCCTAGAAAAATGAACTCATTAGTTTAAAACTCCCAAATGCCACATTCGGCTCAAACAGCGAAGATGATAACCTGTAAAAAAAGAGAGGAGAAAAGAGAGAAGGAGGCTGGCAGGTTTTCTGCAAGTGGACGCTGTAATAAAAATGCCCCCTACTTTGTTGGGATGGGGTTTGGAGGGCTGCTGCCATATGTTACTTTCCTTTTTAGCTGGGATTATGCCATCATTATTGCTGATAAAAGCTGTTTACTGCCTTGGCAGAGGAGTGATGCTTGGCGCAGTTTGGGAGCCGCCATTCAGTTTACAGAGAAGTGCATTTAGTGCCAGATGCTGGGATCCAGGGGCTTTGTTATCTTTTCCCATTATTTGGATCATCCATTGTCTGTTTTTTACTCCTTTTAACTTAGCTTTGTTGTTTGTATTTTGGATTCACTTGTGCTCATGCAGGTGACATGGCAGGTTTTAGTTCACTGGGCATCACTGGGCCCAGATCCACAGCTGGGGGCTCACAGGGACCATGTCCCCAACCAAAACCTTATGGGTTTTGGTGCCCCAGCACCTGGTGATGGGTGCCATTCCCAGGAAAAGGTGCTAGTGGCTGCAAGGGGGCCCAGAAGAGGAGCATCCCTGCATGGGAGCCGGCACGGGTGTTCCTAGAAACCTCAGCACCCAGAGTCTGGCACAGCCATTGGGCTGCAGCAAAGGAAGAAGTGCAGAAAATGTGTAAATGAACGAGAACATCATCTTTCAGTGTGAAGGTGGCCATAATTTATATGTAAATGCTCTGAGCGAGCACTAACAGAGCTGTTGGCTGGGCAGCAGTGCCGTTGGTGCCAGGCTTTCCATTAAAAACCGTTCTGGTGTCCATAAAGCAGGGAGTGTATCTGGGCTGGACCTTACAGAAAGCTGAAGGAGAAGAGGAGGAGTGTGGCAGCGCCGGGGTGTTGGCCATGCCACTGGGCACCTGTGGTGGAGGCTGGAGCACCTTGGGGTGCTGCCCCTGTGGCCCCAGGAACCATCCTGGCACCAGCCCAGTCTGTCCTGGCTACATGTACAGTTTTCCCACTGCCATGGGACACCAGATCTGTGTCCCCAGGACTCATGCCTGGACAAGCCTGATGCCAGCCCCCTGTGGCAGCACCAGCCCCCTCGATGAAATATGGCCAGCTGGGGCTTTTCCCTGTGTTTTGGTGGTGAGGTGGAGCAGTCGTGGCCTGCGTGGTGTGGTGGAGCTGTAACCCAGAGCTGGGGCATGGCCTGGCCCCAGCGAGCACTGTTGCACTCCCAGCCTGGGTGGCTTCTTCCCAGCCAAAACCCCAAGCTCCCACTGGGCCATCCGCTGGTTTCCACTCAGGAATCAAGGCTGGATGTGTCTGTGAATCTCATCCTTGCTGGAGACATTGCCTTGCTGTTCCCAAACTGACTTCTCAGGACTCACAGCCCTTGTGTTGTGCTCAGGGACCCCTCAAGTGAGCCCTGCATAGTGCTGCTGCCCCATGGCCTTGGTGCGCTGCTCTCTGTGCCAGTGCCCACGCCGGGTGAGCCACGGAGCTCCTGTTCACCTCCCCTGCTCCAATATTCTTTGGGGAAGAGGCTCTGACCTTATTTCTCCTGCTAAGAGAGATGCATCTGGAACCAAATGAGGGCAGTAAAGTATAATAGAAGGATTACAAATGAAAGTTTTGTTTCTGCTGGTGCAATACCTTGTTTCCCCCTTGTGTATCCTGGGAAATCAGGCTGATCAATAGTTCCCATTTCAGCACAACTACAGCCAGCATTACAACTGTATAAAATTTACAACATTGTCTGCTGTAAATTTTAATTGGAAAAGCCTTGTAGCTTCACCCTTGATCTTTGCACTTTTAAATGTATTTGATTTTAAAAAAATCAAACAAATTTACAGCATATAACATCATGTCACACACTTTGTATTGACAGTGCAATAGAAGTAGCATAAACTCACCTTCCTGCTGGAAGACAATATGGCGGTAAAATACCTGGAAAAGGCTGGGAATGCGACGAGGGTCTGTTTGGAAATCAACAAGCCCACGGTGCCAGCCAGGTGCCAGCAGGAGGGATCCTGATCCTGGTCCTCATGCGGTGCTGAGCCCTGCAGCCGCCCTGAGGAGCCGCGGCAGAGCACGTCGCTTTCAGCACAGCTTTATTTCTGTCACAGGTCAGGCTTAAAATGCTGTGTGATACAGTTATTGACTCTAATCTGGGCATAAACACAAGTCCTCAAGCACCAGCCCAATTAATAATTTGCATAATTAACATGCATATTAAATAGGGACTGGCCTTGCATCTGTATTGGCGGTGATCGGGGTAATGAGGGCTAGCGGAGCGGCGCCTCGGGCTGGCGGGAGCAGACGTGTGGCAGTAGTAATTTTTGCTTGGATTGACAACTGCTAGACAAGCAGTCCCAGCATAAAACTAAACCCCGTTTGGCAGAATTAATCGTTGACAAACTGCTCTTAAAGCTGTAACATTGTTTCTGTCAGTTGTTCGGTTTGATGTCACTGTTAGACATAATAAATCAATAGTGTCAGAATTTGGTAATGTTTATAGCTAGCAAGGTTTATTATTTCATATGACTGTCATGTACAAATCGTGGTATCATGGCTGCCTCTAAATTATCAAAGGCACAATATTGCTGGAATAGATTACTTAAAATTCCTTCTCCAATTGATCCTGTTGATTGTTGGTAGCGATGGGGACCACTTGTGTTTTGGGAGGGGTGGCTTTGTCCTCTGGACATTTTTTAAAGACAAGTTCGAGCTGTTGTACACAACAGGATTTATGGTCGCTGTCTCCAGCCCGGGAAGGAGCTCTCTGCTTTATGGACCTCACTTCTCCTGCTTCAGTCACAGTTTCCAGGCTATCGGTCAATTCCCTGGAGCAGATCCATGGAGCCAGTGAGGGTGGGCAGGGCAGGGATGTCCTGATCTGAGCAGGGCTAAAATTCCACCTCCATGATAGGGGCCAGCCCTGGGACAGGGATTTATTATCCACCAGGAGTGGGCACAGGCAGACTGAGGGCAGGCTCTACTCCCACCTGGGGGTATGGGAGAACATGTGCTGTGTTGTGCAGGTGTCTGTGCATGGGCGTGTGTCTGTGTATGGGCATGTGTCTGCATGGGGGTATCTGCATGGAGGGGTGTCTGTGCATGGGGCTGTCTGTACACAGGGGTATCTGCACCTGTCTCTGTGCATGGGGATCTGTCTGTGCACGGGGGTGTCTGTGCATGCCTGGTGTGGAGCATGAGCTGATGGTGTGAGACCACCATGCAGACTTGGTGGTACCAGAGCAGCCGAGGTCCCCTCCTGCACATCACCCTCTACCGGGGTTCCTCTGCTCTCCCATGACCATGTGCCATGACCATGTGCTGTGCACCACATGCCATGCACCGCACATATGCCATGACCCACACACATGCCATTCCCCAGAGCTACTTGTGGTGCCAGGGGTGGCTCTACGCTTGCCTTTCCCCTGCTCTTCTCACACCATCTCACCCCAAACACCAAGGTTTGACCAATGTCACCCCTCTGCTCATCGCACATCCCCTGGGACCCGCCTCTGCACCCAAAGGGACGGGACAGTCCCTGGGCTGGGCTAACACTCTCCCCTCATGAAGGCAGCATGTATAAATTACGACAATAAATTACTGCAGCCCCAGGGTAAAAGAAGCATCAAGTTATGACTTTTACATGAGTATTTAGTCAGCCATTCAATAAAAAATAGGTCTTCCAGTTGCACAGTACCATTTATCAGCTCCATATTTATTATTTATCATAGCTACACATGATGCAAATGTGAATTACCTCGCTGCTCCTCTGAGGAGCACTTGCTTTTATAGAAATGTAAACATATATAACACAGTTTGCAGAGTCAGAGACCTGGCTTTGAAAATAAAGAGAAATTAGGGATGCAGATTTTATTTTTTATTTCATTTCTATGTGATAAATTATCTGTGCTACAGTTTCCTTCTAAAGGTCATTTCCAGGAATAACTTTCCCTAACTCCTGCCACTCTGTGAGCATCTCTGAGGAGGGATGGGGAATAGTGGTGCCTGCTGGTGCCTGGGCTGAGGGAGGTGCTGCGGGATCACAGCTGTTATGTCTGTGGCCAAAATGCTTTTTCAGGTGTTTGCATGGCTCCTGGCGAAGGCTGATCCTGATGCCACTGCAAGGCTCACGTTATCCTTGCCCAGAGATCTACAGGGCCCATGATACCTGTGCCCGGAGTACTGTGGGGCTGGCTGGAGTTGGCCAAGGTGAGGAGCCCAGAGGCTGGAGGGTGGGTGAAAGCACTTTGCTGACCCCACTCCAGGCATTCCCACTCCGAGGATCAAGCCTCTCACCAGGTGACAATCATTTATATGCAGGAAATACCTGCAGTCATTAAAATTCCTCCCACATTTATTCCAGCTCTGGTAGTCTATAAAGTGATTTTGATTCTAAAAGAGGGATTTGAAGATTTCTTCCCTGCTACATGTTTCTACAGTTTCTGAGATCCTACGGGGAATTTCAGGCCTGGAAGTATTTCACTTGCATGAACTGCCTTTCAGTTTCAAAATTATTTTTGTATCTGGGAACCCCTTTCTGGCATGGGGGTGAGGGGCAGGGGCAGGTCAGCATGCTGTGCCAGGTGAGGGGAGCTCCCCCACCTGCCCCTTGCTAGGACACAGGGGTGACAGGGGGCTGGGGCTGTGTGTGCTGCCACTGGGCTGGCACAGGGCTCAGAGCAGGCATGCAGGTGGGCTCATGGCCACAGCACCGCCATGGCCTTATAGGGGCACATGGGAACGCTGATCTGGACCTTTGCTACTGGAGCCCTGCTGCTTCTCTGCCTCTGTGAGGCCTGTCCCCTCTCCCTTACAGTGACCTCCACACTGAAGCCACGGCAGGACCCCCTCGTGGCTGCGAGGGCAGCGTGCCTGTGGTGGGTGCTCCCACCCTGTGGGTCACTCCTGTTCCTCGCCATGGGGATGGCACCCGGAGCTGGGCTGCTGCACTCCCAGACATGGTTGTGTCCCCAGGGGGGGGCAGGGGCGCTTGTGCTTCTTAGTTTCCAGCAAGTGATCTAAAACCTCCTGGAGAAAGTGTAAAGGACAGGAGTGAATTGCTGAAGAGCAGAAGTTGGTACAAAGCTGAAGGTTCCAGATCAAAGCCCTGGTGCACGGCAAGGTCTGTGCCTCAGCCCGCGGCCTGTTTGCCAGAGCTCAGGGGTGGCATTTGTGAGGGAGAGCTGACACTGAGGTGCCCTGGCAGTAGCCTGGGTTGCGGGGCACCCTCCGCTCGGGGCTGGAAGCAGCGCTGCCCACCGCGGCCAGGGCTGTGCGCTCAGGGGCACAGCCACGGCTCTCGCCCCGCTGCCCGCGGGGTCTCCGCCCCCCAGCAGCCCCACTCCCAGCCCCACCCGCTTTGTCCCCTCCCCAGGAAAGCCTCGGCCGGTGTTAAAGGCTCAGCTGCCAGAGGAAGCTCCTGGAGCTGCCCGGGCACCGGTGACGCTGCGGAGGGGCTTGGTGGCCCGGGAGTACTCGGGCTGTGTCGGTGCCGGTGGCTCTGACGGCAGCGCCTTGGCACCGATTTGCTCGGGATGCGATGCCCTTTTCCTCCGGGCGGCCGTGGCTCGACGGGTCCCACAGTAGGGCCGGAGCAGCCGGAGCCCGGCTGGGCTGTCTGGGGGGAGGTCATTAGTTACCGCATCGAGGGCTGCACGGGAGAATAACAGCACATCAGTTAGGATGCTAATTCACTCGACTGGCAGCGAGCGCTGGGAATGACAGCTTGGAGGGGTGCGGGGGAGGGTCTGAAAATGGCAGCAGATTGGTATTTTGAAAGGGGAGGGAAGTTTTATAATGATGAATAAGAAAGATGACATTTGGTGCTCACATTTCCCGTGCGTTGGCTGTCCACGGGAGGGTCAGTGTGCGGAACCTCCCGCGACGAGCCCGGGGCTGCCCAGCAGCTGACTGGGAGTGCACCCTTCCAGGGAACAAAAAGAAAGGCCCAGATAATTAGGGCAAGTTGAACTGCAGGAGGTAGCCAGCTTCTCGGCTGCCTTTTGTATATTCATGACCCAGCTTGATTGATGGAAGGACAGTGTTTGGTGACACTGTCATTTGCAAGTTGAAAGGTAGAGTACAGGCTGGAGCTCTGCTCAGATGTGCCTTAAAGGGTCCTACAATAAGCTCATTTGGATGCTGATGATGTTCGCATCTGCATTTCTTTGTTTCTAACTGTTTCAGGAGGACATCTGTTAATTTGTATAGATTAGCTTGGATGCTTTCATTTAAAAACATCAAATTATGGAGCAGGACTGTCTATTATGAAAGTTTCCAGGAAAGTTTAAACTGATTTGGAAACCATGCAGAGTGTAAGATTTAAAAGTGGGATTAAAAAAAATAGGAGTAATACTTACATTCACATTCAGCCTCCCATGCCCAGGAATTAAGACTTGCATTTCTGTTGCACGTTATCAAGGAGCATTAGCAAAAGCATCTGTTGAATTATAAATTTCAGGATAAATGAGGCTTGTCAAATTTTGTATCTGCTGGGGAGAGGAGGGCCCCCTTCGCTGGACAGTGAAAGCCTTTATGTATGAAGGGGGGAAGTGAAATGTAATTAATTCAAGAGGGAAAATGCTTTTACTGTATAATATTTAGCCACATATTTCAAGAATAATGGCTCTTCTGTCAGAGAAGTTACAGTTTTTGCAGGTACTGCTTTCAGAGGGACAGTGGGATGGGAGCTGGGGGGAGGTTTCCCGCTATGGGTCTGGCTGCCCTCAGTGCAGCAGCTGTTGGTTGGCTCCACGTGTGCCAGGCCGGGTCCCTCCCGCTGGGGCAGCAGCCAGCTCCCGGACCCTGCGGAGTTGGGCAGGCGGAGGGGGACAGCTCTGCCTCACCCCAGCTGCAGGCCAGAACTCGGCCTTTGGCAGTGACCGCTCCTTGTGTGCCCCTTCCCTCAGACCTGCCTTCGGCTGCTTCAGCCGTAAAACCTGGTCTCATTCCAGGTATTTTCAGGAACATTAACTCACATCTGAGCAGGCTCTGCTTTGCACTTCTGCTTGTCACTGGGCATCTCATGCTGAAGGAAGCTTTCATCATCCCAGCCCATGTGGCCCAGGAACATAGGAATTGGTGTTGGGATACTGCCCTGGGCTGGGGCAGACCAGTTGTGGGGGCACTCACCTGCCTGCTCCTCCTTGTGCCCTGCACTCTGGGGCATGGCCATGCTGGGCTTAGCACTGGGAATTTATGTCTGTGACTCCCATCTTTGTATTTACTGTAATTAACACATAAACCCTAACTATTCAGGTCAAGGGATCTGGGAGGACATGAATGGGGAGGGACATGGTGAAGCTTGGCAGCTACCTGAGCACTACAGTATCCTATTTAGGGGGCACCATCAGTGAGCAGACATGTGGGACCAGGGCTGAAGGCAGCCCCAGGCATTGGGATGGCCCAAGACCCACTTGTACATTTGAGAGGACCTGGCATGGGCTGGGAGAGAGTCTGAGGCCAGCCCTCACCCCTCCTGAGCCATGACCCAGCACGTGTACCCACGAGACAGAAATGCCCATCACCCCCAGCCTGATGGGCACCTGCAGAGGTGGAGGGCACCTTCCCCACTCTGTGCCCTGCAGCGCTGCGTCCTGGCACGCTCCAGGATCCTGGCAGCCATCCCAACACTGTGTGTGTGTCCTCCTGTCAGAGGCACAGGATGGAGATCAACAGAGGGCTTCTAGGGCAGCCAGCACCGTGACAACATCCAGGAGCTGAGCGGTGAGAGAGGGCAGCCCCGGGCTGGGGTCTGGCAGCATGGGTGGGCACCAGGCACCATGCAGTGGCCACAGCCTGGCAGGATGCTCAGGGCTGCCATGGTCCATGGGGAGCGGGATAGGTGCCGGGAGCGTGGTGGCTGGGGAGCACAGTGTGCTGGTTCAGGGTGTGATGATTGCAGCATATGCTGGCTATTAGTGTGCTTTTTATTTAATTTTTTTTTTTTAATACAAGCCTACATCGCTGGTGGCGGTGCAGGCGTAATTGCTACCTTGCCTAAATGCAGCAGAGTTTGTAGTTACTCAAGCAGGAGGTTTTTAAAACTGTGAAATAGTTTCTTTTCCTGCATGCCCCCAGATCAGGTAGAAAATGGGGAAAGAACTGCTAAATGATGTATTTAGAAAAAGCTGTTCTACAAGAGTATTTGAAACATTACAGATCTGCCAGAAGGTCCATTAACATAAATGTTTAACTCAGACACACACAAACTTATGTACCGAAATGAAAATGTTTCATGCATTAATTTGCTGCAGAAGGTACTAACATAACAATTAGAGCAACATTCTGCCTGCGTACACTTAAATTTCCTGGGGCAGTGTTTCGGTGGTAATGCAGAGTGTTGATGTAGGATCTCCTTGACTCCTGGTACAGCACACCCCAGCACTGCAATTCCCTCTTTTAAATCAAATTCTTACAGTTTCAAACCTGGCGTTGAAGGAACTGGGAGGTTGACAGTAATGCAGTTTTGGGGAAGGGGGCCTGGCTTCGGTGCCCCTCCAGCTGCTGTATGCGGATCGGCCAGCGCCGCGTGCCCGTGCTGCCAACATCCCATGTTATGTTGGTGCACTGACAAAGGAATTGCCTCATCCTTTAGGTTGCTTTGAATCTGGATGGCAAAGACAGTTACAATAAAGCAGAAAAGCCCCCAGGGCAGCCAGGTAACGCTGGGCTCATTCCATTGCCGCTCCTGGTTTGGTTCCGTCACATCCAGCGCCTTTGCTGGGCTCCAGGTTTTTCTTGGCTCTCCCTGGCAGGATGCTCTGCCCTCTCGGAGGATATTTAGTGTTGAGTACTCTCAGCATGCAAACACTGGCGTCGCTAGCTGGGAATATGGGAGCACCGGGGGTTCCCATCCCAGCCCGGGCTGTGTCCTTGGCATGTGGCTCCGTCACATGGCGCTGCCGCAAAGCCCCGGCAGCCCCGGCGCGGGGTAGGGGGGCGCAGCCGCCAACCTTCCTCCTCCGAGCAAATGCTTGTCCTAAACTGAGCACCGTAGAATAAAAATGGAAACATAAAAATAGCAGTTGGAAAGATAAAACAGCATTTATAGTACTAATAAAACCGTTGTGGCTTCCACAGGAAAACATGCTCTGTAACCTAATGCTTACCTGGGAAGACTGTCGAGTTTCAGAGAGTTATAGCTGTTTTTGTAAGAGAAGCACAGAGATTTGCTTCAGGGCTGAGTGATAGATTCTCCTGCCTGGAGCATCCCAGTGTGTTTATACATGGCTTGTATGGCAGCTTTCATAAGACATTTACCCCATGATTTGCGATGAGCTTATGTGTGAATAATTAATGGCAATTAATCCTTAATTACAGTAATTAGGCAAGTCACAGGAAATTAAGCTGCAGCTGGAGAAGACCATGCCTGGGAAGAGAGGATTGGGGGCTGTGTGAATGTGCCATTCACTGACAACATTACGAGGATGAGCAGCATTCAGCAGCTTTGGCATTTCTATTGGCAGCCTTGGGTAGGACAAGAACGCTCAACATTAGCAGCAATCTATAGTTGTCTACAAGAGTTTTTAGTTCAAGTGCCAAAATGTTATGTTGCATATGGTGATTATCTAAGTTTATTGGTTGCCATAATTCAAATGGGTGTAATTGTTTTTGGCTTGATGGTGACATTAGAAACTGAAGCTTTTATGTGTTCGTAGGTTCTGCTGGCATCAGCCATGGTTCGACTTCTAGAAACAATTCATCCAGGTTTGCAATTACGGAAACAGATTCTACAAATGGCTGGAAATTAGCGGAGAAATTTTCAATGATTAAAAAAAAAGACAACAGCAAAACTGGCAGTTTCTTAGTTGAACAGCTAATTGCTTTATTATTAGCTGCCTTTCCCATTAAAATGAGGTTTGCACAAGGTGCAGCGTGTGCAGAGGCTGCTGCCTTGGTTTGGGGAGTGGGACCAAGCAGAAGAGAAATGGAAGTGCTGGTAGGTAAAAGTTCACAGTGGAAAAACCCTTCTGAGGGATCTCCTGTGCTAATATCAGCCATACCATTGTACTGGAAAGCAGATCTGTGCTGGAAGCCTTTTGCCCTGGGCAACCCACAGTGAGGCTGTTTGCAGCTTAAAAGCTGCAGTCTTCCCCATCATTAATGTGCAAAGTTTTTAAACCTCATGATTAAACATGTTTCTGTAATTTACTGGGTTTCCAAGCGGTGATGTTTGTGCCAGCAACAATCTGGGGCAGAGCCGTGGAGGGAAGCACACATTAGTATCAATGGAACCTACAAAAAGCAATCAGTAATTTATGAGCTTATGGAAAAATGCCCACATGTTCTCATCAAATTATAGAGATCCTATAATTTACTCAGTGACTACAAGGTGCATGCTCCCAAACCTGCTGTGGGGTGTTAACTGAACCTCTGATTAGATTTAATCCAAACAACTAATCTGTTAAAGGGGCCTGAATAAAGAGGCGATATGGCCAGAGCAGGGTGTTATTTCAGGCTAAGATGACAACTGACGAGGAGGTCAGCCAGTTCCACTCCAGAAATCTACAGTGACCTGCCACAGGTCGGGTGCAGCAGCCAGCCGGCATCCTGTGTGAACGCCTCTGGGTGCCTCGGCACCGTGAGCGCTGAGCAGGCAGGGCAGGAGGGAGAGCTCTGCTGTTTCAGAAATAAAAGCCTGGAGCCAGATGTTTGCGAGCTCTGTACTTGTTTGTAATATGGAAACATGTAAAAACTTCAGCTCCTTGCATGTGGAATCTAGATCAATTTTTAATTTACTTGTACGCATGGATGACTCATTTGAAAAAGAAAATTGTGGCATCAAAAAAAAGACATTTCAGCCTGTATAGGTTGCTGCATTTATCTGTTTCTCATGCACTCTGGAGTGGAAATAAGTCACAGTATCTTAATAATGGTCTTGATTTTATAAATGATTTTTCCCCTTGAAATAAGCAATCCATTCATTTTAATATGTAGAATTGGTTTGCTAGCAGGGCGACAGTTTAAAAAGACTTCCAACTGTGACACAAGTGCAACCATATTGCTTCCTATTACTCGCTAAGGTAGTTGTTTAGAAGAGAGAATGTTCTCCCTGGAAATGTTTAAAGTGCTGTAATTTTATTTAGGATAATGAGGATTTATAACAGTTTTACCATATGAAAACCTGCCTTTAGACAGAGCGAAATAGGCTGTTGTGGTTACGGAGTGTGTGAGCAGTGGGGTCTGCGCAGGGTGGTGAGGGGAGGTGTCTGTGTCTGCTCGGGCAGCGAATCCGTCACCGGGCCCAGAACATTCCCCGCAGCCGCGTGGGATAATTCATCACCAGCATGTATGGATTTCTCTGCTTTAATCGCTCTAGACATTAATTAAAATCCTGTTTTATAGAATATTTTAATTTTGAGATTTGCCCAGCTGTACAGCCTCAGCTCTGTTGTCAGGGTTGAGCCGGCTGATAACAAATAGCTGAATTTAAGCCTAGTCGGGAATTTGGGGGAATTCCTGGCAGAGTCACAGGAGTTTGGTCATGGCTGTATCAGGACTTGACGCTGTGCTGCCACTCAGCTCTGCTGAAAGGTTGTTCCTCTGCGTTTATTTTTGTTGTTAGGCCTTTAAAAATTTCCCCCTCATTAAGAACGCTTCCCATTTATTACCAGTCTTGCTTCCTGGGCAGGATTGGCACAGGGCTGGGCAAGGGTGCTGAGCAGCACAGTTAATGTCCTGCTCATAAATAGAAAGGAGAAGGAATTGAACAGTTACAGATTTTATCAGGTTTTATCTTCTCACTGAAAATCTTAGCTCTCAAAACATTTCTAATTTCCCTTATTTGAAGGCTCAAACAGTTTCAAATTACTGCCCGTGGATTGTTCTTGACACAGAGAATGGTAAATTTGAGCTGTGGAAACGCTGGAATGTGTGGTGTGTGCTTTTCCTGAACAAGGGAATTCAACGGGTAAATTACAGTCATTTACTTGGAGTGTAATTTACTGAGAGCCTTTAGGCAAATGCAGGAGAAAGGACAGCAGGGCAGGAAAAATAGCTAAAACAGGGGCTCCCCCTCCCTCCTCGCATGAAATGCAGTCTACATCCACGTGACAGGGATAATGAAAACTTTCTTATTTAAAATACATATAATTCTTATTATTTTTTCAATTCATAAGGCAGGCATTTGTAAGTATGACAGATTTATGTGAAGATAAGATTTTAAATCTTGCTAAATTATCCACACATCTTCTTAGCCTTGTGCATTTTGCACCTCAGGATCTGCATGCAATCATCCCATATTTGAGATTGATAAAACTATTAATTTTATGCCTAATAACAGGTCAAGCATCTGAAACTGTCATCGAGCTAAATGGAAATTGCTGTTTTCATCCCATGGAAATATTCAGTATTTAATTTTTTTTTTAAATAAAAATGTTTATCTAATGGAATCTGCAACGAAGCGATGCATTCAAGCTTTTATTTGAAACGAGAGCATAGAAATTAATACCGGTGTATTTTTATTTCATTTAAATGGTAGAAATATGGCAAAGAAGTAGCTGAGGTCTTGTAACGTGCAGGTCCATGGAGATGCAGGATGATGCTGGGGAAGTGTTGTGGCCTGGCTCCTGTGAGGTGGGAATTGCAGAGCAAAGAGGCTGCACTGGGAGTGGGTTTGTGCAGCACGTTGTAATCTGACACTGAAGTTGTGCCCTGCATTCCCCGTGTCATAATTGATGGCTAAGGAAAAGCACATGCTATGCTAATCCTTTGTTGGAATAGCTTGTTAAATTGCGGTTGCCAATTTAAAATAAACTATGGAATGCCTGTCTGTATTTGAAGGTTTGCAGTCTGCAGTTTTAAACAGTCATTTTAAAGCTGTTTTTCAACTTTATGTTGCATGCACACTGTCTGCCTGTGCACACAAGGTCAGCGTGTTCGCCGCTTTAATAGCCGACCATCAAGAACAAAATCAATGAGCTGCGTGTTTCACACCAGTATCACAAGGGATTTTCCCATTTATAGCACATTTGTGTACTGATCCTGAGTTTAAATGACAATATTGATGCCCTATTAGAGCTGTGCCGAAACGGACGTTGTGCAGTTCATGCTCGAAGTTGTCTGAACTCGCTCCTTTCCCAGACTCTGGTTCCACTTTCTGTCCAGCTTCCAACCATAAATAAGCCCAGTGCACATCCCCGTGCCACAGAGCGGGGCTCAGCTCCCACCTCCCCGTTTGCAGGAGAGGGAATTCCTCGGCTGCAGATTTCAGATCAAGATCTTCCATAGTTGCTGCAAGGAGGGTTATGAAGCTGCATCTAAATAATCATCTGCGTGCTGATTACGGAGAATAAAGTGGCATTATTGCTTATGGATGAGAGAAGGCAGCGCTGCCCTGGGAAGACGCAAGTGCCAGTTCTGTGGGAATTTTATGAGTCCTGGTGTGGTGTAATCAGCCGCCGCCGGCTCTGACGGAAGGATAGCTCCCGGTCTGCAGGGGAATAGATCCTGTGCTGCCGAAAGGAAATGTTACTTGTGCAGAAGAAAATGATTTAATGTTGGTAGAAGGGTTATTCATTTATAAGGGATTAAAAATGACTTCAATATAATACCTTTAATTTGTAATAATGGTCTGCGGGGCTGTTTCCTGTCTAAAATAAACCGTTTGACTGGCATGTTCGTTTGATCCGTTCGGTGCTATGGGATATTAGAGGGATAAGGGTATTATTTTCAGTTATTTTATATTCAATTACACTGGTGAGGGCCTCTGTGGCCGGGCAGCAAGGAGGTGTCAGGCTGTCCTGCGGCCCATGCCTGACCCTGGGGCAGCCACATTCTCCACCTGCCCGGGGAATCGAGTGGCTGCCCTGTATGGGGGCAGGACTCGGGCACACACGGCACAGCTGCTGCTGGAATTGTGTTCATGGGAGTCAAGCAAGGAGAAGTTGAAGCCCGGGGTGTGCAGAATGCCTTTGGCTTGGAGGGATTACAAACAGAAAAACCAGAACAAAGGGAATCTTTGCACTTGAGCTCTGCTTGTGATCAGCCGAGTTGTTCTGCAGAGCAGAGCTGTGTCCAGACGTGGGTGACACTCGCAGCCCAAACCCATCACCAGGCTCACTCTCCTTCTGTGACAGTCTGGAGCTTCCTCTCACAAATCTCCTTTGCCAGGTCCCTTTGGGGAGTCTGTGCTAATTTTGGGCACAGATCCTGGACCAAGGGACGGTGGCTGTGCTGAATTCAGTCCAAAGGCATGCGGGAGACAGGACGGGGTCACCCTCTGTGGAGCTGCCCACAGATCATCTGTGTGTCCCCTGGCAGGGCTTGGTTTGTCTGTTCACTGGCAAGTAAATAAGCATAGAACTAGCTCACTCGGATTTGGAAGACAGGTGTCACCAGTTTTTAGCATTTAATAACAAGTTTCACTATTTGGATTCTCGTTAAAGTTTTACAGGTTTTGGGCATCTCCACTTCCTAGACAAGAAAGACTTAAAGCTTCCATTCTTCACAGACACCTTAAAGAGGTGACCCAGAGTCTCCAACACCGGAGAGAGGATAACCAGGGTCCATATTTATTGCTGCTAAAATTCCTGTGCTTTTTAAATTAGGACAACGTGGGGAGAAGGAGGGAGGAGTCGGGCCATATTTTTGTGGTATTAGCAGCTGAGTAAAGGGCAGCAGCATTCTCAGAAGGTCTGACCAGTGCTGGGGTGCCTGGAAGCATGAGGCAACAATGAAAGACGATGCAGAAATCCCCAGATTCCGGAAATAAACATACCAAGAAGTGTGTTTTTCAGTGTAACTGCAGTCTTTCAGTGTAACTAAAGAATAAGCAGCAAAGCAAATGAACATCTAGTGCTTGTGAATTTCCTTTTGTTCCAGATCAAAAACACAAGACAGAATTCTGCTAGTGAAATACAAGCAGGATTAATCTGAGTAAACATTTCCAGTTTGGCTGTTTTGGAAAAAAGGCATGTTCTGCTTGCAAGGCTGGGTACAAAGTGTTGAAAATAGGGCTCGATCTTTCCCTCCTGCTTTAATTCGTGTGTATTTAGTGCAAAATTTCTGTCTGGTTTACTGGGAAAGGAAAAAAACCCCAACAAACAGAGCCAATTTTGATTGGAACAGGCAGGATTAAAATGCAGGATTATCCCTGCAAAGCTGCATGGGGAAGGCGGCTGGCTGACCCCTCCGAGGAGCGCGGCTGTGCCGGATCAGCCCTCGGAGAGCACACACAGCGCTGCCCTTACCTGTGGGCAGCACCGCCGGGGACACTCCTCACCCCGAGCACTGTCTTTGTATGAATATGTGCCTGCAAATAACGTTCCTATAGGTTCGGGTGATATAAATAATGTATGTGGAGAAGCTCATAAATGTAAGCTCGAATTTTCCTCAGTAGTTTTTGTTCTCAATCACCTTGATGAAACAATCTTGAAGGCGCTCTCCTTTCCGTGGCATTTGGAATGAGTCCCTGACAGGCTGATTTTCCACCCCTGTTGTGATGCTGCTTTCTCTAGTTAATATTCCTCTGTAAGTGTCGTACCAAAGTAAACCAAAGGAGCCCGGCTCATGACACTAAGGCTGCATTTGCATTAATTATGCAGTCAGGGCTGGTGAGAAAATGCTGTCACAGAGAGGGAGGCAGTAAATGAGAACCCTCCGAGTGCGCCTGAATGAAGAGCATTAAGTTCATTTACATGGGCGCAGGCCGCGAGGCTGGCAGGGAACAATGGCTTTGCTCTTGTCGCTCGCCGCCGTATTGTTCTGCGGCTTAATGACTCCCAGGCGGGGTGGGTGCGCCCACGGGCACGGACACCGTCCCGCTCGTGTTAATAACCGCAGGAAGAATTAATAATACCCCACTAATCGGGAGGCTCGCGGCGCCCCGAGACTGGGGAGGCCCCCTGTGGATTTCCTTTCATGGATCCTCCTCATGGATCCCTTCCTGTGGATTCCCTCTCATGGACCCCCCTCACAGATCCCCTCTCATGAATCCCCTCTCATGGATCCCCCTCATGGATCCCCCCTCATGAATCCCCTCTCATGGATCCCCCTCATGGATCCCCC
>VXBX01008711.1:465892-478952 GCA_013400415.1 Scytalopus superciliaris | reverse complement strand
GAAGCGCAGGTACATTTTCATCTGTTTATTTTTCTGTGATTTTGGTTTTTTTTTTAGTCTGTTTCCAGCATCCAAGACTTTAGTTCTCTAGCAAAACTGCTCGTCCTGGTGCCAGGACAAACGGTTGGAAACAGGTTGCTTGCCCTCAGGAAGGTTGTGCCCGCGGGTGGGTGACACGGTCGGTCTCCCATCCCCACGGGGCCCGAACCCACACTGAGATACCAGAGACACCTTTGGTTATCACCACAAACCGGGGATGGGAAACCACATACATGTGCAAATATTTACTGGGCACGGCACTGAGAAAACTTGAGCTGAGGGTGTGATGAGAATCCCAGTGGCACCGCTGATCTCACTGTGTCCACTCCAAAGCCTTCAAAGGCCTCTCCAGAACCTTCTTCTTCCTCTCTGTGATTGGTATGGAGTGAAAGCAAAATGTGTAACCCATACAGAGATGACCATCTCTAAAGATGGGGAGAAATATTAATACATATGTAAAAAATTAAAGGTGTGCACCTTGACTGTTTTTTACATAAAGATTAATCTCTGAATATTATATTGTGATACAATAGTTTGGGACTATTTTAGTTGAAATGTGGAGGTTTCTTTTAAAGTTCAGAACTTGTTGTCATCTCTATTTATCTTCAAGACTTCCAGACACTTTAAACTACAGTTTAAATTTAAAGTGACTATTTTTATTCCTATGCTGACATAATTTTCCTTGGAATGATTTATATTTCAATAATAGCTTAAATTATGCTTTGCATTCCGCGCTTTGATGTCATGCAGGAGGTGTCATCATAAGATAAACTTTCACATCTGAGAGTCAATAAATTGTGCTTAGGTAGTCTAATGAAAATATTGTGAATGGCTATATGGAGTTATATCCAGTACAGCCAAGCAGCACAGATACATGTAGATATTTAACAAAGGGCTGTGTTTGATCTCATGGTGTCATTGGCTTTGACACCATGGCACAGTACCAGTTTACAGTGATACGAATCCTATAATACTATATCATGCTTTTATCCACTAAATAAAAACCTGCCCTATGTTTTATTACAAAGTAGGTGGCCTGGAGGAAAAATATATGTATTCTTTCCTTTTGGAATAAAATATGCATTTGGGCTTCTCATTTCATCTCCAATCTGTGTTATTCCTTAAAAATGCAGAACTGCCTGAAGTCCTCTTTAATATTTAATTCAACAACTTTTTAATCTGTCATTATGCTGTGATGAAGTAAGCATCAAGTGTCGCTGAAAAAGATTAAATTATACTTGGAAATAGGAATTGAAATGATTTAGGGTTGGAGGCTGAATATTTGCTTTGCACAAGTAATAATAGTGGAGCTTGGGTGAGGCACGGGTTTGGATCTGGCTCTAATGCCTCTGCTGATCCCCTCTCCCTGGCGGCTGCCCCTTGATTTACTCTGGCACTGCCAAGCTTGATTTGATTTAAATGGAGGTAGGAAGTGGAAATTCCACACTACAATACAATAATTACTCTCTCCTACTCTTTGCACTGATTTTCTTTTTCTCTGTAAACATCATAAACACTGATACAACAATCCAAAGGACAGCTGCTCTGAGCTGCCCAGTAATTTCTTGTTAACAAGCTTATCTTAAAATGGAAAAGCAGGAATAATTAATATCTACCTCTGGAAGAATGGATGATGTGAAACAGTGGAACACTTGTTCCTGTCCATTCATGAGGGATGCCCCTGTGTAATGAGGGGGCTTGTGGTGCCAGCTTCATCCAATTGCTTAACTTGGGCTTTTACTCTCTCCACTCCGATGTCACCTTTGAATTTCTCTGCCATGTTTGGGAGAGAAAGGGAAGGGTAGTATCACTTTGATGAGTAATATCATATGGAAGAGCAATATCACATCACAGCCGTGGGCCTTGAGGGACCCAGGTTCAAAATCTGCTATATGTGGAGCCAAACCAGCAGTGCCTGTGGCCCTGCTCTGGTCACTGCCCGTGTGTGTCAGAGACCACACACAGAGTTTGGCTCTGCTGGGCACAACTCCCATCTCACTGGGAGTGTTCTGCACCCAGTGGTGTGGGAGGGAGGTAAGGCATAGTGGGAAAGGAAGAAAGATCTATGATGCCTTGAGCTGGGCACCTGTGATGCTGGGCATCTCAGCACCCTCCTCTGTGACAGCTAGTTTCAGCCAGAATAATAAAGATAATTTTAGAGTTTTGGCAAGTTTTCCAAGAAAGATTATCTTTGCAGCTCTAGTGGCATCACCTGACAGAAGAGAAACTGTCTCCAAGTGTAGCTTTCTCTCAGGTCTGAGGGAGAAGTGCCAAATTGTAGGAATACTATGGAAATTCCTTTAATGGCTACCTGTATGACAGGGAAGTGATGTCTCCACTACTGCTAGGTCTAGTCAGAGTTCGATAACACTTTTCAGTGCTGCTTGAGAAATGGCCCCACATTATTTGTTTACAGTTCTAGCAGAACCTCTTTCTTCTACAGCATGTAGTAAAAACCCCTCCATTCCTTCCTAGCCAATGCATTATTTATAATTATTCTCCCTTTCTTGTAGAAATGTATCTATATAAATAATTGATTGCAATTATTAATTGGAGAACATGCTGTATTTTTATACAACGTGTGTTATCTCGCAGAGTTCCGGGTGCACTGGCGGCTCGGCATTGTACATGCTGGGTTCTGGTCCTGCTCTCCCCCAGCAGACACTCCATCCCTGAGCCCGGGAGGGTCCCCTTGGGGTGGTGGGGACTGGAAGAGAGTTCCTGTTGGGGGGCACGGCTGGGTGCCCCCTGCACTGGCCCTGGGGCCGTGGCTGGCAGGGCCGGTGGGGCCATGCCTGTGGCCTGAGGGCTGTCGGTGGCTGCTCTGGGCTTGTGCAAAGGTGAATTTTGTCTGACAGGGACAGAACTTTTTTCTACTGTAGAGAGATGTATAACCTCTGTGAGAGGAGCAGCCTGCTCTGTGCTGCTGTAGAGCCAAGCACCTTTTAACCTCTTCAGACTGTAAATTCTGAGCAGTTGATATTTGAGTGTAATTCCTCTCCAACTGGCATTATTATTTGATCGCAATGAATTACCTTTTTTAAAAAAAATCATAAGTATAAATTCACTTGACTGATCCTGGAAATTATTTATGATGTAGTGTTTTGGTCTAGGATAACCTTTTAAAATAAATCAGTTTTTCAATAATAGTTCAATGTTTGCCCACCTAATGGTGTTCCCATTAAGATCTGCATTTGTCACCAACCTGCCTTTTCTGCCTGTGCAGGAGACAAGTCACCGCCCCTAAACCCACTCTGCTTGTAGGGTAAAGTAAATGCATGTCTTTGTAGGAGAATAAATAAAAAGAGCAAGCTGAGTCAATAAGCGGGTTCAATTCCTGCCTGCAGCCATGGCGGACAGCTCATTTGGTAGATGTGGGTGTTTTGTTTACATTTATAATGCAGCTTTATTTAATGCTGACAGATATAGCTTGTGGCAAATGATAGTCAGAATGTATGAGCAGTCATAATGCTTCTGTCTTCTTATAGTGTGCTGCTGAAAATAAGCAGTTCACCTCTGTTTTTATTGAGGAAAGGATATGAGACAGCTATAGCTTCGCGAGGCTATTTATTGAGTTGTTTTACTAGCTGTGAACATGCCGCTTTATAGCAGTTGTGAAAATGGACTTTGCTAGTGTGTGGGAAAGGAAATAACATTGCAGTATACAAGGGTAGTAAAAAAACCCTCTATAAATAATTTTTCAGACTGAAGAATATTCTCATTTAAACAGCTAGAGAGCCTGGTGATTTTTGCCAGCTGCCAGCTCTTCCCGGGATGGCGTTGGGTTAAAATCACTCCATCAAATCCTATTAATATTTTAACGTCAAAAAATAAAATTTGGATAAGCCCTTTCAAGCTGAGGTGTTCAAGAGCTTTGTAGGGAAGTTTGGTGTTGTTGCTGAGTTCTGTATATTTACACACCTATCCATGTTTAATAGTGCAGTGTGGTCCTTAGATCCACAGAGCTGGGAGAAAAGAACTGTGTTTGGCAAAGCTTGGGAATCAGGTTCAGTTTGGATTTGGTGTGACTTCACACTTGCTGTGGATGCGCTGCCACACGTGGCTCCTGTGTGGCTCCATGTGCTCCACATGGGGCATGTTTGCCTGCAGATGAGGTTCTGTGTGCCAGTTGTGCTGTAGGAAACTGGGGATGTAGCTCAGAGTCCAGGTGACTCTTTGGGAACAGGGTTTAGCCCCAGGAATGTGAGGCGAGGCTGTGCCACTGAGCTGCTGGTGCTGGAGCCGAGTCCTGCTGGCAGAGGGATCCCATGGGACTGACGCTGATGGTGCCCCAGGTGAGGCTTGGGCTGTGTTCACCTGTGCAGGTGATCACTGTCCAGGTACTGCTGCTGCTGGGCCCTGAGCCTGTGCTGGTCTGAATCTCAAACATGTAACCTGTGGTCTTATGGATGAGGCAGGATTTGAGGAGTTCAGTACCTTTTCTGGTTTTATTCCCGTGTTCAGCAGCAGCACTGAGGGACACAAATCATTTTCATGTATGCAAAAATAATTTCGAAAATGGTATTAGTCTCAGCAGGTGAGGCCTTTTGTTTCTTCCATGTTTATGTACAAATTCCTAGGGAACACTAAATATTAAATTGAAATAACCCTCCCTTATTATTATACAGCCATGGATTCAATTTAGTTCTCTTCAGATAAGGTTTTTCTGGACACATATTTGCAATTGCCTGTCCTGTAAATACAGTTCAGACTGCAGCCAGGAGCTCCTTCCCACCTGCCACTTCTGCAGGAAAGGCACTGAATTTCTGTGCTTCTGGATTTTTTGGATGCAGACACCTTCATTCTCACTCTCATTATGTTTATGGATGACATGAGTGCTGTAAGATATCCCCCTTCCCCCCTTAACTGGACAGAGAAATAGGTTAATCTCTCCGCAGAGCCATTCCTCTACTTCACCACCTGTTTCCAAATCCCAGTTGTCAAAGAAAGAAAAATCCAGAGCCTGGTGTGAGCCTGAGGACTGGGGGGATGGCCAAGCCCGGCACCCACTGCACGCAGGGGTGACATGAGGAAGGATCTGCTTTGTGTGTTCAGTCAGAGCTGGCAATGTGGAAGCTTTGGGAAGGGCATTGCTATGGCTCAGGGTCTGTTGCTGCCCAGGTTTCCACTCTCTGGAGCTGGCACAGGATGCCTTACCCTGGAGAGCACGAGAGCATTCGAACCTGCACTCTCCTCCTCTGCTGAGATACCCTGGAGGTTGCTCAGAGGTGAAACTATAATCAGTCAAAATTTTACATTTTATTATTTACACTATGGAATTAATCTCATTTTTATGAAAATAAATATATGGTCTAGTTCTCCTAATAAGACTATCTCCATGGTGTTTAAGTAATAATCATTTATTGTTTAAATACAGTAGAGGCTGTAACAAAATGCTGTCAAGAGCCATCACACTCATTAACCTGCCAGCTAATTAGCCTCCTCCTGCCTGATTGCTGACAAGTTCTTCAATCTGAACCTATCGCTGTTGTGTCAGCGCTGAAGCACCAAGTGAAGTGGAGGAGGGCTCCATTAGATGTTTGCGAACAAAGTCTGTGCATTAAAGGTTTGTTTTCTGCACTCCAACAAATGTTACAGCATTAATATTCTCAGCTATAATTAAATTGGCAACTCTTAATTATGGTAATTAGCGCATTAACCATGTCTTGCCCAGCGCTGCTCGCAGGCGAGGCTCAGGGATGGAAGAGGAAAGCCAAGATGCTGCCCATTTCCCGGCAGCACTGCCATGCCAGCAGGCACAGCCTCTGCCCCCTGGGGCTCCAGTGTCGGCAGGGCAGAGCAGGGGGAGAGATGGAGAAAAAGCTGGGTTGTGTTGGCACCAAAGACTTTATATTTAGGGTTAAGGAAACACTTATGGACACAGAATGAATGCAAATGTCCCCACCTGATCTACCAGGCTGTCAGTGTTTGATTGGGGTGGAAAGGCTTTGGAAGGGCAGAGCACGTTGCCCTTCCTGCCCTCCTCCAGGCTCAGTAATTAGTTGACCAAATATTTTCTACTGGAGAATTCAGGAAATGAGTGTTTTTTGGTCCCAGTTGTCTGCCTTTGAACAAATGTTCACATGAAGAAACCAACCTGTGAATTGCCAAAATTTGCGTTAGTGCCCTGGAGTTTGGGGAGCCTCAGCAGCAGCTGGCAGCAGGATACATGTCCCTGCTGCCACCGAGAGTCACCTGAAGGACCTGACAGATGAAGGTGCTCATTCAGAAGATCCTCAGTCCGTATCTGTTGCTGCGCGTGGAGAGGACACAGTTTGCTTTTGGTATGGGGGATGAGGGCTGGCTGCACCGGTGCCTTGGGGTTAGTGGGAAATAAGTGCCAATGTATTTTCAAGGCTTTTGTTCCTACTGCTCTTTAGCCAACACACCTCAGGACTTTGTGGAATGACCTGAGTACTACAGTGTTACCTTCTGAAGAAACTGAGGCACAAGAAGAAGCAAGTGGTTTGTCTGAAATTCCACATCAGTTTTGGGATAGGGTCAGGGCAGAGACCTTGATGCACAGCCATGGGGGGAATGTTTGGAGATCACAGCAAGGTCAGTGCTAAATGCTAAACAGCCAGTGAATAGAGGGCTGGTGCTCTGCTGAGCCAAACTGGAGACATAAAGATAAATAAACATGAGAGCAGCTCCCAGCACTGAGGGTAAATCTCCTCAGTGAGGCCGTCAGGAGGGTCTGATGGACCTTGGTGCACCTACAAATGGTGCTGCAGGTTCCTGTGCTGCAGCCGTGCTGGGCTGGAGCAAACAGCTCTGCTGGAGTTATGCCAAGAGCATCCTTCCAATCAGCCCTGAACCTGTCTGCCAGCTTCTCTCCTGATTCAGGGAGAAGGGAAGTTCTGCCTGACATCTCTGTGTAAGGCAGCAGCTCTTCAGGGGCAGCAATTCTTGCTACTTTCAAACAGGGAAAAAGTGTTACCTTGATATGAGATTTTTTTTTTCCCCCTAGTGCATAATAATTCTGTATGTATATAGGAAAACGGGAGATAACCCAAGGCGAATTTAATTTCGGATTGGGTTTTTGCTTAATGTATTATTCATAGTATTATTTATTTCATCACTTAGACATATCCCTGGCAATAAACTGAAAACTTAACTTTAACAATATCAGGCACCTCTGTTTTGGGGGCGATGGTGGGCTGGGAGTCTTTGGCTCCCCTTCATCACACTGCGAGGGTTTAATAAAGACTGCGGGTTGGGGGAGGGTGTTTAATGAGGGGCTTGGAGGGGGGTTGTTTGACAGCTTTTTTTCCCCCCAACATTTTTGCTGCATGACCTGGTTTTGCATTTTTCTGCATCTCTGTTCATCTAATTAGGATGTTCTAAAAAGACCTGGACCACTTATTGTACAGAACTGTAGCCTGTGGGTATTTAATAAGAAGCTTTCAGTGGTACATTTGCATCTTTTGCTCGGGGTCTGAATAGCGAATTACCTTAAAGATCATTAGAAGCGCTGCTGCATTGTTAAAACCAGGCCACGGTATTCTAATGACAGTTTAAAACTTGAGGCGTTCCCTCTGCCACAGCTCACCCCAGCATAATTGTGTGTTGCACGGGTGACCCTGCTGGAAACCGCTGATATTCCCAGCGTCTCCCCCGGCGCGTTGCTGCGGGCAGGTAAGCTCCCACCAAACACCCAGCACCTCCAGAGTGCAGCAACAGCGAGCCTCTGCTGCTTGTGTGTGACTGCTATACAGCTTCGGAGCCTCGCAGGGCAGGGAAATGCCGTGTGGAGCCGAGGGGCTGTGGGTTTTGGGGCATCCCTCCCCATGCCGGACACTGGCGGCCGAGAGCTCTGGGCTGAGCTGCACACACCAGCCAGCACCACCAGGCTTGGGTGTGCACTGAGGGTCCTCAGGAATTGCATTGCACTATAAGGGGTGTTCCCAAAGCCCTTCCACTGAGGAATCATGCGGGTTCGTGGAAGGAACAGGACAAGCCGAGCTCAGAGACAACCCATGGGGAGCTGGGAGCAGTGTGGGTGGCTCATCCAAGGGTCTGAGCCCCTTGTGCAACCTTGGGCTTGGGTGCCCTGGCTGCCTCTAGTTTCACCCAGCTCCTCCTTCCCAAATGTATTCTTGTCTCTGTCAGCTCCCTGTGGTTCATGTTTCCACTTTCGACAACACATTTGGGAGCTGACGGGCTTTGTGGCTGCCCAGATCATACGACACAACTTGGAGAGGTTTCCCACAGAGACTTCCACGTTCCATGTGCCAACCGAGTGACAATGCCAATGGAGTGCCGAGCACTTGTCCTGCTCTTTGTCCCAGCCTGCTTAAGTGTTGATGCTGTGTCCACCAGCAGAAAAGTATGTGCTGTGTTTGGCATTTCCCGACTTTCTGGTTATTCTTTCCCGGCCGCAGAAGTGTTGGCAAACCCCCAATCTGTCTGGATGCTCCAGGGGCCTGTCTCCAGCACCTGGGAGGGGGGCCTGTGCAAACCAAGGAGTTGTCTTCTCTTCATCTTCCCTGAGCGCTGCCAGGTCAGGCAATCCAAAAACTGCTTTTTGTGCCAAGGGAACTGCTTTCCCTGGAGCTGAGAGGGGTGTCAAGCCAAGCCTGAGCACTTTTTCCCAAGTAAGTCAATCTGGTGGGGGCAGCCATGCTCCGATGGACTCTTGTGCTGAGGAATTGCATGGAGAAATGAGCGACCTTCAGGTGAATCCAGTGCTTGGGCAGGTGAATGGTTTTAGATGGGTAAAATTGACAGGAATAGGCTGGTGATTTGGTGGAGGAGCTGTTTGCGCAGGGAAGAATTTCTCTTTAAAAAATTCAGTGTAACCAGCATTATTTTTTTCCTCTGGGATCCCAGACAATGAATGCACAGGCCTGTTCATTAATATCAGTTGTCTTCTGCAGGGAGTATCCAGATTTGTCGTGCCAGGTTTTAAATTTTTAATGTATTACCAGTTCTTAGGCCTTTTCTTTGTTCTTTTTTTACAGTAATACTGCTTTGTATTCAGCCTCGCGCTCGCCTGATACATCTCTTGGTGTCCCTTGTAAAAGCTCTCCCCTTATCAGCCCTGTTAGGTCTGACAAAGTCTGTCTTTGTGAGTTCCTGCAAAATGTTCGCGTCCAATTTTCTTTTCAGGCGAGCTGGGTGGGGGGTTGCGCAGTAATTGCCGCATGCAAATCCACGGCTGTTCTGGCGGCGCGGGTGCAGGACGCGGTTCCCCGGCCACCGCACGGGCCGGAGGGAGCCCGCATCCCCGGTGCCCTGGTCACCGCACGGGCCGGAGGGAGCCCGCATCCCCCGGTGCCCTGGTCACCGCACGGGCCGGAGGGAGCCCGCATCCCCCGGTGCCCTGGTCACCGCACGGGCTGGAGGGCGCCGGGCACCGCCGGGGCGCTCACCGCCTCCCCTCTGCCGCCGGTGTGCCTGCGAAGGAAGCCGCACCAGGAGTTTGCCCAGTTTCCGTGCCCATGAGAAGCCCCCGGTGCAGCCCCCGTGGGAGGCGGCTCACGCCGGGCACACGCGGCCGCGGGGCTGCGGCCCCGCACCCGGCAGTGCCGTGGTAATCGCCGCACGTGTTGTGTGTGCAGAGCCCTGGGGCGCGTTCCGGGCTGCGACGTGTCGAGTCGAACCAGACCGAGCGATTTGCATGACAGACTGTAACTCTTAAAAATCGTGCTCGTAAACATAAATAATTAATCGCATTATAGTTTTTATCATCCTTTTCCTTCCTAGCAATATTAATAAGTAGCTCATCTTCTAGCAGCACCTGTTAAACCCAAAGCTGTCAGTCTTTATTTTCCCCAGAGAGCCAGGGAAAAATTTGTTATGCAATAATTTCTCTTTTACTTTGTGCTTTGACTTCAGTGTGTTTTGTATTGATCTGTGTGTACACAACATGTGAGATTTGTCTCCTTTATTTGCTTGCTTCATGCATGCACTCCCCCACTGGGACACCACTGAGGGTACTGGTTGTGCTCCACGAGGTACCGTCACACTCCTCTGTGTGTGCTGGGCATGGGAATGGTCAGTCAGGAAGCTCTCATGAGGGTCGGTGGTGGGTTTGGGTGTGTGCCTCCACAGTGCCCGGCCACACTCCTGCCCCCTGACCCAGTGACGCAGTGGCTCCTTTGGGGAAGGGCACCAGCATTTGGAGAACCTTTATCTCCTCTTGATTTCCCTCATGCAATGGACATGTGCCTCCTCCCAGCGAGACCTCTTTGGGACCACCCAACCGGATGGGGTTGGTCAGGACAACTGCTTCCCTTCCCCTCAGTCCCAGCTCTCTGCTTGCTGTGCCCCTGTCCTTGGGGCAGCTGCATCCTGTACCCTCTCCAGCAGCACAAGATCTCATTTCCTGGTGGCCTTGACTCATGGTTAGGGGCCACAGGGACTCTCTGCATGCTTTGAAGTGGCACAGGGGCTTGAGGGCTAGCAGGGGCTGTGTCTGGCAGCCCAGCAGTGCCTGACAGTGGGGCCTGTAGCTGCTCCTGGGGCTCTCCAGCTCCAGTGCTGGGCTCCCTGGGAGAGGGTGCTCATTCACAGCTGCATGTGCACCAGGAATGCAGCTCACGCCTTTCATGTCCCTGGGCTGTCCTTTTGGGGTCAGATCTCTCAGAGAATCAGAATCATAGAATGTGCTGAGTTGGAAGTACCCACAAGGATCATTGAGTCCATCTCCTGGCCCTGCACAGGGCCATCCCCTAGAGTCACACCACGTACTTGAGAGTGTCATCCAAAAGCTTCTTGAATTCTGTCAGGCTGTTGGTTCCACTGCTGTCGCCCCATCACTCCCCACGCTGACAGTGCCTGTGGTGCCTGCAGTGCGGGGAAGGGGCTGTGCGGGCCGTGCTCTGCCTGTGCTGGCTGTCCCTCTCCTCTTCCTCAGTTCCAGCCCTGGAATTCCGATTTAATACTCATGCAAAGAGGGCTGCCATAAATCTTGTAGTCAGCATTAAATATTGTTTGTTTTAGCTGCCTTGTACTTCATGTTTCCCCTTTTAAGGCAGAGCCATTCCAAAAGGTTAGATTCACAGTTAGTGGCGCTTTAGCTCTCCCTTTTGAATCAGTGAGGTTGCCGTTTTATTGCTCTCTGACTTGCACTTCAGTGATGAGAGTAAACTAGCATCAGATTAAAGGTCAGCAAATCCCATCAAAGAGAGGAATATTAGGGGCACAGATAGTTGGAGAGGCAGCACACCACTGGGTATTGACAGGGTGATTCCAGGGTATCACTCAGCAGAATTATAGCTGCCCAGAGAGTCAGTACTGCTTTAATGAGCCTGTGTGAAGAGGAAGAGGGTGGATTTATGTAGTTCCTCATAATTTTCTGTAGAGACTGTTATTGCAGACATTCGGTGGAGTGTTCTGGTCTTTCATTTAATTCAAAGGTCCTGGAGCTTTTCCATCCAGAGATTCTTTTCTTTGAACTCAAATCCAAGCTGACATCTCTGCCTCTGCCACCTGAAACACCTGCTCCAGGAAGGGCTGTTCCTGGCAGGTTCCAGGTCCTCTATGCAGGTAACCCAGTCTGTGAAACCAAGCAGGGGCCTTGCTGGCGTCTGCTTTACTGCTGGACAGGCAGCTAAAATAGACATTTTTGTGTCATTCTGAAACTAAAAAGGTGAGAGTGTACAGTGTGTTCTTCTGTGGTATCTGGTCTGGGAATCCCACATAGTTTCTGTCCCTGTCAGGTAAGCATTGCTTTCAGTGAATGGTTTGCATGTGCTTGCTTTCATTTGTTGAAGTGCAATTAAATAAAATACAGAGAGCAGAGAGATGTGCCATCAAACTGCGGGTATGTTAGGTCATGTAAACCCCTGCAAGGAGGAGAGCACCACGGGGGGCCACAAAGTCACAGCATTTATTCCTGCCCCCTCCTCTCCTGTTCTTGCAAGTATATTGAGCCAGAGATGGAATGTTTATGCTGGGCAATAACAAAACATTCCAGACATTGCCCAAACCTGGTGCCTTCTCCCTGCAGGCAGCAGCTGAAACACCTCTGTGTGCTGAGTCCTTCATAAGGCTCACTTGGTGCTTATACAGCTTTTGTTTACAGCTTGCTGAAAACAACAATTTATGAGCAAGTTTACTGATCAGTTTTAGAATCTGTTCCGTTTTATTACTAGGTGTAGATATCCATTTGTGTGATTTATTGGTAGGAAATTCTACATGTATAAAACTTTGATCATATTTTTATATAAGCATGCGCTTTTGCAATGTTAAAGCAGAGATCTTGTCCACCTGATGTACTGTGGGAGCAGGCAGTGCCACTGCACTGTCCTGCTCCCTGGGCACCTGGACAGCCCCCAGCTTTTGGGGACATTGGGTACATAATGTGGCCATATCACCTGGAGGCTTTGCAAAGTGTCAGGGCTTTACTCAATGATCTGGAGCAACCTGGTCTAGCGGAGGTTCTCCTGGAAGGTGTCCCTGCCTGCAGAGAGGGTTGAAATGGGATGATCTGCAGAAGGTCCCTTCCGGCCCGATTTGGTGATTCAATGGGGGGCTGCACCCAGCATCCCCAAAGTCACATCTTGAGGACTACCTGGTGGCTTTCCTGCTTCCCTTATCCACCCTGTGCCACACAGCCAGGGGCACCAGTGCCTATCTGTGAGCACAACCACGTGCAGACCATGTTTTGTATTTGGAACATTCTGTAAGATGGAGAAGTAAGATGGCTGCAGGAGCAGAAGAGGAGAGATGTGCAAAGGGTAGTCAGATGAATGAACTGGTCGTGAAGGATCCTTATTGCCGTGAGGGAGGAACCTTACAGAGATCCATAAAGTCCATGGCTAAGGAAATTTGGTGTTTTGTGGGGAGCAGTATTTTCTTCCTCCCTGGGAGATCTGTGCTCTCAGTCTCTATGTGGTGGCTGCAGTTGAGAGAGCAGACTTTCCATTAGCAGCATCACTTCCGGCTGTGCTCTTCAAGCTCAATGTGTTTCCATGCATATGTAAATACAGTTACAGCCTTCCTAGAATGTAAAGACCGAGACGTCCTTGACCAAGCATGGTGCAGAAGAGGCACTGGGGTAAGTATTCTTTTG
>VXBX01008711.1:373392-460892 GCA_013400415.1 Scytalopus superciliaris | reverse complement strand
TGCTTCTGGCAGAAGGAGTCTCAGGTCCGGAGAAAGGTGGGGGATCGGCGGCAGCAGCTGCAGCCGCAGCAGCCTCTGGAGGGTCTTCAGATAACTCTATTGAACACTCAGATTACAGAGCCAAATTGACCCAGATCAGACAAATCTATCACACAGAGCTGGAGAAATATGAACAGGTCAGACATCAGTCTCTCAGTTGTTCATGTACCTGCTGCTGCACTCCTCTGCTTGCCAGCGCCCGCTGCTGCCTACTCTGGACCACGTCCCTTCCTCCCCTTCCCCGCCCCTCTGCCTGTAGAGAGCCATGATGGGAATCTGTCGGGCTCTGAGGAGCCAATGGCTGGAGCCAGGACGTGTCTTGCATGCCCGAGTGTTTTCTGTTGTCTGTAACTGCACTAAAGCAACACCCAAGCCCATGTTTCTCCCCTTTGCCCAGCCTGGAGTGGCAGAGAGGAGGAGAGGTGTCCATCACTCTGTGTCCCCCTCTTCTCTGTGGTGAGGTGTTGCACAGCTGGGTCTGGCGAGCTGGGGAACGCAGGCTGCACTGGCTCCCAGAGCAGGGGGTGGGAGGCTCCAGCATGAGACTTGGCCATGGCAGGTCAGCTGGAGCAGGTTGAAAGGGAGTGGGCAGCGAGGTGCCAGCGGAGCTCCTGGACCAGGCTTTGGGATGGGAACTAGGGAAATCCTGGTTCAGGCAGATACCAGCACTCCATGTCTTTGGAGTGAAGAGGGTACTGCAGAAACCTGTGGGTTTGCTTTCACCACTGGAATCTGGTGACCCGCCACATTTGCCACACCAGTGGCACCAGGAACATTTGCCATGTGCTGCCAGGTGCCAGTGTGGCTTGGGTGCCAGTGGCACTGCCTCATCTGTGCTGCCTCTTTCACAGTGTTGTTCAAGTGGTGAACAAGTAACTGAGCACATATCTGTCAAGGTCTTTGCACAAATCTCCTGTTGTCCCCTGACCCCCAAGGCCCCAGCTGTCCTGTATGGACCCCTGGGGTCCTCTCACCCTGCTGGGTGCAGCCATGGCACTGGAATGGGGGTGGCTTCAGATTAACAAGCCCCATGCTGCAGCAGTGTGTCTCATACAGTCAGAGGGACACAGGATGGAGGCAGATCTGGGCCAGAGCAGTGGCAGGTTGGTGCTTACAGCCGGTTCCTGGCAAACATCCTTGGACTCTAATAAGTTTAATGATGTGGGGGAAGCAGGAGCATTTTTTGCCCTGTAGCTTCATTTACAAAGGTTTCAGCTGAAATGTCACAGCCATCCGTCCACACCACAGGAAACTTTGGAGGATGCTCAAGTGCTGCTGGAGCAGGAGAGAGGGGTGGAGCTGCTCTGAGACATGCACGAATCCTGACACCCAGCCATGTCTGCTCAACAGAAATATGATAATTTCCCCAACCTGGCAGCAAACTGTCTCCTGCCTGTTTGTCTCACCGCAGTGGCCGAGAGGCAGTCAGGGCTTGGCATCTCAGCCTCTGGCACTGCAGGTTCTGGGAGGTGGGTGCCCTCCTGCAGCGGGGAGCACTGGGGAACCCACGCCAGACACCTGCCTGTGCCACAGAGTGGCTCCTGCCATCCCTGCCCGCCCCTTCCGCCATCCTGCAGCACCAGGAACCAGAGTGCCTTCCTGGAGATGTTTTCCAGGCTGAGTTTGATCCTGATATTTGTTGCTAGTTAGGGAAATGCACTCAGGAAATAAAAAAAAAAAAGAGAAATGGAAAGTGTGTCACGCCATCACCCAGCGCTCCTTCACCGGGCGCCAGGAGAAATGGCTGCGCACAGGCAGCGCCTTCCATAATTTACAACTCCTATAACAGAGATGACATATTGAAAGCTATCTGCTGTAATTACACTGAAATACATTTTTTGCTGTAGGCAAAAGTACTGTAAGGGTCCCAGGCCTCCAGGAGCAGCTGGGAACCCACTTCCTGAGTTCACAGATGTCTCCTGAATTCACCCCGAATTGGGGTGAAGTGTGGCAGCTCAGAAGCCGCCACCAGCCCTACAGGGCACTGGCTGCCACCCTGCCCCTCAACACTGTTTTGGGCCATTTCCTCTCTTTTTCCTGTGCTCGTCTGTGCAGTCGTGATGAAGCACTGAGGCAGCAGGAGCATCCCTGCTCCTACAAGGTTTCTGAGCAGGTTAACAAGGCCATCACTTATAACCTGACATTATTAATAATGTCTCGGGCACCAAGCAAAGGCCTGAAAAATAGTCCTGGAAAAGGGATCAAGTAGCTCGGACGCTATAAATAAACAAGAGAAACAAGACAAAGCATCAGAGTGTTCTGAGCTTCCCCCTACTGTGCTGCATGAGACAGCTCTGCAGAGGGGAGGTGCTGGTGGAGATGAATTAAACCCAGGCTCTCCAAGCAATTGTAGCCAAACCAAGTCTCATCAAGCAAGTAAAGTAAAACCAGGGAAAGGTTTTTACTTCTTGAAAGCAAGAAACTCATTTTTGCTTTGAAATGCCCTGGTTTTGATACTTTATCTCTTATAGAATAGACATACCTGAAAATACTTCTAATGAAACAGTTGCCATTTTTATTGTACTTTAAAACTGAATTCCCCGGATCTGAAAAGGGGGCATGTGGCAACCTGTGTGCCTGGAATGTCCAT
This sequence comes from Scytalopus superciliaris, assembly GCA_013400415.1. Classification (NCBI taxonomy): domain Eukaryota; kingdom Metazoa; phylum Chordata; class Aves; order Passeriformes; family Rhinocryptidae; genus Scytalopus; species Scytalopus superciliaris. Next base: position 458,263 of record VXBX01008711.1, on the reverse strand, counting down.
CCAGTGCCGAATTCTTGGGTTCAGCTGTATTTGGGGACAGTCAGAGCTGCTATGTGATGTCAGATGGAGACCTGCTGCATTTTGGTACCTGCATCCCCTTCCCACTGTGCATCGTTCCTTGGGTGAGCCAAAGCTGATGCTCCTGCTGTGGTCAGAGGGCCGGACCTAAGCTTTTTCATGCTCAGGTTGTTCCCTGATAAGAGAATATATAGATGGGAAGTGAGGATAGGACATGTTCCAGTCCTTCACCTGGAGCTCGGAGAATCTTGAGAAGTCTGGGGGTGGTGGTGGCAGGGTGAGCTGTGGCAGTGGTGCTGGTGCTGAGTGGCTGTGGCACCACGACCTCGGCTGTGGCAGGCTCTGCACCAGGGCTTGCCCAGCCTTGCCAAATGCTGTCTCCAACGAGTGCTGCAAGGATGTAAATTAGCCTGTAATTTACTTTCAGTAGTGTAAAGAAAAAAAAAATCACTTTGCCTGAAGTGTATGCATCTTTCTTAAGGGTGTACCCAGATTTTAATTATCTAAATGTAAATACTTAACGAATTTTACTTAGAGTAATGAGCTAAAGTGCACACTACATAAATGAGATGTTCTAATTAATCATGTATGAACTACTGGTTTAAAGAAAAGCTATGTGAATTCTGTGAATGTTGGGCTATTGCCAAATTGCTAATCAGCATTTGCATTCATAGATGGCTTCACTTAATAAGTTGTGAGACGTTCAGCAAATGTTATAGGAAATTATGAGTTTTTAGATGCATAAACTTTTCACTTTTAACTATTTCCCTCACATAATTTATTGAAATGTAGGAGAATCCATGAAAATGTGGTTGTCAGACATATTATGTAGGTATTTTGCAGCCTGGCTTTGGAGGGAGAAGGGTAACTAGCAGAGTTTTTGAAAGCTTCCAAGGAGGGGAAGGCAGGACACCAGTGTGATGGCCACTTGGTCGTGTGGAGGCTCAGATCAGGGAGTTCCTGATGATAGTGCAGCCTGGAGAAGTTTCTATCAATGTGCTGTAGTCTGGGAGTGATAATCGAGGACTCTTTGTGCCTTGGCCACACAGTGCAGGCCAGGCTGGGGCACACTGTCACTGAAACTCACCCGCTGAGGGCACACGTGGTGCCTCAGAAAGGTCTTGGGTTCCTCAGTGCTACAAGGGCATGGGGATCAGGGCTGCCCTGCCTGGGCTTCATGCAGCAGGCTCTGAGGTGTGCTCACACCTCCAGTTACACCCTGCTCCTGCCTGCAGCCGGTACAGGTGCTGATCCAGCTGCTCCTCTCTGCTGGGACATGAGGATGTGGAAAAGGATGAGCATGGCAGGAGCAGTGCCACTGTCACTTGGCTCCCCTGGCTGCCCCAGGATGGCCTTGTGTCTCCTGGACAGGGTGTGTGGGATCTGCTCCTGCAGCTGCCTGCGTGAGGAGGGGACAGGGCCACACAAACATCCCCCAGTCCCCAGCACTGCCTTTCCCTCAACAGCTGGGTCAGAGCTCATGGCCTTGTGGGACAGCACAAACCCATGTTTGATTCTCTTCTTCCTCCACAGGCATGTAATGAATTTACCACACATGTGATGAACCTTCTCAGAGAACAGAGCCGGACACGTCCCATTTCTCCCAAGGAGATTGAAAGGATGGTTGGCATCATTCATCGAAAATTCAGCTCCATCCAGATGCAGCTCAAACAAAGCACTTGTGAAGCAGTAATGATTTTAAGATCAAGGTTCCTTGATGCCAGGTAAGGCAGAAGCAAGTGCCCCCATCTCTTCTGGGGAGGGAAGGGATATTTTGTGGGCAGCCTGGGAGAGCCTGACTGCAGAGATGGGTGGGAGAGGCTGCTCTGTCCCAGAAAACCTCAGGGCTCTTGTCCTTCACCTACAGCTACTGTGAAAGCAGAGAAACCTGCACAGAGGTTTCATAAACAATGAGGCCTTTTCTACCTATTTTACTGCAAAGACTGGACTTGTTTCCCTCCCTTGGACACCCATATTGCTGCTGGAGCTTGGACCCTGTCTCCACAGCCTGCCAGCCACTCAAGTGGGCTGCTTACTCCACAGGCTGCCAGGAGGCAAGCAGACAGGGATTAGGCAGAGGGGTTTTATAGGAACAGTCATATTTGTTTGAAAGCCTAGGTGGGATATTGATCCCCCAGCCCCATCCCTTTTGTAGGCCTCCTGTCTGCAGAGCAGGGCTCTGGCAGCTGGCAGAGCCTGGCAGAGTGGGAGCAGAGCTGGGCAGAATGGGGAGGAGCAGCAGGCACCATGCGGAGCATCCCTCCTCCAGCAGCTCACGCTTCACACCTGAAAGCTGTGAGAAGCTAAACAAGAGCAAAATAATGTTATTAACAAGGAGGTCACTGGCAGGTGTGGGAAATCAGGGTAATTGCAGGCAGTTGGAGGAGATGTCTGTGGAGAGTGCCTGGAACATGAAGGTAGAGCCTGCAGATGCACATTTTAAAGTGATTTCTTTAAAAAGGAGGAAGGTAAATAAGGCAAAATGAGCGGAAGCACAGTAATGAGATAAACATAGCTCTAGGGAGGGAGCCTGCCTGCTCCAGGATACAGTGCAGTTAGCAGCATCGTGATACTCTGGAAGAGCGCACTGGGGATTGCACTCGGCTGCCGGCTGGCCTGGGGCGCCGGCAGTGATTGCAACAGCCCTGGGGGAAGGAGCTCTAAGAAAATGTTTAACTGGAGCTTTCCAGAGGTTGTTCTGCCGAAAGGAGAGCAGCCACTGGCACGGAGGGGTGGCACGGCAGCTGTGCAGGTGCTGCCACTGTAACCCATGCCGTCTGCCACCGTGCCAAGGGCTGGTGGCTCCCACCAGCTGGAGAACGTGCCAGTGCACTCCGCAAGGCTCCGCGTTACAATGAGGTGGCACGTTTTGGAGCCTGTCCCACATGGGGCCAGAGCCCAGGCCCTGCACAGCCCTCGGCAGGAGGGGACACAGATGGGTCTCCCTCACAAAGCCCTGAAATCCACTTGCTGTCAAAAGCATATTAACTCAGGGAGGGCTACGTGAGGACACAGCAGCACGGCTGCCCTGTCCTGCTCCTCTGTGCTCACCCTGGGGAGCTGTGCAGGGGCCCCAGCTGACCTGTGCTGAAGGGAAGGAGCGGAAGGAGGTTTGTCAGGCTGCTGCTGGCAGAGAGGGGCTCAGTGACTGGGAGCTTTGGGCTGGGCTATGTACCCAGGTGTGGAGGAGCCACAAGCAGGCAGCCAGCTCAGCATCTGCCTCACCTTTTTGGGAACAACACATGAATGTGGTCTGTGCCCATGTGGGATGAACCCTGGGGGAGTGAATGGTGTGAACCCAGAGGCAGAGTCCAGACCCGCAGGGCTGGATGCAGGACATGGCATTGCAGCCCAGTGCTCCCTCCCATGGTGTTTGGGCAGCTGAAGGCATTGGGGTGCTGGAACAGCTCTGCCATGTTGCTGTGTGCTGCAGCATGAGCATGAGAAACAAGGGCCACTGCCCCCCATCTGACCCTGAGAGGGACCTGCTGGCATCTGGAGGAACAACTGTGGGTTTTCTTTTCTCGTTTCAGACGGAAAAGGCGTAACTTCAGTAAACAAGCTACAGAAATCTTGAATGAGTATTTTTACTCCCACCTCAGTAACCCCTACCCCAGTGAAGAAGCCAAAGAAGAGCTGGCAAAGAAATGCAGCATCACGGTATCGCAGGTGAGCAGTGGGGGGGAGCAGATTCTGGTCCCCTGCACTCCACAGTGTGTCAACCCCCCAGCTCCCCTTGCTGCCACCTCTCTCCAGGCTCTGGGAGGTGATTCCAATGGAGCAGGTCCTGCCCAAAGCACCTCTGTCATCCCTTCAGATCTGCATGTTGACCATGATGACGTTTGCAGGGTGATGGCACGTGGCTGAACTCCCCAGGAAGGGCAGTGTGCCCATGGCAGCTGGGGCTGTGTTGGGATAAAAGGTGTGTGTTCAGAAAGGAAGATAAAAAGGCAACAAGGCCAGCACCCTACTTCACATCAGCTCTCTCTCTGTGCAGCAGAAGTTCCCAGCTGAGCCTTGCTCTGCTCTGAATTTGTTATGGCTGCATGATGATTTCAGGGGGACATTTTACTGACAAATGTAAAATCTGTCTTTATAGGTTAAAATTTCTTTGATTGCTCAAACTTGCTTTTATAAGCCAGCCAGAAATTCAGCTGCTTGCTGTGCTGAAGAGTGACTTCTCTCTAGCAGAACTGCATTAGGCAGGTTTGCTCTTTTTACCACATATAACAGCTGTTCCTGTGAAGCTAATGCAAGAAAACCAGCATCTCCCTAGCCAGGAGGGCACTGTTGTTGGCTGCAGCTGTTTTCTGTGTGGGCCAAAGTACATGTATGGCTCGGACTGGTGCTCAGGCCATCGAGCTTTCCTTCACCAGGAAGCTTCAGAAGCAAAACACTTTGCATTTCTTGTGGCCTGTAATGAGAGAAATCCCAATTATTCTCACAAAAATCTGGCTAGTACAGCTTGGAGAAGGTTGAACTTGGGAGACAGAGAAGTGCCTCAGCAGTTTCCAAGTTCTCCAGTCACCCCCTTCCCATTGTGAGGACCTGTGTGCCAGCTCCTTCCTGCTCCCTCAGCTCTCTTATCAATATTTCAGGTCTTTGAGAGGAACTGTGCCTGCGGCACATGTGTTAACTATTAATGATCACAGGCTGCAGTATTGGCATTATTAGAAATGCAACCTCTAGCTTCATAATTAAGACCTGAGTTGAGATTTACTTTATAGGTCTCCATTGAATGCATGAAAAATTCAGGCACTTTATTGAAGTCTCTCAAATGAAAAGCTGCCCAGTTCCCCCAGATTTGGAATTACTTGACTTTGGATGCACCCACAGTACCAACGCTGGCAGAACTGCCCCAGGACACGTGTATGCCTTGCTCTCTCCTTGCCTGTTCCTTGGCACACAGCATGTATCGCTCTCTAAACAGGGTGGGAAGCACCAGTGCTCAGTTGCCAGGGCAAGGTATGGGATGGAGATGGGGACAATTTCTCATGGTCCATTTACAAATGGCTGTGGTAATGGGCAGGAATTTTTTGAGGGAAATTCAACATTCAACTTGTTCCTTCCCACACTGCTCCTTCATCACTGTTAGCATCACATAAGCGGCTGGAGACTGGCAGGTGTGGGGCAGCAGTGGTGGCTGCTGGGCTGTTCTCCCATGCCCTCAGGCATCCCTGTGGCTGCTGTGGGTGCCTGGAACCAGCCAAGCAGCCCCGAGAGCACAGGAGTGCCAGGGCACTGTGGGCTGCAGCCCTACGTTTTTCTGCTGCTTTCAGTCCTTGGCACGAGATGGTTTGTGGCAATTTCTTCAGTAAGTGGTGTTCAGAAATCTTCCACATGAGCCGAGACTGCCTGCTGTGTATTTAGGAGAGGCCACACTGTCAACACCACCTTGAAGAAACCAAAAGTTCTTCATCTTTGGTAAAATGTAACTGGGAGAGATGACATGGGAAAGAGCCCACCAGACCTGCTGAAGAGCCATTCCCTGCACACCTGACAGTGAGTTGGCCCTGGCAGGGAAGGGGTTAGTGATCCCACCAAGTGGACAGATGAAAAACCAGATCTAGATAAGGCTGAAGTGACTAAAGGAAATGAGTTGAAACATTTGAGAAGCCATAACTGATTGCTTCTAGTGCTAATAGATCTGATTTCTTTCTTAATTGGTTGTTTGATAAGATTTAATGTATATGCTGTAGAATGCAGTAAAAGGCAGGCAGATGGTCCAACAACGTGGCAGTGGTGGAGAGCCTGTGACAGGAATATAGGTTTGTCTCTTTAATATTTGATACAGACATGAATTAGTTGTTTCTTGAATCCATTAGGAAGTCTGAGTGAGCAATGGGAGTAGCTGCATTGCATCCTCCATAGCACTGTGTCCAGCATCCTCAGCCTTGCTGGGTGACATTGCCAGCCTGGAGCAAGGGCAACACTGCATACTCAGCCTGGCCACCAGGGACGCAGGGCTGAGGCCTTGGCAATGGCTGGAGCTTTGCTCTGGCAAGATGTTACAAATGGCTTGGGAAACCTCAGGATGATATGGGAAAGCCTGGGTGTGGGGCCACATGTCATCTAATGGGAAGGAGCATTTGTGAGAGAGAGGAAGTGCATATGATCACTTGGTTGCTTGAGCTCCTGATGGATCTACTGTCAAAACTAGAGAATATGAATATCCAAATCTTTGATTTTCAAAGGCACTTCCAAAGGCCGCATGGCAGTTCTGCAGGGTTAGTTGGTACTTTCTAGATCAAACTGGGCTGGAGTTATCTCTCCTTGTACTGAAAAGGGTATATATTTTTGAGGCCATGTAGCAGAAGAGCTCTGAGCAGGCACTATAGAGCAGCTCCACACATACTGCTCCGGTGGCTGGCAGCAGAACTAGGAAGATGTAGTCCAGGACTCATGGAACTTAGCAGTCATTGAAATCCTGGCAGGAGCAGCCACACAGGAGACAAGCAATGGCATCTGACTGAGTGACTGAGCTGCACCTTTACTCAGGCCTTTCATGGAAAATCTCTAAGCACGTGTATTTCCCACCTTGACCGAGCACCCCTCAACCATACTGTGTTTGGCACTATGCCTTGTTTACCTCCCGTGCTGCAAATGCTCTGGAGGGGCAAAGAGCTGGAAAAAGAAGTAAATAATGTTAATGGATGGCTTCCCAGACATCTCGAGCTGGCGGCTTGTCTTTGATGAAGAGGCTTTGTCCTTTCCCTGGCTGAGCCAGGCTCCTCCATAGCCTCTCCTGATGATGATCCAAGGTGTTTCTCTGTTGTACCATCAGTGCCTTGTAAATACTGAGGGTAGATTCATGGCAGAACATTTTCTCCCTCAAACACTTAATTAGTGAGTGTTTTGGGTCATTCCCCCCACCCTCCGATTAAGCCACTCACTGAAAATCTTGCTGCCATGGCACTTCACTGAGCTGCAAAGAAAATTGTCTCCCAGAATCGTTTTGTTGCAGATGGGAGATCAGTGGTTTCAGTTTTGATACCAGTGTTTAAAATGTAGAGAAGGTTTTTCAAGAAAAGCATAAAAACAAACTATTTATTAAGATGAACACCTCACACAATTTCATTTTTAAGAGTATGGGAAAAGTAATTCTGGGGAAAAAATGTCCTTAGCAAAGAACATCGTCTGCTGTAATTTAGAGCTACCCCATCAGCACATGTTGGAGGGAGATAAACTGTATCATCTGTTCTCCCCTACCATGGCTGTGAAGCTGATGTTTTATATTTTTGCAGATGAGCCTCTTTGAGGGTGTCATGAGCAACTATCAGCCCCTTACACGGGCTGGAGAGAGGGCACAGCCAGTGCTGACAGCATGGCAGTGAAATACAGCAATAACATCTTTCACTGCTTAAAACAAAAGAAGGATGTGGTTGACAAGGGAATATGCTTAACATTCTTTTAAAGAAAGTATGCAGGAGCTGGTTTCCAACACCCCTCTGGCCCCTGCTGCTTCTGAGTATGTTTCTGTGAGCAGCTTGATAGGGAGAGCCATGGACAGAGGAGTTCTTACCCCTGGACTTCATGTGGGAAGCAAGGGAATAAAAAGCTGCAGTGTAATGAAACAGTTCTAGAGGTAGAAATTCTCGGGTTTAGATTATGGACCATAATTGCGACACATTGATTTTCAACATTATCTGGTTTGTATCCTTTTTTAAGTGTGGAACATAAACTGTGTGCTACAAACATGGAAACACAATGGAAATATTTCTGTGACGCATGAATCTGTAGTTCCCTAATTCCAGCAGCAACACTCTTGTGTCAGCTGTGTCTTTGCAGAATGAGCACTGATTTATCCTAGGAAATCAGCCACTGTGGAGACACAAGGCAGGCCTGCCCCATCCCAAATCCCACATTAGGCATCTTGATGATTTCAGTAATACTTTATTGTCTTTTTATTTAACATTGCAATTAACATGATAAATAAGTGCAACAGTATTGTTTGAAATCTAATATACAATTAAGCCCAATTAATTAATTGGCCTTCAATGATCAGGAGGAGAAAGATGTTCATTGTTTTTTTTATGTGAAGAGATACTTTGTTTTAATGAAAAATGTGTTGTGAGGCAGCTCACGATGGAGAGAACTTCCCTGTTTAGGGTGAGCATAGGGCTGGGCTAGAAACCGGGTCCTGGTGCTGATGGGGGACCCAGCACTGCATCCCGGTCATCCCTGGGACACTGGCAGTGCCAGCAGCACAAACAGGGTGAGATGTGCTCCAGGTGGGCAGGCATCCTAAATCCTGCCTGGCACAGACCGCTGGAGCAGCAGCCTGGCCCTGTCCTGGCTGGGTCCAGCTGCTTGTGTCAGTCCTGAGTGCCTGGCTGCAGCCGCAGCCCCTGTGTGTCCCCTCGTGTCCCCAGGCCAGGGTCCTGCACTGATGTGTGCTCTGGGAGCACGGATAGCCCTCAGGCAGAGGCAGCAGGGCAGTGCCTGCAGCCCCCCCGGGGTGCTGTGACTCCTCAGCAGCCCCGTTGCTGTGCTCTGCTGCAGCGCAGGGTGTGCGCTTTACTCTCAGGAAGAGTTTAACATTTCTGGAGATTCATTTGGATGTGGTGTGCGGGTTAAACATAACGTATGAGCGCTGCTCCTCTCATTGCTTCCAATTAAACCTTGCTTGCTAGTTTAACCTCTAGGTAATCCCATCAAACAATTGATGTCAAGGAAACACTGCCCACAGTGGCTCTGGATGAGTGGCCATTAATTTTAATTGCCTTGATATTAAAGATTAAGAAGTATTGGGACTAGCAGAATGGAAACGATCTGATGTCAAGCAAATCCACACATTGAGGCTTCCCCAGGCTGCTGGTGATATTAAAATTTTACTGTGAGAATTAAATAAACCTTTATTAGTGATGGCTGTTGTTTGATTGGTCCAGGGGCATGCATAAACAGAGGGGTCTTGTGCACATCCATGGACAATACAGTTGATGTGCAGAAATTCCTCAATTATGATACTGTTAATAAAGCATAATCTGATTGTACACAATAATTATTTGCTGGGTTTCATTAATGTATTATTGCTTCTCTGACTGACAAGGTGATATTAAGTGCAATATATAGAATACAGTGGAGTATTATCTGGGGAGCAGGATGTGTAAGGTGCCTTCTGTGTTACCGACAAAAGGTAGAGGCTTTCCATTAACTGTGGTTAAACAAAAGCTGTGCTGCATCAAGTACAGCAGGATTTACCTCCTGCCTCAGCAGGGCCCTGTACCAGGCACTGTGACAGGACCCCAGCCCCTGCCATGCCCTGCAGCTGGGTGATAACCTTGGGGCTCTTACTGGTCCCTTCCCCTTTTCTGCTGGGTTGTTGCAGTTGTTTTTTGCCTCTGCCTTGTTGGCTGTTGTCTGTGTTCCAAACTGCGTTTGTTATTTAGGAGCTCTGTTACAGCAGCTGAAGTTAAACAAAGCCCCTGAGCAAGACTGTATGAACTTTCCTGAGCGGCTTCAGCCGTGACCCCTGTGTGGGTTAATAGACGGTGCCCCAGGAGCCAGTTTGGCTTCAGTACAGCATCTTCAAAGGGACATGACAAAGTGACTTTTCAGCCATTATTGATTTATATGATTCCTTTCATTTTCAGTCAACCAAACACGATTCTGTGAGTGGGCTGCCAAGGTTGTTCCAGCCCAAAAATAAAGAACAATTGCTCTCACTGCCTGCTCGCCCTCGCTGAACTGGACCTTGGTCCCCTCTGAGCAGCTTTCGGGGTCTTGCAACAGTTTTGTTGACAAATGGCCCATGGTAGTAGGAGACAATGCTGTGCTCAGCAAGCTCCAGGATACGTGTTGTCATCAGAGTCAGCTGTTGTGCCTCAGTTTGCCAACAGAGCAGTGGAGCCAGATCTTGCTCACATCCATAGTGATGTTTAACTGATCCTGGGTTAGTGTTTGGTTACCTGAGCAGATAGGGCTTGGGGGCTGAGCCACACGTTTGCTAGTCCAAACATGACATCTTGAAAGGATCCTGCTTCTCCAGGCCAAGTGCTTTGTGTCCCTCACACTTCCCACCTCTCTCCACTGCAGGTGTCCAACTGGTTTGGCAATAAGAGAATCAGGTACAAGAAGAACATCGGGAAGTTCCAGGAAGAAGCCAATCTCTACGCAGCAAAGACAGCTGTGACCGCAGCGCATGCCGTGGCCGCGGCTGTCCAGAACAACCAGACCAACTCCCCCACCACACCAAATTCTGGTACGTACCTGTCTGGTGTGTTTGACCATCCCAAAGGGCCATCCATCACAGAGGGTCTCTGGTGGTGCCCTATTGGGCTCAGTTGGAATGAGGAGGATGCAGCTCCTTAGCAGCTTTAATCATGGCACGGGGAGTGGTCCTGAGCCCAAGGACCTCCAGGCTGGACCACAAGGGCCAAGCAGTGCCATGGGTGGCCCCAGCAGTTCCACAGTGAAGCTCCCACAGCTGTACGGGAGAGCGGAGTGGGGCCCACATAATTCCTGCAGAGGGAACATCTGCCTGGCTCAGGCTTCTGGCACCTTCTTTGTTTCTGTAGATATTTTAAGCTTTTTCTCATTCATTGAAAAGAACATAAAATGGGGTAGAGCTCCAAGTCTGGTTTTGTAGAACTGTTAAATTTATTGTCAAGATAAGAACAAAATAGAGGAATATTTTAGCATGTGCTAATTAGAGTTTAAACTCTGAGTTGTTTGAAATGGAGTTGATGTTATAAATAGAAATCTAAGGATGCAACTTTAATTTGGAGTTGCTCTGCCACATGTTCTGCTGCAGTATTTAAGCATCATCTCGCTGGTGTGTTGATGACATTTTTGCAAGTCTGAGCATTGCATTAACCAGGGAGTGTGTGAGGAAGGAGTTGCCTTTTTGGGCTTCAGGGGCAAAGGTTGCCACAAGCACAGATGTGTCTAACATTACTTGCAGTCAAGTTTTGCTGCGACTTAGTTATAAATAACTTTTAAAGGGGATAGAGATCCATGGGGAAAAGAAGACTTTAACCAAAAGGAAGAAAGGAAGAGGTTCCTCCTCTGACGGTAATAAACCAGATAATTTGGAACCGCCAGCCATTTCCTTTGGAAAGAGACACAAAGCACAGGCTCAAAATGAGTGTTTGGTGATGGCATCTCACAATGGAATGAGCCACTGGGGGAAAGCTCCAATATGGGAACTTATTCTTGTACAGGATGCTCTTCCAGAGGGAAGAGCTGACCTGGGTTGCAGGGAGTTTCCAGGCTTGCCCAGCACAGCGCTCCAGAGTGGGGGTGAGAGCTGGGGCAGCCCCCCCGGGCCGTGCTGGTGTGGGGGGCCGGCAGCCACACTGGCCCCACGCTGGTGCAGAAGCTCCCCTCTGCTGAGCCCTGCCTGTCCTTTCCTCTCCTGCTGCTTCTCCTTCCCCTGCCCTCGGATCCCGGGGTTATGTTTTTGCAGCTCTCTGTTATTCAGCTACCTAACTCTTTCCTTTCCAGGTTCTTCTGGTTCTTTTAACCTCCCAAATTCTGGGGACATGTTCATGAACATGCAGAGTCTGAATGGGGATTCTTACCAGGGGTCCCAAGTCGGAGCCAATGTGCAGTCACAGGTAGGAGAAATGCCCCCAGCAGGGCCTTTCTGGCAGGGTAGGGTTTGGGCTAAAAATTCCACCTTACTCTGACTCTATTAACTGGTCTGGGCCTCGCTGCAGAGTGAAGGCTGCATATTTCTGGATGTGGCCTATTCTTACCCCGGCATTGAATTTCACAAATATAAAGGAAAGAGTGATTTTTTTCTGATTGAAATTTTAAGCTTTGTGAATGCATTCGGCTCTGGCTTGAGCTCATGGAATGGGATTGGGTGCGTCTGACTTCCATGGACACTGTAAATCCAGTGAAATTTTCTTTCTTTTTTCCTTTCTTTCTCCTTTCACCCCCTTTAAAAAAAAAACCCAAACAAACCACCAAACCTCCATCTTTTTTTCATTTATTGGACAAACTTTTTTATTTATTAGTTCACTCATCTATTTATTTATTTATTTATTTATTTAAATGTCAGAATGCATCTGACTGGGCTATAACAATACCCCTTATGGTCAGTCACTGTTCCAGTCCTCTCAGAAGGGCGGACTCCGTGGTTTCTGTGCTGTGTACACACCATCATCTCCTCCATACATGCAAGCACACACAGGCGGGTGACTGTTCCCAGCACTTTGCTGCAGACACGTGGGAAGGAGCTGCGGGCCGCGGTGCTGGGAGGAAGTTGTGTTTGGTGGTGTGAGAAGCAGAGATGTATGGGCTGTAACGGGCACGGATTGGTTGCAATTCTGCCAGTCAGTCTTGATTGATAAATTTGCCTTTCATAGAAGATGCTAAACCCTTTTGGCTCACATAATTCAAAATGTTGCCTATTGTAAGTGATGATGTTTTAATAGATTTGGAATGATGAATCCTGTCTCCCCTCGCTTTAAGGTGGATACCCTGCGTCATGTTATCAATCAGACGGGAGGATACAATGATGGCTTGGGAGGAAATTCACTATACAGTCCACATAATTTAAATGTGAGTACCCAGGGGAACAGTGGGTTGGAGAGCCATAAGCACAGTGGCAGGTAAATGCAGTCATTAATACCTGTATTAATTGCTCTTGCGATGGTGTTGTTTAATATCACATCTTTGGGGATGAACTGTAGAATAGCTCTTGGTGCAGCTGTAAGGCTTGTTAGTGTACAAAGAGAGAAATTACAGAGCTGTGATTATAAAAAAACAACTCAAATTTTTATATGTTTCACCTTATGCATTATAAGGTAATGGCCCTGGAGAGGCTCCCGTGGCCCAACAGAGCCTGCTGGGCTGTTCCTGCCTGTGTAAGGCACCAGCGCCAGCTCTGACAGACTTTGATACACCTTTGGCCATTTCAAGGGTGCCCATTTTTCCTGTGTTTGAGAAGTACCTTTGGCCTTATTACTCCAAATGGGAGTGAGCAGTAAGTCTGGCAAACAGATGCCAGTAAATTGAGGGATTATAGGGTTGATGGTGATAGGTGCTAAATGTCCTCCTGCAGGCCGTAAGCGATGGGATGTGACAGTGCCCAGGCTGGGCCCCGTGGCTGTGTGAGAGGCACTGGAATAAAGAAACACAGAGATCTGATCTTCCTTTGGCATGGGAACCCAGGATAGAACACCCCGTGGGAGCAGCCTCTTGGCGAGGACTCTGTGGCAGAGCCTGCTTATCCCTCATTCCCAGCTTGCTTCTCCCAGTTACAGCTGCAACAATTAATGCTTTGATTTTTTTAAATGTTTCATATTTGCTTGAGAGGTGTCTTTTCTTTGTTTTCCTTCTTATTAATGGACTAAAATTGCTGTAGAGAATTCCTTGTCCAGTGACCCTCTGCCCCCTCCCAGGGTTCACCCTGGTGTTTTGCAGATACTGTGGATCAGGGTGTGGGTGCTGAGCAGCCTCAGGAACCCATGGAGAAGGGGAATGGGGTGAGCTGCTGCAGCCACAGGGAGGGGGAGGTTTTCCCCCCGTTTTGGGCTGCCACTTGCCATGAGAGTAAATATTAATGATCTAAAATGTGATTGAAGATGTTCAATTGTAAAGGGAAAAAAGTACCATTAAATACTCAAATCTTTTACATTTGAAATGTCAAATCTTTCTTTTTGGGTTTATAAATAACTCATAATAACCCACAACAAACCATATAAAAAGCCTTTTAGTTGCATTTCTCCTTTTTCATTTAAGTGTTTTGAAATGCTTCAGAGAATTTGCGATATCCTTATCAACATGATAAAATATGAAACTGTGATTGCCTGCAGCATTTTACAGACATGAATTCCATCTTCACTGATGAGGCCTGATAAGGCGCTGTTGTATAATACAGTGCATAATCTCAAACCACCAGAGTAAGGATTAATTTATTTGAAAAAAAGAATGCTTGCTGACAACCTCTCCTCCAGCTGCCAAGCTGAGTAAAAATATTGTACATTTGTTGTTTATAAATTTGGATAAAAGAGGAATGATGTTTACTTCAGATGGAATATCTTTAGACTCATATCTGCACAAGAGTTTTTCTTTCTCTAAGTAGATTCTCGTATCTTTACAAAATAAAAACCCACGGTGCCTCTGCATTTGGAGCAGGATTTGTGCCTGTTCAGTCTGTCTGAGCAGTGAAGGGGTGTGGGGGGAATGTTCAGCTTTGGGGTCGTGCAGGTTGGTGTTGCTGTTCATTTTGCTTAAAGGAACCCAAGTCTCTGGGTTTATCAGGATAAAACTGCTCTGTTTGCTGTTTCATCTGCAGAGGAGATAATTACCAAGGCTCCTCTCCCCTGGTGCAGCTGTACAGTGTTCACTTGTCGTGATAGATGAACAGTGTTTTTAATGTGGAACCAGGCTGTGTGTGGGGTTTAAGGAGCGACAGCTGGGGGTCCCCCGCACATCTGCACGGTCTCCCCCAGCCCAGAGTGCTGGCCCAGGCACGGATGGTTCCGGTACTGGAGCACCATGAGCACATTTCCCTGCCAACCTTTCCCTGCCAGGGCCGGGGGCTCCGGCAGCGCGGCCGGGGCGGCTCTCGCGGGCGCTGCAGAGGCCTCCCCGTCACTTCCACTCAGCGTCCCCCAACTCACGAGCCCTGCACCTCCCTCTTCTTGACTGACATAAAAATATGTAGCGACAAGCTGTCTGCCACAGCCGAAATCTGATCAGACATTGATTCCAGCAATTGCCTCGATTGGCCGAGACATAAGGCAAATTTGCTCCTGAGCGCTGCTCGTGCTGATGCAGGTCTGAGGCGGGAGGGCCAGCGGCAGAGGCTGGGATGGGGCTGCTTCTGGAGATAATGGGAAAACCGATCCGAGCAGCCCCTTTCTGCCTTGCAGCCCCACACTGGGGAGCTGGGGGAGCCTGGGCAGGGAGCCGGGTGGGGCAGCAGGGGGTCCTGCAGGGGGGAAAGGCCATTCCGAACTTTGGGAAGCAAGGGGAGACACAGGGTTAAACATGGATTGCCCCAAGCTTGTCTTCTCAGGGGAAAATAGCTGAAGTGCCTGTGAAGGGATGCTCCTCATTAGAACACGGATGGTCTCTGCAGGAATCTCACAGTCCTGATTGCAGCCAACATGTGGAGAAAGCTCCTGCTTTCCCTGCTCACCCCACACCCCACACCGCCAGCACAGATTCTGCAGCCAGAGGGAGCGCAGGGTAATCCCCTCCCCAGAGCATCTCCCCCAACCCCCGGGCTGGCCAGCCCCACACTCGCAGTGTATGGTGTAATTAATATGTGCAATGGTATCAATTGACTTGTTTTTGCCTTTGCAGGCTAATGGAGGCTGGCAGGACGCAACCACTCCATCTTCTGTGACTTCCCCTACAGAAGGGCCGGGAAGTGTGCACTCGGATACCTCTAACTAATCTCCTAGCAACACTTTTTCCCTGAGCTGAGATGCCTTGATTAGTGCATTCAGAGTCGCAGGAGAAAAAGGAAAGAATTTTTTGTAGCCAACCACCTACAGCTTTACTGTAAAACCTTGTCTTATTAGAAAACTTGGTAAATCTGTTTTTTAAAGGTATCATAATCATTTGTATTTATACTTAAAACACACAATGTTAAAAAGCACTTTATCCAATTAGGCCAAGATTTAGCATTGTTTATAGCCCTGTAACTATTTTATCATAATTTATTATCAGCAGTTTTAATGATGTTGGTCTAACAGTTGCCAATTACTTGGCCTTAAGGGTAAAAGTACAGGACGAGCTTAACCTCAGTAGCAAGAGCAGACACAAAGAACCGCCTCACCCAAATTTAACTGTGTGCATATTTCCGTGGAAAGTCGACAGGAATCGCAGACTTTGATTGTGTTTCATCTTTTCATATCTCTCACAGAGCTGGAATAAAAAGAGCTGTTCGGTTATTTCGGTTAACAATGGTCGTGTTTAAGAATCCTTATTCGTCACATTCTTGTTGTGATCTATTGTCTTACAAATTAGATTGGAAACCAGGAGCATCTTTTCTTGCTAAAGCCCCTCCGGACCCCGAGTCTCCTTTCTGTATCCCGACACAGACACAGGTTGTTCTTGGGAGATGACGACTCTTGCTGCTGGTCTCTGTGCACACCACGACCCGGGGTTTTACAGTACGAGCTGGATGCTGCCCATGCCTCTCAAGGGCTGGTGCCTCTGCTTGGCAGCAAACCACAAACAAAGGAAAAGGAAAGGAAAAAGCACCGTGATATGGAGTGTTGTACATAGTGTAGCAAAAGAGTATTTATACATCTCACCAATCAAACACAGCTTTATTACCTCATGCGAACTCATACAAACCAATAGACTTTCAACATGTTCTGTAGCTTAGAGTGCTCACTTACTACCTCTGAACGATACTCACGCTGTAGTTTGTCTCTTTCTTATCTTTTTGCATCTTGTAATTAACTCTTTGTTTCCCCACAAAATGCAATGTACATTGTAATCTCCTACAAATCAGGGTTGCCTTGGCAACTGCTAAAGAAGCGGAAGTGGAAACATGGGGTCTTAGGTTGGACACAAAACAGTGCAACTGTTGTAAATACTGAGAAGCATTTTGAATGTTCTTCATCTTGTTACTAATCCACGCAAAAACCAACAACTAATTGTAATGCATACAGACTTCAGTATTCGGTACTGTACATCCCCCTGGGTCGCAGGGGCCCTTTCTCTCTCTCTTTTGTATTGTATGCGATTCTGAAACTGATTGAGTCATGAAAATAATTTGTGGCAGTGATTCTAATGTATTAAACCGTTTCGTGTTACTTTCTAACTGGATTACACCCTGGATTGAAAAGTCTTCCTCGTGGTAGTTATATGTAGTTTCAAACATGAATAAACTTTTTGCTTTCATGATCAGATGTTGACGTTATTTCTTCCTGCTCAGTTCAAGTCAGCCCGAGGAGACGCTTCAGCCTCCAGAAGAGTGAGCTGAGCGTGGAGCAGGAGCTGAGCATCTCTTTAAACACCAGCAGATCCTTGTGCCCTCTTTCCCAGAGAGCATTGGAAATCCTGGGAGAGGCATGTCCTGGGCAGAGGTTTCCACCCATCAGCCCCTGCCTCTGCTGCCACCCTGCTCTGCTCAGGAGCCACAAATCAAGTGGAGGCGAAGGAAGGGGTCAGACCTTTAGATGAGTTTAAAAAGCATCATCATATTCACTCTTAATTACCATTTTTATTTAACATTAACTTTGGAGCTACAGCCTCAGCTAGCAAGTCTAATGTGATTATAAAAATATTTTTCTTTATTAAAAAAACTTTTTTGGAAGGACGTATATATATAAATGCTAATTTTAAGTCTTTTTAATAAAGTAAAGGTCAATAACAGGTAATAGCCTATTTACCATATCTCAAGGAAATTGACTCACAGGAAATCAAATTAACGTTAATCACTTGCAGCAAATGGTCTTTGATAAATATAACTACTCACTACTTGGGTTAGTGCAGCTAGGCAGGAGGAGCTCACCACCACCAGCTGCCCTGGAGCTGCAGCTCGGCTGGCTCTGAGTAGCCACTGGCCATCACCTTCCCTTCCCTTCAGGTGTTGTTTTGTTGGCCAAATGATTATTTGCATGATTCAATGAGCTTGTGGTTCTGCTTTTCTTATCAACAATTCTTGTATCAGGTTATTTTGTCAAATACCTTTGTTCACCTGTTCTCCCACCGGGACCATGCGGCTCTGCCCCCCATGCTTTCGTGCAGCAGTGACTGCTGCTGCTCTTGTTCACAGAGCAGACTCACCTCAGTCAGGTTTGGAATTGTATGACGCTTCTTCTGCTACAGGTGGTGCATTTAAATAAACAAGTAAATAATTAGATGTGCATTGCAAAGCCTTCATTATCAGTTAACGAGACCTGGGGCAGGTGGAAAATGTGAGCTGCTGAAGACTTCTGTGTGCTGAGGACAAAGGACCCAACAATTTGCATTTGCTGGCGGAGCTCCTGAAGTCCATGCGCTCCGTGTTTGTGCTCCATCTCAATGGAAACGGTATTTTATATTTTAAATGTAAAGTATGTCAGCCGAGGCATAGTAGGCAGCGTAATGAACACTCAGACGTCCCTCATCTTGATCACATCTCTGCTGGCCACAGGCAAAGACCTGTCACACACTGAGGAGGTTCACAGGAAGGCCATCAACAACCTTTGGGCCGCCCTTGCGTGCCCTGCACCCGCTGGGCATCATTAGCTGCTGCTTTACAGCATTAAGGCTTTGGGTCCCTTTGAATTACAAGTGCAATTTGGCCTTTCCTTACGTTGGAGAACAGACACGTGGCTCTACAGCAAATAATAAACATCTTATCCTTGAGGCCTGATCACTCATCAGGAAGGTTTACTGCCAGCACCAGTACTGGGATCAAGCTACTGATGGGATATTGTGTTTCACCTAGTAGCTACACCCTGAAGGGCTGTCGGAGCTTCGTGTGGGAACAGTGACTCATGCAAGGGGAGAAGACCCTCAGCTCTCCCACCCTGCAACTGCTCAGCAGCACCATCCTGATTCCCTGTACCCAGGTTTGAGCTGTTGGCACACACAAGCCCTGCACCTGGAGCCATGGGGCCGGAAGAATGAAGCCCACCAGCCCTGTGGCCATGTGTCCCACCAGCCTTGGGAGGTGCCAAGCCATGCGGAGCACAGCAGGAGCAAGTGAAGGAGTTGCAGCAGGCCACACCGCCATCTCCTGTGCCCAGCACTAACCTGACTAAGGTGCCCATCGCTGGGACAAGCATGAGGGTGTCTGAAGGAGTGACACACAGTCTCCCCTGGGTGCCACTTGGCCGGACACTTCTGGGACCAGCCCCAGCTCTCTGACCTGCTGCAATGGGGGTGGAGTATGGCAGGAGGGGCCACAAGAAGTCCAGCAGCTGGGGAGATACAAACCTGCCATCCTGGCAGATGTGCCAGGTTTGTGACCCGCCAAGCCATGGGAGCAGCCCCACAGCCTCAGAGCCCCCAGAGAACAGGAATCCTTCACATGTCAACAGTGGGGCAGGTGACAGGCCCCTTTCCCTGTGCCCGGCTCTCTGTGTGACCAGCCTTGGATGCAACAAGAGATCCTCAGCCCAGGAAGGGATGAGGTGGAGGGACTGTGGCCCTGGGGCATGGCAGGATTCATGCCTCTCAGGACCGGGGCAGTGGTGGCAGCTCGGCTGACTTGGCACTGCGTGTGCAAGGCTGAGCAGTGCTGTGTGATCCTGCAGTGATGTTGTCACCACACATGAGCTGGATGTGCCATGCCAGTGCCGATATCTGTGCCACGTATTTTCAATGTGATAAAAGTAACTGCAAGTAACTGAAGATGTTTCCAGTTTGTGTTAATAAAATACATCTTTTTAAAGAATGGAATTCTTCAAAGATTGGCAAATTTTATTTTATTTCATTAGCTTTAATGTCACTGCCATATGGACTGTGAAGAAAAGTGAACCATTAGATCAGAGGGACTGAGTTATCAGCGTGACACAGAAAGCTCTGATACAATTGTTAAGGATAAGCCCCGGAGTGATTTATTGCCTGCATTGTATTAGCCACAGAGGAGTTATGATATGCTCCCCATTCCTGTATCATATTAGGATTTTATTAGTCTAATATGACACGGTAATATAATATATGATTAGAATTCTCATCCAGTGATCCTTCCCTTGGTGGTGGGAGCAGGAGACGGTTTTGTGTGCAGCAGCTCCCCGACCATCATGTGCAGGGTGGAGGGGGTTACCTGGGATGGCACAGCAGCCAAACCAGTCTCCTGGCCTTCCAGGTGGGATGTGGGGGTCCTCATGTCCTGTGGGTACCCAGGGCTGCCTGTCTGCCACCAAATTTGCTTTTCCTGAAATATAAAGCTGCTGGTTCCTTCCTGCAGCTGGGACAGTGGAAGGAGAGAGGCAGCACTGCTATCCTTGCTGACATGGGTCCCGGCAGTACCTGGGAAATCAGCTGTGATGTGCCAGAGCACAGGCAACAGCTGTGCCAGGTGTCCTGCAGCACAGTGGGAGGAACAATGTGCACAAGGGGCTGGATGAAGGCTCCATGTGCCCCAGCACGGAGGGGAGCCAGGGCAGTGCTCCCAGTTCACTCAGCCTCTGGCTGCAAATGAACTGACACGGCGCACTAATTGCTATGCCTTGTCACCATGTCCCTGTTGCCTGCACATCTCTCCCTGCATGACCCTACCCTCTGGAAACTCAACTTACCCAACAAATCCCGAGGACAAACTTTTCTTCAAAGTTTCCCTGGTGTCCCCATCCATGTATCTCCAAGCCCCCTGTTCTGCCTGGGAGCAGCTCGGAAGCAGAAGCCGTTTGTAGCCTCATTCTTGCCTCCAGCAGCAGCAGCAGGAGGAAGAAGTTCAAGCATGTCAGAGCGCTACTAGGTACTAAATCCCAAAATCTATATCAAAGCCTATTTGATCATCTTCCTGTCATTGATATAATAAAAAGGATTAATTTATTGGAGACTGCCAAAACCCTCATGTGGCAACAAATTTAAGGATCATGTTTACACAGGCTAATTAAACCCAATTACTTTCATTCCTCTCTCTGGTGCTAATGCGGGTGCTGATGTGTGCTCTGGTACCCTGCCTACGTGAGCCCCTGTTCCTGGGGTGGGTGGACGCCAAGAGACATCCCCAAGGAGCACATCTCCACCCAGTGATCCCCTCCGGAGGGGAAGGTGCCTTTCTGCTCCTCCTGCCACTGCCCTGACATCCTCAGCTCTCTGGGGATGGCACCTCAGAGAAGGGGGATGTGGCATGTGGTCACCCCTGGCTGCAGGGGAACTCCATGCAAGGCTTCAGGAGAGCAGACGGGGCTGTTGCCCGTGGTGGGAGATCACCTATTAATACCTGCTATTCCAATAATAAAAGGCTGCATTTTTTTGTGGTAAGATTCAGCATAAAACAGCATGCATCATTAAATATGGAAATCCAGAATTTTATTAGCAATCTGCTAGATCTGAACTGACGCCAATTAAACAAAAAAGATATCATTTATATAAAGGCAGAGTTCAAGTTGTATTAAATATGAAATGCAATTTTCTGCTGGTTGTGATTTATTACCATTGGTACATTGTTCAAAGAAGCATGTTATATTTCAATAGAGAAATATTGTTTATTCATTAATATTTTAAAACTTGCTTATTGCTGTGTATGACTCTCCTGCAGAATGAAACTTATGATTTAAAACATGAATTAATAAACACATTTGAAAGTGTTAGACAATATCATAACCGCTCATTTTTCATTTTACTGAGAACATATTAAACTTTTATAATTCTGTGTGTACTATTATTTTCCAAATAAAGGTATGGGCTCTAAATTGCTAATTTCAGGTACAGATGAGAGGAAGCAATAACAGATGTTGGGAATCAGTCACTATGTCCTGCTAACATGGGCTCGGTACTTTTGTTCTTACATTATTCATAAATGTTCTTCTCAGCACTGTGGCCCCCAAAGAGGGTCCTGGGTGCTCCGAGTACCTCTCCCAGTGGGACACGGGGGTTCCAGGTACACCAGCTCAGGAGTTCCAGGTACACTGATGCTGCAGGGCTGTGTCATGCTCTTAACACACGGAAGCGTTTGATAGAGGCTGACATCCTAAATGAGGCCGAAAATATTTCATACAAAATGTGATAAAGCAGTAATGATCCCAGAGGCCTCAGGTTATCTTGGTGATTACCTGCACCCACCACTTGCATCAGCAGCATTAAGGGGTCTGGACCCGATACGTGGATCCCTCGGCACTCATTAGTCCTGAGTACTTCATACAGACTCACCTCTCAGCTCCTTGATTCAAACTAACCTTTTTCTGTATCTTAAAATCTCTGCTGCCACAGCCTCACTGTATTACCATAACAATAACCAGTATTTCAATTTTAAGAACTCATTTTTCCTCAAATAGAAAGTGCCAATCAATTTAAAGAGCAGGAGAGGCATGCTGGAGCACAGGCAGGGCATGTGCACTGGGGCCTCGCCCTCCTGCTCCAGCCCATGCGGGACAGGAAGCATTTTCCAGCACTGCACTCTTCCTTCTGGCTCTACAGCACATGCTGGGCCAAGAGGATTTGCCTCAGAACCTTTAATCTCTGAGGGAAAGTAACAGAAGGGTATCGGGAACTGACATTTGAAACTCTTCCCGCTCTGCTGTGGGGAAAGGCCAGGAGTGGGATGTCACCCCTGACATGTGGCAAAGAGCCACAACAAAACCTGCTCCTGGTGCAAAGGGGATGGCTGTGGGATGGGTAAACTGGACTCTGCAGGCATCAGGATGGCTGGGACAGTAGGAGACACAGCACAGAACTGCAGGCCCCCACCAAAAAATTGCCTTTCCAATAGGCCTGCTCATATGTTTCAGTGACTCTCCAGCCCATCCATAACTGAGAAGGAGGTGCTGTCCAGCCACACAGGCTGCAGATTCAATTAGGTTTCTCTCTGCCAGAACGTGGCACAAGAAGCAATCTCTCTTTTTTGAAGAATGTAATAGCAGAGTGCAATGGAAATGCGTCAAAGAGACTCTGAGAACAGGATCCCTGCCTTAAATCTTGAAAAGCAGTCATGAAAAATATGTTGTTTACCTGAATTTGTTTTTCATAAGGTCTCCCAGTGGATTAATAAACTAACCTTTTCTCTATGAACACCTGGTCCTACACGCCATCAATAACCAGCTGCACCGACCACGTCAGTGTGTGCTCAGTGGGAGAGGCAAATTGCAGGAGCCTAAATGAGAGTCACCAAAAAGCCTGGGTCAGAGAGGGCACCCTGGGCTCTGCCCATCCCCAGAGCCCTCCGGCTCCACAAATGTGGAGCTGGATTTGGCCCATGGCCCAGATGTGGCCCTGACTGTAAGGCTGGGGCTCCCTGGCTGGAGTGGGGCTGTCCCATGGGATCACTGCCATGGCAGGGGGATGCCCTGGCATGGCCCTGCCTCCCTGGGGACTTGCGGGAGCATGAAAGGAGCCAGGTGCCCCATCAACAGCTTCCATCCACTGAGCGGGCTGCGGGCTCCAGCCTGGCATCCCTTAATTGATTGATCGGCTCAGACTGTCAGCGCTTACAGAGATAATTCAATTTATAAAATCCTATTAAGTAGTGAAAGATTTTTTGATTGTTGAATTGTTTCCTATGTTATGCAAGTCATTTTGCTCCCTCTCACTTGGAAATCTGCTTCCCATTTGTGAGAGCTGGCCATGGAGCTGTTCCTCATCACTGGCTGATGCTCAGATGCTCCGAGTGTGGGCGAGTGCAGGGCAGGGGCAGCTGGGGCAAAGGAGACACCCTAAACTTTTGGCCTCCCAGTGTCCCACAGCATCCCAGTGTCCTGGGGTGTCCCAGCATCCCATAGTGCCTTGGCATGTGGAACTGTCCCTGCAACTTTCTCACAACTCCCATTTTGGACACAGGCAGGGGCTCCAGCAGCAGCTTCCCCCCAGCACTCCAAACTGTCCCTCTCCTGCTGGTGTCCCCATGCCAGAGCAGCGCCAGGACCCGGTGCCGGGGTACCTGTGTGCCCCCCACCCCAGAGGATCCCAGACATGGCAGGATGCAGGCAGGAGACCCTGGGGCTGCCAAGGAGCAGCTGAACTTTGGTTCCCATTTTCAGTTCTTTGTTTCCATCCCCCATCCCCAACCTGATGCAAACTCCTCTCTCTGGTTTGTTTCCATAGAAATCCTCAGCTGTAAATCCTTAAGTAACTTTTTTTTTATTTTATTTATAGTGTGCTATTAATGTCCTTTCAAGCTGAGGACTCCAGGAAATGAAATAATAGAAAAGGCACCACTTTGAAATGCATCCAGGCATTTATTGTTAGTAAGTGAAAAAGTAACATGAGCATTTAAAGAAAATATTGGCAGATAAATTGGGTTTTAAAGAAAATATAATTGGATATAATTTCTGCTTCATTCAGTTAAATATTTATTGTTTTATTGACTTATTTTCTTTTATTTATAATAAGAACCTTAAACTGAAATTTAATTTTCTTGATATAAATATATATTTTCATAGAAAATTTGGCATTTAAAAATGTTATCTGAGACATTAATGGCTTTGATAAAAGCACGCGGCTTGTGCAAGGGTTTGGTTTAGATATTTCCAACCTCAGTAAATATGAAGTAGTCTCTATAATCATTGTTATAATAACAATTAGCATTATTCTAATTAATGGGCAGGGCTAATGGCAATGCATCCACATGGAAAATCAGTGCTTGCTGCATATTTGAGTACTTCCAGAGTTTTTGCTGAGTTCTGCAGAATGTGAGCCCCTCCTTAGAGGACCCCTGCTCTGGACAGGGATGTCTGAGCTCCTCCCTGTGGGGCAAGGAGCCTTCTCCCTGCCTGGGCTGGGCACAGAGGGCTCATTTTATCAGCAGCCAGCCGGCCAGAACTGGCAGCACCATTGGAAGGAGACGCTTTCCATCAATCTTTATGGAGAGGGTCAGCCATCAGGAGATGTCACCAAGAGCCTGCAGTGCCACCACTGCCGGTGGGACGTGGTCCTGGCATCTCATGTACCCAGCTGTGCCCACGTACCAGGGGTGGCTGCTCAGGACATCACGGGTTCTAGTGCACGTGAGCTCCAGACTTGGTTTCAAAGGACCTGCTCCCAGCTTGGGGGTCTCAGCTGCTGGGGGTCCCAGTTTTCCACTGCCAGGCAAGTGATGACAAGTCCTCAGTTGCTTTCAGGCATTGCCACAGATTTCTGCAGGTCTGTAATTCTGACCTGCCAGTGCTGGACTGGACAGATACATCCTTCTCTCCTCCCTGGGTGTTTTGGTGCCCTGTCTCCCTCTGGCCAGCCATGCCCTCACCGGGGTGGCAGTGCCTGAACCACATCATCTTTCCACACAAAACAGAGCTATTTCCATGGCAATGGGCTTCTCAAACTCTCCTCCAGAGATGAGATCCCTGGTCAGGCATTGGCCCACACTGATGGGGCACAGGCCTCCTGTGGGATGGGAATACCAATGCCCACGGAAGCTGCCACCCTGCCACCGCCACTTGGTGGCTCCCAAAATAGCCATGCTGGTGTCAGGAGAACTTTCTGATTCTCAGGGCATCATGAACTCTCCTGTCCCTGTGGGATGCAGCAGCAAGACTCCTGATCCAGGGTCTGTGCTTGTCCTGAGGCTCCCAAAGGCAGCAGGGAGAGCTCGAGGCCCTTCCCCTGCTCTCTCAACACCTCTGATGGGATGACCAGGCACCATGTCAGTGAGAGGGACCTTTTCTCTATGAGAGTGCTTGGTCATGAAGACAGAGAACAGCCCAGCTCATAGCAGGGACGCTGCCAAACCACCTCCAGGTGGAAATAGTGTTTGGATTCAAACCAGTGCCCCAGAGGTGAAAGGCTGTGTGTTCCATTACCAGCCCCTGGAGTCACCCTGTCCCCCTGAAATATGTCACGCACACTTCCAACCTTTCTGTTTTTATGGGCAGGTTTAACTGCAGCACAAAGCAGCTTATATCAACAACAGCAAAAAATGTCCTGCAAGAACAGGCCTGAAACGGTAAATATTTAACAGGTCCTTTCTGTCCTCTCCTTCTATGTATTAAAATAATTAGTTTAACAAAGAGGACTCTGTTCCCCTGTGTTTGAGCACGACGTGTCTGGTGCAACAGCGCAGCTGTAACTCAGTCTTGGTTCTGCTGGCATTTACACACAGTGCTCTGTGCCGCTCTCCCAGTTTATAGTGTCAGCAGAGCATCTTGATTGAATTACAGCTCTGGATTTGGTTAGGAGCCAAGGATTATTCCAGATGTAGTTGAGTTGTAGGTATCTGTCTGTGCTTATTTGGGGAAAGAGACCTTCAAAAAAATCAGGAGACCAGATGTAGAATGAGTGATCCTGGTCCTGGTGCCCCATGACATGGAGACCTGGTACATCTGCCTTGCCCACGGTGGCTTTGGGCTCCTGCCCACTGCCCCCACAGTGCCTGGCCCCCCTGGTCCTTCTCTTCCTGAGAGATGAGAGGAAATTCTGTCCTGATGCACCTTTGGCACATGCTGCTGGACACGCATGCGGAGAGAGAGACACATCAGTTCATCTGATCCCTCAACTCCATTAAAACTCAAACCAGACTCTGAAAAACAGGATGGGAGGGATAAGGCACTGGGACGGGTCCAGGGTGTGCTGGCAGAAGGGAGAGCAGTGCCAGCCCCTTGGGACAGCATTGTCCACATAGTGCCCAATGTGTGGGAGGGGACAGGGCTCTGCCAAGTGTCACCTGCAGTTCCCAGTGCCTCTGCACAGGCTGCAAGGGGCTGTTGGTGCTCACAGCAGAAGGGTGGCAGGTCTCCCTTGTGTCTACCATTTCCCATGGAACCTGCTGGGTGCTTCAAGCAGGGGCTGCTGTGGTCGTGGGCTGCTGCGGTTGCAGCCTGCAGGAGCCACCCATGCCTTCTTGCCCTTGGGCAAAGCAGTTTTTGGAAGTGCTGTGACAGAAGGGCAGTGGTGATGCCTGGGGTTTCACTGCCCTGGTAGGAGGCAGGAGTACGTGTGCAGGGAGCAGCACAGCTCCTGTGCCAAGGCTGTCCCAAGGGCTGTTGGGTGCTGGCACCACATCCTGCCTTTGTGTGCACCCCTGTGCAGGCATGCCCAGGACGTGGTGGCATGGCCCTACTCAGGCAGCAGCATAGGAATGCTCTTCCTCTAATTTATCTTGTTAATCGGAGACAGCACATTGATCAGTCATGGTGAGAGCTGGAATAATTGCAGACTCAAAATAGCACTGATTTAAATCTTTCAGATGATAATCTCTTGCCTTGGAAATGCTCGTGCTGGTGTTGCAGCAGGAGTGGGTTCCTGGCAAACTGCTTCCTGAGAATGCCATGCAGGAAGGAGAGAGAGCACTGGAGTGGGGCAAGCCGGCATTTCCAACCAGGGTAGGGGCTCCAGGGCTCCAAACTCCAGAGACCTGGGTGGGATTATGCATCCTTGAGCTGCCTACAATGGTTCTTGGGCACATCCTGCTTGAGCAGATCCCATGTGCAGCAGCTCTGTGGGCTCCCAGCTCTGTTTGTTCCCATCTCTGCTAGTGCTGGTGTTTGGGCACAGCTGCCCTCGCCCATGTTAGCACTGCCTCTGTAATGGGCCTCCTCTCCCATTTCCAGTGCCAGCATTTCCAGCAGGATCTATATCTTTCCATAGGCAGTTTGTTTCATCACAGTAACATAATAATGTGCTGAGAAGAGCTCATAGTTGTGAATTAATGTTTAAAAGCTCTCACTTTTGGGTTGTTGAAATGAATGTTAATTTGACAAATGGCAGCCATTGGGATCGAGGCAGCATTAACATGGAAATCAGAGTTAACCTCCAGTGGGGCAGGCACAAGGTGAGAGGAGCAGCCGCCTCAGCCACTGTAGTTTTTCACCTGATGCTCACACTGTAAATACTGCCAGTGGCTGATCTATTTATAGAACTGTAATTTAAAGGCTAGTTCAGGGAAATCTGAATGACATCTCCTTAAGAGAAGCAATCGTGAGATATCTTGGAATATGTCAGGCAGCTCTCTTGCTTTCTCTCTCAAAAATACTCATATGTCCACTAAATCAATTTGCTTTTCTCTTGTAACTGCATTTGCAGGGCCATTCTTTTCCATTTTCTGTCACTGTCACACACTAATTCGTGTCACTCTGTGGCACAGGAGGGCAGTGCCTGCTCTGCTGCACGGCACCAGCGCGGTTCCCACAGCCCCCCAGCCCTGCACCCAGTGGCTGGGCTGGCAGGGGCCTGGCGGGCTCAGGCTGCACACCGGGGCTAGGGTCCCACCACAGGATGCTTCTCTGCTTCTCTGTGTCCAGGAATCCACCTCTGCAGAAGTTGATTCCATGTGTCAGTGCACCTCCAGGTTATCTTCTGGGGGTTGTTCCTAAGGATTTTCACAATTTTTTGGCCTTGTTTTCAGGGTTTTTGCTTCAGTTTTCACCGAGGAGGAAGGAAGAGAATTTTCAAATGGAAAAAAAAATAAAATAAAATGCAATGCCAAAACCTTATACCCTGGGAACAAGTAGAGCAGAAAATCCAGGGGAAAAAAATTCCAGGCTTTGTGCTCTGGCTCTTGAGTGAAGAGAGATGTCCTCCAACAGGACCCACACCTGATCCACCCCAGTGTAGGTGCATTTGACTTGCTGGACAACTGTCAATGGAAACAGGGCTCCAACAGCCACCAGCACCCTGGCACCTTCCAGGAGGGAATATTTAACATGTTCCTGACCAACTATCTCTCCACCTCTGGATTTTGCAGCTGGTATTTTTGAAAGTGAGATGCAGAGGAGGCAAAAACCCAGAGGATTTCAACCCAAACCCAGCAGCTTTGGTTTTGCAAATTGTGTAATGTTTGGAAATGTTACTTACATCTCCATACATATATATTCAGACTTGCAGCTGGGACACTTCCTTCCAAGTTGTTTTGTTTGTCAGGTTTAAGTAAAAATTTTCAGTTAAAAGCTTTCTTTCTTTGAGTCTTAATCATTCCTGGCCAACAAAAGGAAAAGAGGAAAAGGGAGTGAATTACATGACCTGTCTCTTTTTGTTTATTAAGAACTTCTTTCCAGTGACTGATTCTTATGGAAATATGGTTCCAATTTTCTCTATGAATTGTGGATCAAGAAATGTTGCCAATACATATTTTTCTCTGTCAAAGTTTCATTTAATCTGAAGTCTGCAGATGTCTTGAGAGCCATGTCTCCTCACCGGGTTATTACCGTGTGTGCCTCTTGTCATGTTAGTTTTCAATCGGAATCACGTTTGTTCCGGAGAGGTGCGCCAGTGCCGGCTCGTTAGTGAGGCAGCCGTGTCTCCCCCCAGCACCTTCCCTCTGCCCTGGGTCTGGGGCTCAGGGCTGCTGCTGCTTTGGGATCCCATGGGGCTTTTCCTCCATGATACCTGGTTTTAAAACCATAACACCTGGCTTCTTTAATCCAGTGGAGGGCCACTGGCACTGGCAGGTCAAGGACCCACCAAAACCTTGATGTGTGGGTGAGTCCCTGGGGCGAGGTCATCTGGAAAAGCATCACTGCTGGGCACCTGCCAGTCACACTCTAGAGGCCCTTGGGTGAGGATCTGAACGTGGATCCTGGATGTGACACTGGATTGCAGGATTCGCAGTCACCTTTCCCAGGAAGGACTCCCTGCACACTCTTGGATTTGGCTCCACGGTGTAAGTAAATGTGGCTGTCTCCAACAGGACTGTTTGGCCACACGTCAATCCCAAGGTGAACCTGATGGTCTTTCCCTGCTTTCTGGTGACCGCATGAATTTCTCTGCGAAGGTTTGAGCAATCTCACAGAGACAGATCTCCAGCTGAGGTTATGGCAATTTGAAATTTACCCAGACTAGAGCTTCTTAAGGAGTTTGATGAAAAAGCATAATTTTAAGAAGTGACCAGCATTCCTGGGCTCAGACTGTCATTCTAGGTGCTTTGGAGGGAATTGAGTCTGTGAGATGATGTCACCCCCCCACCAAAGTGAGTGCCCTGCAGCTGGAGAGGAGTCCCTATAGCCCAGCCATGGTTGCAGCTCTCACAACCTTGACACACAAACCAATTGCAGCTGCAGTTGTTCCCTCTGTTACTAGGATTCTCCTGCAGGATTGCAGGTTCTTGGGGTATTGCTCTGTCCCAGCACTTCTCTTGCATTCTGAAAGGACATACTCCAACGCACTCAGCTATGGCTGTTTCAGACTTTCAAAGGATTAACTTTCCCCATGTAATTGAGAAGAAAAGGGAAGAAATGCCTCACAGCCTCTCCCCATCCCCTGAAAAGAGTATTTTCTGATAGAACTGGAATGCTGGAAATAATCCAGAGGAATTCAGAAAATGAACCTGTCAGAAGAATATTTTAATAAACCCCCTTTTCCCACTGTGGTATCAGCAGCTCACACCCCTCTCCTGTCACATGCAAACAGTCCAGGCAGATGTCAGGGAGAGAGCTGGAGGGGCTTGTCCGGGGGAAGCTGGGCCTCTGTCCCTGCCCTTCGAGCCCCCGGAGATTCCAGGGCAGTGCATCGGCTCTGAACTGAGGTGGGTTCTGAATACAGACCTTCAGAGGGCACCTTGCAGAGGCTGCCCCAGGCACATGTGATTATCACTGTCTACAACTACAACCTGAGAGGAGATTGGAGCTGAGTGGGGGTCAGTCTCCTCTCCCAGGCAACCAGTGACAGAACAAGAGGATATGTTCTCAAGCTGAGCCAGGGGAGTTTCAGGCTGGACATCAGGAAGAATCTCTTCACAGAAAGGATTTTCAGACAGTGGAAGGGGCTGCCCAGGGAGATGGTGGAGTCACCAACCCTGGAGGTGTTCAAGAAACCACTGGATGTGTCACTAAGTGTTCTGGTCTAGTTGACAAGGTGGTGATCATTCAAAGGTTGGATTCCATGATCTTGAAGGTCTTTTCCAACTTTTATGATCCTTTGTGGAAGGTGTGGGGACCCACGTGGGCCTCCCCTGGAGCCACTTCATAGGCAGGTGAAGTGCTCTGGGTGCATGCAGGAGCAGTTATTCCAACATTTCTTAGCCTGTGCCTGGCCAGCCATGCACCATAAATTAAAGGGGAGCATCTTGAAGGAGGCTTTAATCAAAAGTTAGAAGTTGTAGCCAGCATGTCACAGTTCCTCATTAGTTTTCCATTATAATGCTCTGTAATTGGAAAGACGTTAATATTGACAGTGTTGTGAAGAATGTCCTGCTTCTCCCTGCATGGATTTGATAGAGCTGAATAATGGAGCAGATATGATGTATTAGAAAAATTCCCCAGTTAAGGTCCCTAATTACAGAGTTTTACCTGCCCAATGAAGGTGGAGTACTTGAGGAAAAACTAGACACTGACTCTCTCCAGGCACCTGAGTGCTCTGGGGAGCACCAGCAGCCATGACAGTGCTGGACCAGAGAATTACTGGAATTTTATCCTTCTTGAAATGTTGCCTTCCTGATGTCCCTGCAGTATGGAGCTACACTCCTCTCAGAGGCTGAGCAGCACCTGCAAGTCCTCTTCCACAGGCTCTGAGCTGCATGGCTGTTCTGCCCTGCCTGGCTGTGGATTCTGGAGCAGGCGTCACTTAAATTTGTCCCCACCATGCCCATGGCCTGATTTCCTTTGCCCATGTTTAACAAATCTGAATTTCCTTGGCTACGGGGCCCTGTGCCGGCCCCTCTGTGCGCTGGTGGGACACTGGAACACCCTCCCAAGACAGCCAGAGCTGTGCCCACTCCCAGGGGACGTGGGTCTTTAGGGCTGCAATGTGGACCCGGAGCCAGCCAAGTCTCGAAAATTCAGTGTCTCAGGCACATGAGTGAGAGAATTTTTTGAAGTAAATAATAATTTAGCTGTCTGCAGCCTAAAGATGAATCGTGGCAGTTTTCCTACAACCGTCTTAAAAAACAAAGGCAGTTGCTGTCCCAGAGAGGCTGATGGGTGACACCCACGGTGTCTGGGTGGCACCTCCCACTGGGAAAGGGCAGGTACAGCAGCACGGAGTCCACTCGCCCCTCGCATGAAGAACAGCTGGTTTCCCACTGCAGAGAACATTATAGCAACCAAGTCTCCCTCTAACTCCTCCCTGTAGTGGTGGGACAATTATCCCGTAAATTAGGAAATAAATATTCTGCTCGGGCTCTGGAGTCTGTTTACCCAAGGTGTGCTTTCTTCTCCAGAGATATTCCCGCTGGCTGCTGAGGGATGGAGACATGCTGGTGCTTTTTTCTTTGCCCCTGCTTCCCTTTCATCTGCTCCCATGATGAATTGTAGGGGAGAACTACCCAAGCCTGTCTGTTTTGGCTTAGATCAGCTTTTCTTCTGATTATAATTTAAGTCTTTAAGGGTCTTCAGTAGGAGCCTGTAAAAGTCAGATCACTCATTCCTGTTGACGCCATGTGTTTCATGGCCACTCGGGCCGTGATTCATGCGCGGGGCCGGGACGCGCCTCCTTTGTGCCGCACAGAACAATGGCTTTGTGCTGGGCCGGCGCCCGTGCTGGGCCACAGCGGGTTAACCGCAAAATCCTGTAAGAGCTGAAACTATGGATTGAGCAAAATCTCCCTGTCAGCTCTCTGTGATTTTGCTGAGAGCACTTGGACATGCTGGCATTGGATTTACAAATTGAAAATCATTAATAATTCTAACCAGGCTGTGATAAATCTGAGATCAGTCTCGATGAACCTGGACACCATTTCATAAATCAAAAAGATTACTTAGGAATTTTTTAAAATCTGACGTCAAAATGTCATGGTTACTAATGGTTTTTGTAGATCTCTTACAGTGATATATCATTTATCTACGCTACATCTAAAATGTGACACCAGGGCAGAAATGTGATGTCTTTAATATCATGAATACATTTTATCCCATAATAAAGGTATTAACAACTTCTTGCTGTGACTTGTACTTGAAATTCTGTGCCTGATTTAGTGCTATTGTTACCGTATTAACTGTTTTTCCCCCAAATATGTGCAGGCAAACTGTTGCTCATTTTGTGTGCTGATGGACTGAGGACCCACCAAAGCAGAGGAGGTGCTGGCTCAGGCCTGGCTGTGCACCCTGATCCCCTCCTCCGTGCTGCCCAGGGACCCTGGATGAGCAAATGCCAGAGCCAGAATGGAGCCAGCGTGTACACATGGCTCACAGCACAGGGGTTTGGTTCATACTGGTTCTTACAGCATTTTCCCACTCCTTTTAGACAGACCAGTCTGAGA
Organism: Scytalopus superciliaris; assembly: GCA_013400415.1. NCBI lineage: Eukaryota > Metazoa > Chordata > Aves > Passeriformes > Rhinocryptidae > Scytalopus > Scytalopus superciliaris. The sequence goes on along the minus strand of VXBX01008711.1, from coordinate 425,610 downwards.
AAAATTTACAAGACTCATGGAATAGAACACTGGCAAATGATCTCCGGAAAATACTTGGCAAACTACTGATTAATGAAGCTAAGGTTAAAAAATATCACTGAAGATGCAGGTAAGGTCTAAAACAAGGGAAGAAACTGCCTCTGTGCCACTGCTTTGGCTCTGGAATCAAGCAGATGTGCTATTTAGCACAGCCTGGTCTGGATTATCTCCTCAATGAAATGCAGATTTGTGCTCTAGGATGACTTCGTGTTTCATCGCACATGTTGTCTCAGCTCCAGCTCCGGGGCACAAGCCAACACCTTGGGTTGCTGTAAAGTCTGCTGGAAGCAAGCAGCAGCTGAAGGGCCAGGTCCAAACTCCTCCCGAGCACATGTGAACCTGGTCTGGCACCTTACAGACTGTTGAAAAATCAACACTCATTGTCCAAAGGAGACTTAACAAACATTGAGGACACACATCTTATCTTGGGAGCAGCTTTCTCTGTGCTCCCATTGCAGATGATGTGGCCATGCAAAGAATCCACATCCCAGGCATCTGCACGGAACCAGGCAGTGGGGAGGCTGACTCTGCTCATGGGTGTGTTGCTTCTACACTTCACATGGAAGCTTGAGTGCCTGCTGGCATAGGAAACACACATGCCAGGGATGCATGGCACAACACAATGCAACTTCCTACAAAGGATTTTTGTATTATAAATTACTTTTGCAGACTTTTCTATAAAATGTTACATGGCTTTGGTGCATCCTTTTTAAAAATGAATGGTTCAGCTGTTAAAATTTGAAGAGTCATTCCCAGTCTTCTCCCAGAGAGTGGGGGACACGCTGCAGAGCACTCCTCCAGCACCGCTCTGGCAGAGCTAAGGAGCTATCAGAACTGAACAGGGAGCAGAGGAATTTAGAGCAAAGCTTTATGGGGAGAGATTACATTCAGAGGTGAACCAATGGTGGTACCAAGCCTATGCAAAGCAAATGACAAAATGTAAAAAACCTCCCTGCATTTTGAAGGAAAATATATCTTTCTTTCTGCGCAGTTCCTATGAAAAATAGGCTTTTTTATTTCCTTTTTTCATGCTAGAAAATTAATATTTGCCTTTAAAAAAGATTTGGTGAAGGTTTGCATGAAGGTCATTAGCAATCTCGCAGGGGAATAAAGAAGGGAGTGATTGAGATCTGCATGGCCTTGGGACTCATTTGTGGCTTTGCTTTACACGTAACAATTTTATTAAGAAAATAATACTTTTCGGCTGGTAATTGTGTTGCCAGCTGGGTCGGGGAGGGGAGAGGAGGAAAGCAGAGCACTGAAACCTACTATTTATGTCCCTGCTAGGTACAATTTCAGGCAGGTATATGTATGGTAAATCTCCTTGAGCTGTCCCCAAAGTCACCCTGAAGTGCCACAAGTCTTCCTGGTGTTGAGCACGATCCTCCAGGGCTGCAGCGATGTGGTGGGGACAAGGTGGCACAGACGGTCCCACTGCAGACAGGGTGACTGCAGGCACCCTGGGGCTTGGTGCCAGGTTTTAGAACAGCTGGGGGAAAGATCCAAAACCTCTATCCCCTGGGAGGGCACAAATGACTCCAGGACCTCCTGGAAACACCAGGCACTTTCACAACAGCCTTTGCTTATCAGGTAGTAAGGTCACCTGTTTCTGTTCCATTTAACCCCAAAACCCAATGATTAGGATTCAAGCGGTAAGCCCCTGGTATTCCTTCCAAGTCTTCCTAAAAATTAGCATAGCACAGAACAGATACAATCTGAAGTTGGCTTGTAAAATCTTTTGGAAGGATCATTAAGGGTATTTCATTATCTCCATATTGCCAAGGTCAGGCTGTCCATATTTCCTCTTTAGTGCTGCGATGGGAATATGCTGCGACTGTGGTATAATAGACCAGAAAATGTCCACACTGGGAATGATGGTAAATCAATAAAAACTCATCAATATAACTCCCCCTTTCCCAAGGTACTGCAAACAGCCTCAAGTTTGTAATTTACTTACGTATCTTCACCTTTTCCCCAACATTTTTTACACCAACTTCTGAACTTTTTGTCTGTGTAAAATCTTTATGAGAGACAATATATATAAGGGATAAAATGCTTTATTGAAAAGATTATTGATTTTTTCAGCCAAGCTGCTTGTACAGCAGCTCCAGTCTGCTGTCCCAGCAGGGAGAGCTCAGTCTGAAAAGGGCTGAGGTGTGAGGTGATCAGGTGTGGGCATGGCTCCCTGTGGTGTTGCTGGGGTTCATGTGCCTGCCTTGCAGATCCAAACTGTGCTTTGGCTCTTAAGAAGCCTCAGAAAAAAACCCTCAAGCAAATACTCCCTCTTTCTCCACCTTGCTTACACCATTCTTTCTTTCTTCTTTCATTTCTCCACCTGTTTACTCATCTACTTTTCTCTGCCCCCCCCCCCTTTTTTTTTTTTTTTTACTCTCCACTTACTTTGGAGGAAAAAAAACAACTTACAAGCATAAATACACAATGTCTTTTTTTAGGCTGACAAAGGGACATCCTCATCATGCGGCACATCCTGCCCCAGACAGCTGGACAAAGGCTCCTGGCTCCCTCCCTGATGCTCACAGAGCCACGGTCCCTGTGGACAGAGGCTCAGGCTCACAGGGTGCCAGTGTCTCAGCTGGAGACAGGAAAGGCTGCAGCAGCACACACCATCCATTCTGTTTGGGAGAATGTTGAATCCTTTATTACAGCCAACCACTGAAATAAAACCAATCCCATTTTATTAAAAGCCCAAAGACACAATTAGATCTTGTAGATTATGCAAATGATGTGCAGCCCTCTCACTGCTGGCAATTTACTGCACACTCTCTGTGCTGCAGCACCCAGAAACCCTGGCTGAGCCCCATCAGAGACCCTCACCCCAGGTAGGGACCCTGACTCCCCTGTACAGCTCTGGAGCCTGCAGCCTTGATAAATATTCCACAAAATATGAACAACCTATTTTCTCTTGCTACTCTGACCTTTTCCCCAAGACATTAGAATGTGTTTTTTTGCCAGGTACTGTGTGCCTATCCTGGGGGTCAGGGACCTACAGGGCTCCATTAACTGTCAGTGGTTTTTTTTCCCTGATGTCAGTTTACCCCTAGCTAAGCTAATGCATCGAAGAGAGTCTTGGCAGGGGGAACAGACATTGTGTCACCAAGGGCATAAAGGCCAAGGAGTGGATGGAAAAACCTGGTGGTGAAGCTTAATCAGCAAGTAAAGACCTGAAGCCAGACTATGTTTAATAAGAGGGACCCCACAGATGCCTTGTGCAATAGCAGCAGCTATTTTCCTTCCCCTTTGCTCTTTGGCCTCGTCACCCAGAGCTGATGGCCAGAGAGCAGAGGGTACCACTGACAGTCCTTGCCCAGGAAGGGAGAGCACCTGGAGCAGCAGCACCCAGAGCACATCCCTGCAGAGAGCATCCCAGCTCCCAGCTTTGGAGTTGCTTGCAGTGCTCAGGCACTCATCGGGGGGATAAGTGCCTTCTCTCATTCTGTCCTCTATTTTCTCATTTTTGACTTTTATGGTTTTTCATTTACAAGTCTAATCAGAGAGAGGCAGCAGGATGGAATAGCACAATCATTCAACATAGATTAACAATTGAGTCAATGGCCTACAAGTGTTTGCAGCATCCCCCAGCGCCAGCTCCTCCAGTCAGGAGAGACTCCGGGAGGCAAAAGCAGGAAGGAGCTGTGAACAAAAAGCTATTGCTGGGTAACCTCAGCTGAGCACACCTGCCTTCCAACAGACCAGCATCTTCCTCAGGAGCTTCCGTCACAGGAAGTTTTCAACAGAGGTAAGGGAAGCATCTCACTCCATCTGCTTTGGAACAAGTTTAAATGCTGCCCCAGCTGTGACCCCAACCTAGCTCACCAGCCCAGATCCACCACAGCTGGATTCCTCTGTGCATTGCCTACCTGACCCAACCGAGCTGTCTCACTGCACATGCTGTGCCCTGAGCACAGTTTCCGAAGCTGGGTGTGCTCCTGTAGGTATTCTTGGATATATCCTCGGGAATGCTCTTCACAGCTCTACAACTACAATTCAGGTTGTAATCGCCAAAGCCAATTTATTTTTTTGTATAAAAGAAGTAATCAGGTTTATTCACATTGGTAAGAATACACCATTTGAGTGTGCAAATCCCTCTTAGTGAGAAGAACATCACACCCAAGCAAAGAGGGTAATTTCAATCTACTTTAGACGTAATTAAGGGCACAATCCAGCAAAGCATGAAAAATCTGGAGTGTGTTTTGTTTTAAGCACTTGTGTAAGCACTGTACTGAATCCAGGCTACCCATGTGCAGAGCACAGGGTGAGCTCCTGGCACAGCACCGGTCCCTGCGATGTGCCATTGCTGCTGGCACACGGCAGCTCTGCCCCTCCTGCCAGGTCATCCCTCTCTGCTCCTGACACAAACTGACTCTTAAGCAGGCTAAAACCAGGTTTTTAAGAGCAGTCTGAAGTTAAAAATAGCAGACATCTCGAAAGTGACTGCAAGGTAAAATTCAGACTTCCACTAGCTTTGTAGCCATCAGAAAGGGTTTTGACTACAGAAGTGTGCAAAACAGGATTGCTGCTAAAGACCACAGCTGGAAAAATGCCACGTGTTTATAAGTGCTGTATACCAAATCAATACAATAGATTTACTATCAGGTGAAGAATAGATTGGCAAACACAATAAATTACATCCTACCATGAAGTTAGCTAAACTTCAAGGCAGTGCCTGGGAGACAGGAGGCTGAAGTGAGTGGAAATTCTGAGCTTGCCACCCTTGTCTTTCATGTAATTTTAAACTTCTGTCACCCAAAAAGGGGCAGGTGATGGCACCTGAATGCACACAGACGTGCAGCTCCATAACTCACCAGCTTTAACCCTCCCCTGAAATGACATCTATATAAATATTGTTAATAGCACTAACATAATGTTAAGTCAGGTTTTACTGGACTCCCTCATACACCCTTTGGATTTATTAGCTATAGGATTTGAAGTAAATTTTTATTAGCCCAAGTTAAACCCAGATACCATGGGCTTGGCTTTTGGGCTTTCTTTCCTCCATCTTTCTTCCTTTATTTGAGCTTGGGCCCCATTTTCACAGCCCAGTGCTTCCTCCCTCAGACCAAAGTGTCCTCGGATAAATCTTACAGAATGAAATATTTATTAATTTTCCTAACCAATGTTGATCTCATAAATTACCAAGACTTTTTCATGAAATGGTTATTAACATCCATGGCTGTATGTTAATGGCTTATTGACCAAATATGGGATAATTAGACCCTAGGAGCACTGGCCACTGTGATCTATGAGAAGCAAATTTGGCCCTTATTACACCAATGACCTATTTAATATCTACTGATGAATTTAAGGTAGAATCACAGGCAGAATTTGTTTCAAGGAGCTTCTCTCCAACTAACAAGCAGAAGGATTCTTGTATAATATCTATTGATCCAGAAAAATATTAACAAAAATAATTTTTTTGTAATTAGTGATTAATTGGCTAAATTCATGCTAGACTAAGAGGCTCCAAGGAACCACCAGCAGCCTGATATCTTCTGGGGTTAACTGAACAATGGGTCCGCTGGACTAGTGAGCCCTGCCTTTTCTTCTAGCTTTGAAGGATTTAGGTTCTAATTTAAACTATGAAGATATACACTAATATTTGTAAAGAATTTAAACATTTATCCATGCCGCAATGCCAGGAACAGCTGGCAAATAAGTGAGCTGTGCTTGATTTTAGTTCTAAGCTGCATGCTGCTCAAGGAGCCCCTTTCCCCATCATCTTGTAGTATTTAAAATCAAATTAACAATAAAATAAAAGGAATCAAAACGAAGCCAGAAAGGAAGGAATACAATTTGAAGCACTCAAGCTACAGCCTTCTCATAGACGAGATGCACAGGTCTGAAGGCAGTTTAAAAATTAGACTGGGGATGTTTTTGTGAATACAAAAAACTCCTCAGCTGATCCAGCAAACTGCCTGGCACCGTGGTCCTTTGGCCTGGAAAGGCTTCCACGGAAATATATGTACCTGGAACAGTTACAGGCACCGCTCAGCCAGTGGTGAGGACTGAACTAAAAACATTATTTCCTCAACACTTCAGATACAAAGAAATGCAATTTAAGTGAGGGTACACACTTGGGTGGGAGTGGCTGGCTGGGTGCTGTGCCCTGCTGGGTGCTCCTGCCATGCTCCCTTTCCGCAGCCTTTGCTCCAGCTGCCCCCAGAGCCCTGCTCCCGTTGCTACTCCCTGCTCCAGCAGCTCCTTTCCCAGCCTGGAGTGGCACAAATGAGGAGAGACTGGTTTGGCAGGTCACAGCGGAGATCCTGTGACACAACTGATGAGGGAAAGGAAACAATTTATTCCCCCAAATAAATGCTATAGTTCCAATATCAGGCAGCCACCACTTCTTATCCCATTCACTATAACTTTTAGCTCCTACACAACTGCTAAGTGTGATTTTAAACTCTCTCCTGCAAGATTCAGCTTCTCTGTGAGCAGAGGTAAACCTGAGAAGGGATTAACTGACTGCTAAAAGAGGAGTGCGAAGGGTTCTCATAGTTCAGACCTTGCCAAACCTCCAAGACACCACAACAAGGAATTTTAACCTCCACTGCACTTTTAAAAGTAAAAAGAACCCAAACAACCCTCCACAGCAGTTTCTCCACCACGATGACACAAAGCCAGGGTCAGGCCAGGTTCAGGCTCCTGGCCAAGGCTGGACTGGCCTCAGCATGCCCATGGAACCCCCACAGACCCCATGCCAGGAGCCTCTGGGGCTCAGACATGCAGGTTACTGCGGCAGCACATCACTGCGGATAAAATAAATTCAGTAATAAATATGGAGTGCAGGAGTAGACTGCAAGGAGTAATTCACAACAGTTCTTGTACCTCTCCAATTCACTGTACTGGAGAGACTGCCTGGAGGGAGAGAGAGGAGATATTAGCTGGTGAAATGAGAAGGAAGTTTCCCAAACTGAGTTGAGGACAAGCCTTGTAGGCTAATGAAGGGACAGGTGACCTGGACAAAGGAAAAATACCATCAGAGATAAAAAGGAAAAATTAATATATGGAAAATGAAAGCAAGAAGATTAAAATCCAGAGAGCTACCAGCACTCCCCTTGCTCACATATTATTCCCTAATTACAGAGAAGGACCCAGAGGCTGCAATCAGACACCCTGATTTAATCATTTCTATACCTTTTTCTACTGCTTCTGCCTTCTCAAGAAATCTAACAGCCAACACCAGAGAGTGACCGACAGGCAACATACTCCAGACCACAGGCAAGCCTGGCAGAGACACCTGTAACCGTCATCCATGCCCAGGGAAGCTGCCACTGCTGCACTTTCTTCACCTATCACTTTCACAGCTGCAGGAGGAAAACAGCCAGTCCCCTTAGTTGAAGGGCTTTTAACAGCTTCCCCCCCTTCTCACCCCTCTCCTGCCCCCAGTTGCTAACTGCAGGCTGGTGAAGGTGCAGGACAAGGAATGACACCATCTGGGGGGGATGAGATGACCACTGAGTCTAGCCCAGGTGCAACCAAAATAGCAAACATGAGGAGGGCACAAGCTGCAGGGTTGCCCCACCCCGGGGCTGAGTCTTTCAATGCCAAGGACAATAAGGACTAAAAATGTTGAAAACTGCTCCCCAGAGCAGTGTGAGGCCATCTCAGGGCCAGTCTCACAGCCCCAGCTTTGTACCTCCCAGCTGAGCATCCACCTTGAGCCTGGAGCTGTATCACCAGCCAGCAAGCACCTGGAGTTAAAAATTAAATTCAAAGAAAAGAGGAACAGCTTCCTTTCCACTATCTATTGAGTTCAAAAAGAAAAATGCTGTAGGTCTTCCCTGTTTCTCACAAAAATAGTGTCACTTCTGAAATCGATGACCTGGCTGTGCTGGGAGCCTTGTTCCCGAGAATTCCCCTCTCCCAGCCTATCCCAGCAGCCGTGCACTGCTCCTGCCCAATTCCTCTCCCATCCGAAATCCACTCTTGCCTCTCATGACAGGGTATAAGAAAGAATACGTGCAGATTTTAACCTCTATAACAGACACTAAATCACCTATATTTGTTTTCCTCTATGCTGGGAAAATGTCCCCGAGGAAGCATGTTAAATTTGGGCTTTAAAAGCACGAATTTAGCTATTATGAGTTTTCTATGCTTTTTCTATTCAGGGAATGTTTGGCTTGAACACAGCATGGAGAAGAAATAAGATCAGCTCAACTGTTTTAAAGCTGATTGACACCTTGGGTTTTTTCACTTGTAATCTGAGGCGAAAGAAGAAAATATAAAGGGAACCAGACACTCATTTAAAAGAAATTATTTCCTTGCCTACAGTCTCTGATCAGGGCTGCCTGTGCAGGGAGAATGAGATCTCATAAAAACCCTTTTGTGGGTTCTTTTTCACATCATTTCAGTTCAGGTTTTGGTGGCAGATGAACTGTATTTCATCAGAGTTTAGAGGAAATTCAAAGTGAAGTTAAGGAAGTTGCTGTAAATGAGAAAAAAAATTCCCAACAAACGCTTTCATTCTAGCTTAACATATCAGCCAAACCAGGAAACAGCTGTAGCAGAAATATTGTTTTTAATAATCAGAGAAAGCGGTGGAGCCGCAGCTTTTGTTGGAACAGTGACCCCCAATGGCGACAGCGACGCGGCCGCGAGGATGAGGAGACCCCGGCCAAGGATGAGAGGAACCTGGCTGGGGTGTGGAGGAAGAAGGTCTCGTAAAAAAACCTGTCTGGATGCCTTGCGAGGCTCTTGGGCTCGCTGCCTGTCTGCCCGCAGCACCCACCGCCTGGCCCTCGCCCCTGGTTCGTGGCAGCCCTGGAGTCCCGGCGGGGAGGTCGGGGGTCCCTGACATGAGGCACAGCACGCTGCCCACCCACACCTGCCCACTGCCTGACAGACAGACTCCCACACGGGGGTGGGGCGTGGGTGACCTCTGGGAGTGACCTTGGTGACAAACAGACAGCGTGCGGTCAGAGAAGTCCTGCCAAGCGGGCACCAGTTGTTCCCATTGCCGGGCCACTGGCGGGAGGGCAGGGGAGCCTGGCAGGAGCAGGGGCCGTGGTGGTTCATGGCCAGCGTGGGGCAGGCGGGGTGGCCCTGGGAATGGCCCTGGAGGGTCTCCTGGCACAGAGGCTCTGTGGGAGATAATCCCAATTTGGGGCCCAGCCTTGTCAAGAGGGCAGATTTCCTGCTGATGGGTGGGAGCACCTGATCCTGGAGGGCACAGAAATGCCCTGTTCCCTCTCTGGTGTGAAGCCCATGCAGCAAAGCACACACTGCTGCAGGGTCATAGCACAGGTTTGTTGTCTGCCTTGGGTGGCATGCAAGGGCAGGGCAGGGAGCAAGAGGCGCGGTGTCACCTGCCAACAAAAAGAACAGGGGACACAACGCTGCCGTGGCTGTGCCAAGGAGCCTCCATCGGCCACTGGGTTTGTCTGTTTTTGTGCCGCAGAACTGAAAGTGCCTGATGTGGTAGGTGCAAGATATTCCTTTTCTTTCTGGTCAGTACTCATGGTCTCGTGGTTGAACGGTTTGTTTATCTTGACAGAATGTCATCCGGCTTGGCTTTGATTTTGCAAATAATCCACCTCCAGCTATGAATGCTCTCACTCCGAGATAGCCGTAACTTCCCCACTGCCCCAGGCATGGCATGATTTCATGATGGTTAAGGGGAGATGAAAGGATTTTTACCCTTGTCTTTTCCCCCCTTTTTGAGAAGTAAACAATAAAGTTTAAGCCTTCCCAGAGAAAATTTGTAAAAATGTGAGAAGACAGTAGAGACCAAATAATTATCCATAATCAATACAGTTAAAGTCAATGGACTCTGAGTGTCCTCTTCTAATAGACTTTGTTCTGGGCTGTACCTTGACAGTTTATTTAGAAATATGAACTGGGTAAGGAATGGCTATTTGACTATATAATCTTGTTAAACTCATAAATTCAGTTGGTCTGAAGTCCGTATCATTGAAGCCAGCTGGAACTAAATGTTTTGATAGCTAAAAAATGGTTCATTGAAGAAAATTCTGAAATAATGGGACTAATAAGTTACCAAAAGAACTATTTACATGGGCCGAAGTGAAATTATCATAAGGCAAGGGGAAAAATCTTTGACCCACATCTTGAATTCCTGCTTAGTCAAGTTATGCAGCAAATAGATTGTAAAATGGGACATGTTTATAAAATAAAGCTGATTAGTGATGTTGGTGTCTTATACAACCTGCATCCAGCATTAAATCAGATTAATTTACAGGTGATTTTGTTGATGAGCACACACTGATGCTCCCATGGTGTGAATTTCAATAACTTGCTTTCCTCTTTGGAGCCCATAATTCTATTATTTGAAACACTTCATTGTTATAGATAACACATTTTAAGTGATATTATTTATGCTGTTTCATCTTGTCACTTAGGTTCTTGCTCAAGTTCATTAATGTATTGTGCTCCTCTCTGTACAAGAGGGTGCAGGGAGAGCAATTGATTTTAAGTCCCCATAATGACTGATGATATCATGTGTGTTTACTGCTGTGACACCATGGACTAGATGCTAATGCTGCAGAGATAAACATGATGTCATTTTATGCAATTAAACACTTAATATACAGCAGGTAATGATTTTGGTAAGCTTGGCACATGCAAGCAGTGGCTTTTAATCTTATTAACAGAGGTGGGATGACGCCACAAGTGATATACACATACCCAGTCTATATCAATAAAAAACTCCTTTATAGGCTTGGGTCATTCTACTGTGATAGGATGAAGATGCCTAAAATATGTCCCTAGCAGGTATGAGGAGCTTTTGTAGCATCTAGGAAGAGATGGCAGATCAGACCAATCTGAAAGCAAACAAGTCAAGTGTTCCTTACATGCTCGGTCCTCCTCCCCCAGGTTGTAGATGCAGCAGAAAGGTTGTTGACTCTCTGCTGGCACAGGCTGTGCTCTGGAGCAAGAGAGCAGTGGGGGATCTTAGCATGCCAGTGTCCCACAGCCTTCTCTGAATCTCTCTGACCCTTCTCATGACTACTGAGCCTGTCTGTGGAGGCTGCTCAATGATCACTACAGGTGTACTGTTGATTAAGGATGAGTGTGTCCTGCTCTCTGGGGTACATGTCTCAAAGCTGCCCCTTGCTCTGGAGGACCCAGTGCAGTCCTTTCCCTTCCCTGGAGCTGTGCAGCCTCTGCTCGTCCCTGTAACTCTGGTCTCCTTCCTTCTGCAGATGCTTTCCATGGCCAGGCACACTCAGTGTTTACCTCAGCTATGCAGATGCAAAAGCAAATGGTCTCCTTCCACAATAGTCAATATTTCCCAGCTTTGACAGATTAGCCAGAGTAATCACAGATTTTATGTGGCGCAATTAACATATCTTTTCTTTATAGCTATTGAGCATGAATTTGTCTGTGCTAAGCAAGGTCACACTGTGCACCAAGCCAGCAGCATCCTTAGGGCAGGTCCCAGACCTGCACTGCATCCCAGTGGGAGCCGCTGGAGAGTGGCTGCCCACTGTGTGGCATTGGTAGCTCCATGGTGAGCTGACCATGGCACCAGCTTCCCCAGCACCTGCAGAAGGTCACCGCTTTGCTGAAGTTTGCGTTTTGAAGGAGACAGGCATGAATTTTAAGTTCTGATTATTGTATCACTGGAAAACTGGGAGTTTCAATAGTCAAGAAGGGAGTGCGCTGGGGACTGGGGAAGGCCCAAGGCACCATCACAACAGGCATGCTGTGACTGGGACTTGCCTTGATCAGCACATGACATCACAGAGCAGAGCTCTAGGGGCACAGAGGACAAAATTTTCAAAGCCATCCCCAGATGCTGAAATAAAAACTTGGCTTTGTAAAGTGAACAAAACAACATGATGATTTTGTCCGAATTTCTGGAATCCCATAATTTTTTGGGGAAGTGTTTGCAAGTAGATACACTCCAGGTAATGGTGGAGGTGAGGCAGCTGAGAAAGCCAGAATGCACTAGACAGAGACCATTTTGTGAAGCCCCTGAGCCACTCGATCTCTGCAGGCACCTGTCCCTCCCTCCCTCCCTCCTGTGAGCAATGCAGCTGCTCCCCCATGCTGCCCTTTCCGAGAGATCCCTCCGTCCTGCTGACCTCTGTCATGCTTGGCCCTTTCCCTGCTTCCCTGAAATCAATTATCTGCTCTGTACTGCTCCATATTCATGAGAGCTCCAGCCATTTGACCTGCTGCCCCCGCTCCAGCCTGAATGCTGCTTCCAGGCTTTGCCAAGGAATGGCTCTGTCTTCTCTAATCTGGCAAAGAGGGGTCAGCCCAAGAAGGGTGCTGGGGGGTGCCTGGGCCAGTCTCACCCTGCTTGGGTGTGCAGTGGTATCTCTGCCTCACTTCACAGCTTCAGCAGCACTGAGTTTGCTCCAGTGCGAGGGCAGAGGGGCTGGCTGTGACTAGAGGTGTGACTGGCTGTGGGGGGCCATGGGTACCGCTGGTGGGATGAGGATGCTCCTGGAGAATGAGCCAAAGGAGCTGAGTACATCAGGGAGCACTGGCAGAGTCAAGGATGACAGCTGGGTCACGTCACATCAGCAAGGGCTGAGATCTGTGGGCAGGAGGCAGCAGGTGGCACTGGGCTGAGTGGTGCCATGAGAGATGAGATGGACAAACCTTGGCCATGCAGGCACCAAGCCCCTGAGCTCTGCAGAGGCTGGTGCCATTCTGGATGATGTCCAGAGTCCGGCTGCACCAGCACATGTCCCTGTGCTGCAGCAGAGCTGAGGCTGGACCTTTGTCTCTCTCCAGTTTCCTTCCCAAACAACAGCACTAGGGCTTGTGTTTGGATTTCATTTCTTCTCCTTTCCAAAGTCTCTGGGACATGTCTGGGTTAATATTATGGTTTATCAACAATCAGTGCTTAAGAAATAGGTTTTCTTTGGGTGATATTTAATGAGCTTGGAAATGAGAATATTTCTGGACTGTTGTAGGAAACAGGAATGAGAATTTTAATGAGAGTTTATGTTTAATAAAAGGTTAATAAATTTTAATTAAATTAAACCAATAAAGTTCAATATTTGCTCAGCATATCAAAGTTCTGTTTGGTGTGGTGATGTGCAAAATGCTGGCTCACACTCTGCTAACACAGGGGTCTGCCTCCCTCTTCCACCAGCATCACCAGCCTTGCCACTGCAGGTATGGAAAATCCTCTGGTTATAGGAAGTGACTATGAGAGATGTTTGAATTTGGGCATGTTTTGCAGATGGGTCATCACCAGAGGTGCCAAAGGCCCCTCCCTGGCTCAGAGAACCCTGTGTTTGCTGGCAGCTGGTGCGCAACCACCTCTGATGTGCCAGTGACCTGGTGCCACAGAGGGCACCAAGCAGTATTTGCTGCTTGTTCCTCCCTCGGAAGCCACATGGAGTTTCATTGCAACAAACCTTTCTTTAGCTTCAAGGAGTCCTGGCCTGAGGGGCCCGGACAGCTGAGGTGTCTTGATGCCATGGCTGGACACGGGCAGCCTCAGCCCCGTGCGCCTGTGTCAACTCCCGGCAGCTGCTGGTGGGGCCCTCCTGAGAGCTCCTGGGCACAGTTCTGCCCTTGTAAGCAAACAGCTGGCATGAAACACAGTGGAATTGTTTACAGGGGCCTGGGCCAGATGTGATGTGTGCTCCCTGCGCTGGGTCACATCTAATCAGCCTGGGGAGGGACAGGAACAAGGCAGGCTGGTGCAGGCAGGAGCCAGAGCCTGGCACAGCCTTCGGCATGGGCACACCGAGCAGCTGGTGTGGCACAGCACGGTGTGGCACAGCGTGGAACGGCATGGTGTGACTCAAACTGAAAGAGAGTAAGTTTAGGTAGGTATTAGGAAAAAATTCTTCCCTGTGAGGGTGGTGAGGCCCTGGCACAGGTTGTCCAGAGAAGCTGTGGCTTCCTTGTTCCTGGAAGTGTTCAAGGCCAGGTTGGACGAGGCTTGGAGAAACCTGGTCTAGTGGAAGGTGTCCTGGCCCATGGCAGGGGGTTGGAATGAGATGATGTTTAAAGTTCCTTCTAACCCAAGTCATTCCACGACTCTATGACATGGCACAGCACTGCTGCAGCCTCTGGCATTAGTGGCTCCCAGGCAGCCAGGACAGTGTGACAGAGACCCCATGGGTGGTGGTGCTCATGGCAGGCGTTGGCATCAGTGAGACTGGAAGCACTTTGGAGCCGTATCAGGCTCTTCCCTTCCATGGGGGCAGTCAGGGGCTCCCACCCTGACACACAGCACCCCTGCTCCCCTTTCACTGCTGTGGGAACACACACTGGCACAAAATATGAATCTCAATGGGTTTGCAAGGAATGGGAAAGTTCAGGGTTTACTTCAGTGCAACATGTGAAGATAAAGCCAGAGCTTTGTGCCAGTTGCTGGTGCTGCCACAGGAGCCCCTCATAGTTCTGTTGACTCCAGAGGAGATTTTGGGCGTTCACTCTTGGTGGCCACAACCCTCTCCCAGGGGATGCAGAACACAGGGAACTGGCTAAGAAATGTTATTAGGAGGCTTCACAGGCAATAAATGTATTTCTTCTAAAAGAACTGGAGGAATATTTGGATTATTACATTTATTAGACCACTCAGCAAATGTGTTACACCCATATGACAAATAAATGTGATGGTTTCAGATTTCATTAGGCAGCCCCGGGCAGTGGCGCTTTGTCCCAGCCACAAATGAGCAGGGCTCTGTCACCATTCCTTAATGGTCATTTTTGCATCAGTAGTAATGAATGTGCCCAGCAGCGTGGCTGTTACGGCCCAGAGCCCTCGCCCAGCGACGCGGCCGCTGTGCCAGAGCTCCCCACGTCCAGGCACAGCTGGTGCAGGGAGCAGCCCCTCTGTCCAGGGAAGCCATGTGGGAGCTGGTTTGGAGGATGAGGTGTTGCCATAGCCCCTGAGCAAAATGGGAGTGAAGAGGAAGGAGCTGTGGGCACCCAGTGTCACCTCTGCCAGTCTCAATGGGGCTTGGGGACAGATCCTCACCAGTGCAGTCCCTGTGCCTAACCCTGGCCAAGCATAATACTGTCTGCAGGGAAGGACCACAGTACAGAAGGACAGTAATTGTTCTTTTCTCTTTCTTTTTTCTTTTTTTTTAGATTTACTAGTGTCAAAACCAATCTGAGCAGCAGATGCATATATTTAAATTAAAATTAATTAAAAATGTGTTGCCAGAAAAACGCATGATGGATTCAATGTAAGAAAATGCAGTAATAAAATACTTTATGGATTAACTCATATCAGACTGTTTTGCAAATTTATTTTTCATTATGATACATCCATATCAGATAATGTTTGAATTTATTATGCTGCCTTCAGGCAGGCCATGTCGGAAACATCCGCAGCCCCATTTGGGCCCGGTGACTGGTGAGCAAGGTTTCTGTCATCATTTCTTAGTGGTCACTTCACCTCAGTAATAATGAACGAGTCAAGCAGGGCTGTTATTTTCTTTAATCTCTTTCCTCATATTAAAAAAATACAGCCAGCCACATCATTATTGCAGCAGGCCCAGAGGACTATTTCCAGGTCATTACTCCAGTTCGTCTGAGCGTCTCAAGGTCCTAAAGGGTTTGGGGTTATATGCAATAAGGCGTTCGTCGACAACATTTCCCCTGAGCCCTAGGTGTTAATGAGAAAGATTTTCCATGTGGCTGTTAACACTGTGTGGTTTAAAAAGTCACAAAGAAAATGGGATTTCCTCCTCCAGCTTCTGTCTCATTGTGGATCTCCGTGTTTGCAGACGCGGGAGGACAGTTACCTTCTAATTGCATGAATTCACATGGTTATTTTTCTAGAGGGGGAATCTTAGCCATGTGCAGGGTAGATTTCCATCAGCCAAGTTCAAAATTTTCTGGTTTATTCACTTTTAATTGTCCCCATATTATTCTGACAGAATATTTTTTCCCCTCTGTGGACAGAAAAAATGCAAACTGCAAACACACAGTCAGGCTAATGCCTTCAAAAATTCCTATTTTTTGCCTAAGACAGAGGCCTGACTCCTTAATCTCACTTTTGAAGTGTGTTTTTGTCTGCTCAGCATCTTCAGCTCTTTACCAAACCGGAGCCCACTACACTTGTGCTGTGCTTTTAGAGCTGCTATGAATTTTCAAATGTGTAAAAATGACAGAATATTAACAAAAGCATTGATTTTCCTATTTATTTTTATGCATTTTATTAACTAGACCACTTTCAAGTGTAACCACTGTGTATTAAATTTACTCTGCAATGTTGGATATGAATCGCAAACAATAAACCAAATTGGATTCTTTATAAAGCAGAAATTTAGAAAAAATACAATTAAAGTGCTGCCTGTGCTGCCAGGCAATGGCTGCAATTCCTTGTCCTGCGGCCATTCCTGGGCACGGTTTGCTGGAGCTTCCCCCATGTAAGTCCTTTACAGAGCCCTGAACAAGCAGATAATGCACCGAGAGCCAGAGAGATAATTTTAGGAATTCCTTATCTGTGGACATGCTTGGAGCAGAGATACACTGTTATGTCAGCAATTTTATAACCACCTATTCAAAGCACCTACTGTGCTCCTTCATATTCCAGACCAAAGGTTTGGAAGTGTCTTGCCCAGTCCTCAGAAAAGACATTTCACAAATTCTCTGAAAACCTGCCAGAGTACAGTGGGAACTGACTTAAGCCTCTGTCTTTGCTCATACTCCAGTGCATTTTGCAATGAAACTTATTCCAGCTGTGGAGAGATGTTGGTGAATGGAAGCACCTCACATCCCACAGATCTCACAGCCATTTGATCATTAATTTTTTAAAATCCTTTGGAATAGCTGTATGATCCACCAGGAAAGCAAAGGAGAGGGACCAATGCCTGGAACACATGCAAGGCAATGGAAATGTTGAGTGTTCTGGGAAGGGAAAGAAGTGTCTTAATCCAGGTACTCGATGTTCCTGAATACAGATCAATTTTCCCCTTAACCTGCTCTTTCAAAGCTGTACCACTGCATAAATCTAGTTATTAGTGAAATTCAGATGTGAGATGAGTGCAAAGGCATAAAAATATCTTGGTTCCCCAATGGGGATAATATTAGCATGTCCCTGCAGCAAGAGCGTGCAGGTGGTTTAACCTGCATTTGTGAACCTCTGGTGTTACATCACTCAGGAATTTCATAATTCTGCTCTCAGTGCTGGGTGTACGCGGTCTGGGGTCACCCTCTGCCTTCTGGTTGGAAGGAAAAGCTTTGAACAGGTACAGAGCCGTGAGGCTGAGTCTTCGGAGCCCTGGGTGAGGCTCTGGGTTTATACTGAATCATTGAATCATGGAATCACAGACTGGTTTGGATTGGAAGGACCTTAAAGCTGATCTCATTTCATGCCCCTCCCATGAGCAGGGACACCTTTCACTAGACCAGGTTGCTCTAAGCTCCATCCAGGTTGGCCTGGAACACTTCCAGGGATGGAGCAACCTGTACCAGGGCCTCCCCACTATTGTTCCAAAATCCCACAGGCTCTGTGCACATCTGGGCATGGCTGTGGCAGGTACTGACACAGGACCAAGGATTTGCCACGTTTTAAAGGCCTCTTGACTTGAGGACTGAAGTGACATTGACAGTGCACAGCTTGTCCAGGGATTTTGTTGGGATTATGGCCAGAGGTGCTGGGTGGGAGGGGCAGCCATGCCTGGGTGCCAGTTCGGGTGTGCCGGCTCTGGTTCACCTCTCTGCCAGTGGTGGACATGTGGTGCTGAAGGAGCAGGGACCGTCACACACTTGCGCCAGCCACCCAGAAATCTGTCTTTGGCCTTAATGAGGAGGCGGCAGCAGCAACACTCCCGCCCACACCTGCTCTCCCAGATCTGCATTACAGAGCAAACCTCATTAACGGCAGCTCTTGGAGCCGAGCTGCAGGCACGGACACGGGCAGAGTCTGCACGCCGGAACACAAAATCCATATATAGATCCCTGTGTCCTCCCAGCTCTAAATAGGCTGCACAGGAGCTATTTTGGGAGAAGGCAGTGTGCAGGGAGCCTACCCTGGTGAGGGAGGTGCAGGAGCACACCAGGTAGCTCAGTAATGCGCCCAGCCTTTTCAGGGAAGATTTAGAAGGACTCTGTAATCTGCAAATTCTAAAGAGCTGACGGAGACAGTTATTAAGGGCTGGTGGGTGATGGCTGCTTGCGGTGTTATTAAAGTGCTAAAAGATTATGTCTCTGATAGCACTGTGCTTACAGTGTCCTTCATGGCCACTTCCACAGAGACAGAGGCAAGGAGAAAGGCAGAGGATCGATAAAAGGATATTACCACTGGGCCAATCCCAATAATAAGAGAGGTGATATATACACACCATTTAAATTGTCCAACACATTTAATGTTCATTAACACTAATTTTCACAGTGCTGGTGTTTAACGTATTATTGCAATGAAATTAATAAAAAAATACCCCACAGGAAATATAATTTAACTGTTTATATACTCACCTTTTGATTGCCAATTTCCTGCCGAGCTCTGCTCTGGCATCAGTGTTTGCAGGAAACAGCAGCCACAAGGGCTGAGGGCTGGGACTGGGAGGTCCCTGGAGCCCCGTGCCTGCAGCCTTGGGCCTCTCACAGACTCCCCAGACCTGGCATAAATGTCTGGCAGAACCAGAGGGCCTGGTGCCATTTTTCCTTGTTTTATTTTTCCACCCTCTTTACAAACCTCCTTCAGAATCCTCCCTTTTTCTTCTCCTTCAAAAGTTCCTCAGGATCACATGGATGAATGTTCATTATCCTTGGGAAAAATCTCCACTTGTAATGGGCTTGGTGTAGGGGCATTTTTCATGTAAAAGGGAAAAAATCACCATGGGCTAGTTTTGTTATTCTGCAGTAACTACTGGGGAATTACATATTTATCTCTTATGAAGCACATGGAAATTGTATTTGGCCACAGTGTATAAATTGTGGCATAATTACTGTAAAATTTATAGTTTTTGTACTTCCAACAAGTTAGCTTTTAAATCACACAACCCCATGTAAATACTTTAAAATTATTCAGTAATTACTTATTTACACTGTAATTAAAATAAGTAATTAGCATACATTTACAGAGGATTTACATACTTATTTGTGAAAATAGTTCCTTGGCAGATGCAAAAAGAAATCTTTAGCTGATCATAAAAAAATAGAAAATGTGTATCTGCTTTGAGAAGGAGCTATGGTGGCTGTGTGACAGAGGGGACTGCACCCCCTGTACCCCTGCCTGATGGGTGCACAGATGTCCCCACTGGGGTGGGCTCTGGGCAAGGCTATCGGGATCAGGAGTACAGCAGGATGAGCATGGACTAAAGGAGCCAGTGACCAAGGTAAGGAGGACCTGCTGTCACCAAGGGGTGCCCAGAGCAGCCAGTGCTGACCCACCACTCCATGTGGCCCTTCACAAGGAGCATCCCCAGCACGGATGCCATGGCCCCATCACATGGCAATCACTGCCCACTCAGCCTCCACCACCACAGGGTGATGCAGAGCCTCCCATGGCCCATGCAGGAAGCGTGGTACACCTTTGGAATCTGTGGCAAGGAATGAGCATTGTGCAGGCAGTGCCAGCACAGGTTGCCTGGCCCAAGCTCTGCTGAGGGCTGGCACAGTCCCCTGCTCTTGGAAATGGTTGGAGCTACTCTGAAGCAGCAGTCAGGTTCTTAGAAAGCAAGTTGGCATGAATGAGAGCTGCCCTTGAGCCAAAACTGGCCCTTTAAAACCCACACAAGGATGGAAAGTGCTTGGAATGCAGGATTAGCAAACCATCCACGGACGATCCGCAGGGCTGTGTAGTTACTGTGTATGCATTTCAGCTAAACAAGACAAATCTGGCTGATGATTGTGTCTAACTAGGAAGAATGATTGAAGGTCTGTGCCCTCGGCTGTAAGGATAACATAAACAATGATTGGTTTGAGGCAGGAGCTCCCAGGCCAAAGCCAACAGGCACAACCAGCAGTGTGCTCTGACAAAGCTGTCCACAGAGAGGACCCCAGTGTGGTCACCCCCCCAAAGAGTCCTGGGGTGCCCACCCCCCACCAGGCACTGCTGCCAGGCACTTTGTTGAGGGGAGCAGGGGGAAGCCTGTGGCCTGGCCCCAGTAGCCCCCCTGACCAGCCTGAGCAAACACTTCCACCAGCACAGAATCTGAAAAGGATTTTTTCTTACAGGTTTGCACCTACTGGGGGTTCCCACTGGGAAAAGGTGCCAATTCCCATGTAGACTTTTCCATCAGACAGACTATCTATAAGAGTTTGGGCATTTTTAAGAGTTGATGTGCATGTAGTGCTGGTGTCTGACGTGCTGCTCCTGCCACTGGCATGGGAGTGCAGGAGCCAGGAGCAGCTTCAGATAGACAGTGAGGAGCATGGAGGTGCTAGTTAAGGTGCTCCCACCACTAATAAGCTGACACATCTGCACAAGTGCTTTCTAGTCCTTTTGATGTTAGGATCAAGGTGACAGTGGCTCAAGGCACACACACAAACCTGCATAGCTTTTCCTTGCAGCTTTGGGTTCAGGGGATTCCTGGGGATGCCTGTGGCTCCAGGCAATGGGCTCTTTTTGGGCACTCCAATGCTTCCTGGCAGTTCTGATTCCTGACTTCTGTTCTCCATCCTCACATGCTCTGCTTTCCCAGACTTGCCATTGTTTTGGCATGTTTTTGCCACCGCTATTACCTTTTAAAAAAAGCCCATTTCTGTACCTGGTGAGTACTGGTGGGAAGAGTTGGGAACTGCAGGCATCCAGTGCTTTGTGTAAAAGCAAGATTTTGTTCAGGGAATGAGGAAGGGTTCCAGTGGGCAGACTAATGCTCTTTAATGAGCTGAGCCCCATTGCTGGAACTGTGTTTGCCACATTTAGCCAGTGCAGAAATCCTTTTCTGGGGAGAAAAGACAAAATGGGCACAAAGAAGCAGGCACAGCCACAGCTCCGCTGTGGAATTCACTCCCTCCGCAGAGCACTTGGCCAGGCTGTTATCACATGTGCTGTATTATTGGATTTCTCCAAAGTCTCCCTTTATCCTTATTAATGCTGTGAAAGTTGTAGCAAGGAGTGATATGATCTAACATTGGATAAAATCACAATTTGTCCTTCTTCTTGGTGTAAATGTAACAGGGCTTAACTGTACAAACAAATAAGCCTAAATAGAAACATTTGTGATGATAAATGGGCAAGGAGAACGCTCGCTGCAAGGTGAGAGATGACAGCGCCTGTGAACAGAATGGAGAATCTCGCTGCTTCAGGGTCAGTCTCAGGCAGCCTCAAGGTCAGCTCTGCTGGCTCTCCCTTCTCCTCCTCCTCCTCCTCTCTATGGTGAGGCAGACATCCCCACACCTCTCACTCCTGGCTGCAGTGGCTCCTGTGGTGTCACAGTGAGCATGGCCAGGGTGGTTGGGTTGTGCCATGTTCAGGGCATGGTTCAGTCCCAGCAGCTGCTTGGCAGGTGCTGGCAAGACTGAGCCCATTCACCACCGAGAGGGCTGAGCCTCACCAGGAAAGGCAAGAGCCCTGAAGGCTATTGCTGAGCAGGGTTCTGGGCAGTGCTTGGTGGTGCAGGACTGAGCGGGGCTGAGGGGCTCCTGGGCAGTGCTGGGTGGCAGAGCGGGCAGCAGGGCGGCTGACAGAGTGGGCAGTGTGCCCCCAGGGTGAGCTCTGCCATGGCAGCCGAGTGCGGTGCACGGCGCTGACCCTGCGCTCCCGTCACAGCGCGGGAGCGGCATGTAATGAGGCCCTGTGCGGATATTGATATGACAGAACAAAAGGCCAAGGTGCAGTAAGGACAGCAATCCGCAGGTCTCAGTCCATTTGTTTTTCACACCAAATCCATCACAGTAATGGGTCACCTTTCTGTGGCAGCTCATGATTACCTGCTTACCGGGAAGCACGGCAGGTGGGCGACTGGCCAGGGCCAGGAGGGAATAGGTGTGGGCCTCTCCCACAGCTCCAGGGATTTATGGTGGGTCAGAGCTGTGCATTTCCCTGATAGATCAAGTGGATTGGAGTTTATTGGGTCATGGTGATCAGCAGTGTTTGCTGTGACAAAAGACTGATGGAGAAAGCTCCAGGCAGCTGCCTGGGCAGCAGTGGAGTGGCACCCAGCAGTGGGGTGCCCTGGGGTGCAGGCAGGAGAGAAGCTGTGCTGCCCCTGTGGCCACTGCCTCATGGTCATCCCTCACTGAACTGCTGCTGTCCTCACTCTCAGCACCAGCACCTGATTCAGGGAAGCTGTGGAGGGCGTCTTCTGCCACTGCACACCCTCCCAAATCCCCTTCATCCCAGGACTGCAGCCCTCACGCTGTCCACTCTCCTCCTCCACCAGCAGCTCGGGACATGGTGAACATCTGCCTTTGGGCATCAGCTCTGGACCCCTTGCCCCAGCACCGTGGGAGGCAGGGCTGAACCCCTGGGACTTCAGTCCAGCAGCACCGGCAGCTGCGCCAAGCACTGCTGAGAGGAAAAATGTTCCTTCTGCAGCGTCCTGCTCACACATGTTCCTGTTTAATATTCATGCACCAAAATGAGACAAGTGCTTAATGAGATCAGCCATGAGTTTCATTTGAACTCTGCCAGCAAAGGAGTCCTCAAAATTGCTCTGCAGTGGATGTGCTAAAAAGTTTAATACTTGCAGGCTGATGACCTCTGCGGGGGCCTCAATGGCGCTGGGGAGGAGAGGGAGGTGGAAATTAGAGCTTATTAAAAACTGTCCCTCCATGTGCTTCAGTGGAGGTGTAAGTGGGTTTAGCGGGATCATGGGGGGGGCACAGGCTGCTCTGCAGGTTCCCATCCTCCCCTTTCAGGTGGACACTGTCAGGGAACATATGAACAGCCACTGAACAATGCTCATTATTTCCATGCATAGGAAAACCCAGACTCAGAAGACAGAGCTAAATCTCCCAACATCTTAAGGGATGGAAGTCATCTGTGATAAGGAGGGTTGCCTTTCAAAGATAAGGAAAAAAATTGAAACATATTATACATAAATGGCTTCAGGCAATGAATCATTCCACAGCATCCTCGTTGCTGGCTTATAGTAATCACAAAGAAAATAGTAATAATTATAGTAACAATAATTAATACTGTGGGTGCTTTGTGCTGCTCCCGGCTGGAGAGCCCTCCGCCAGATCTCAGACACTGGGCTGGGAACAGTAAACATACATTTATGGTAATTTTATTTGAACTCTTGAGAATATGTCCCACACCACTATGATTTGATGGCTTATTAAACCCTGCAGGGTACCTTCTCAGGATGGGAGTGCTAGGAGCAGTCGGAGGGAGAGAGAGAGCCATCAGCAGGGACCAGCATCATTTCCCTCCTAATTAAAAGTCAAAATGTCATCTAGGTTTTTGTATTGTAATTGCAATGGTCATTGCAAAGACACCATGAAATCTGGCTGCATTAGCACTTCTTTGGGGGGAGGTCTGCTGGATGAAGATGTATTGAAGACCTCGTTCTGGCATTCTTCTTGTACAAGTCCAGGCTTTAAGTGCAATAAATGAGCTCCCCGCCAGGAGCTCACCTCACCTCTGGGCCCCCCCTTCCCCAACTGTATCAGGGGACTTGAATGGAAAAAAAAATCATACAATCCAACCCTAAATGATACCAGTAAGTTTGTGCAAGCTTATGTAAATCACACAAAAAGTGACAAGTTTTCCTATTAAAAGATAATTGTAATCAGGGTGCTGGACGTGCGGTGCACTGATGATTGGAGATAGACGGGCAGCGTGAAAAGATGGATCGTTTTAATTTGCACCAATTAAATTGAAGTTCATGGGATCATCTTCTTCAATCTTCATGAATACTTTATTTTCTGGCTGCTATGGAGCTATTAAAAAGAATGATTGAGCCAAGAGCTAGGCATAGTATATTTTATGAAATATCACCTTTAAAGAATTTGAGTGCGCCATTTTCATAATGAGTTTTCTAGTACCTAATACCCTTCTATATTACTACATTTTTAAAGTGGATTGATCTGGAAAGTGCAGAAAGTGCAGGTAATGATACATTTTGCTAGGATAAGGTGGCTGATAATGTATCATGTTACTGCTCTGAGAATAATAGATTGCCTTCTGTTTGAGATGTGGCATTCTTATTTTGGTGCTTGCCTTGTGCAGACAAGGGGAGTCCTCTCTGTCTCCGGGAAAAAAATGCTTAATTGTTTGTACAATTTCCTTCTTGTTTCTTCTTTGTCTTTTCTGTATAGTTGGTGACCTCAGAAACAGATTTCTGAGGTTTGAAGAAGGCTGTTCTCAGGTATGCATTTGTCTTGATAGATGTTGTTAGAACAGAACAGCATGTAGGAGACAACACACTATGGGAGATAAAGAAATACACAACCTTATATTATTTACCAGTGCCTCACATTCTCTTCCCAAGAGAAATGAGTGATGATAGCTTCAAAGGGATAAGTCAATGAGAAGGGTGGTCATCTCTCACTCACAACTGCCAAAAAGACCCCAAGCCTCACTATTTCATGCACAGACAAATCAAAACCTTAATGGGAAATGGGAGGTACTCAGCTGTGTGCCAGATTTGAGCCTTCCCTGTGGTTCTTAGCCAGCTTTTGTGACTGTGGAGCTGAGGAATCCCTCCCAAGTAGCCCCTGGACCTGTGGCTGTGCCCAGTGCTCTCCACTCTGAGCTGGAGCAGCCTGTGGTTGTGGGCATGAGCGTCCAACTGGGAAAACTGGCCAGAAACTCCTGAGCACTGGGAAAGCCCAGAGTATCTGTTGAGGTCAGGGTTGGTACCAGTCTGGTGATTGTGCTGGTATTTGTAAATATCTCACTTTGAAGTTACACTGGATCAAATGTGAACAAATGCACAGTAGGTTGTGGTTCCTTCAGTGCCTGAAGTATCAGCTGTTGGGGTTTGGTTCTATCCCCGAGGGGTGGAAGGTGCCACCCTCAAAGGACTGGCTAATGGGGCCAGCAGGAATTGGACTGTGCAGCTCACACTGGGGCAGGAGCCAGAATGCATGTCCTGCTGGGTCAGCTCCTGCTCACCCCTGCTGGACCCAATTCCCAGGGGTGCATCCTCAGTGCTTCGTCACATCAACATGATGCCATCTCTCCCTACATAGGTTTGAGCAACAGCAATCATAATTAACCCTGCTAATTAATCAGGGCATAACATATTAATTGCTAGCACACGAGGCTCCAATTGAGCAGGTGCTGTGTGGGTCTCTAATAGGATAATGAAGTGACGAGCCATGCCACGTGGAGGAGAGTGAGCATCACTCGGGGAGATGGGCTTGGCAAACCCTGCACTCAGCCAAAAACCCTGCCTCTCAGTGCCACCATCTGCAAACAGGCCAGTGGAGTTTAGGGGGCATGGGTTGAGCCAGAAAGGGAGGTGGGAAGGTGGGTGCTGTGACTGCCCACCCCCACAGTGCCACGCATTGAGAGCTGCCAGTGGAAGGGTCTTGGGAGAAGCGGAAGATGAGTGCCAGGGCTAGCCCTGTGGTGCATGGTGAACCAGAATTTAGAATTCAGCATATGGGATGTGAGACAGCAGCAGATAACCACTGATGCTCCCTGTTGGTGCTGGAGCCAGGCCAGTCCGTCCCCTCCCCTGGGCATTCCCTGCAGCAGCCTGTCCCGCTGCAGCATAAGGTGTCTTCTCGGTCCTTTGGCTGCACCTGAGCATTGCAGGTAGAGGAAGGCTTTAGCCAGCCCTGATGCTTGAAGTTCATCAGACACTNCCCCCGAATGCTCCCAAGAAAGCACTAGAGGAAAACAGAAACTACTGAACTTCAGGCACTTTATAGACAGATTTTGTAATCAGATCTACATGTCAGTTACCTACAGCCTGTTGTTAAAAACCTGCAAATATTTGGCTGTGAGTTATTCAAATATTACTATTTCCAGCAAGTTTTATTTAGAGGGAGGAGAGGGAAGTGGGGAATCACCTGCTTTGGTTTTGTTTGTTCTATTTTTCTATTAGGAGAACAAAGGAACAAATGGAAAGAAATATTTGTTGCCACATAATACAAATATTTTGGTGTGGCAACAGAAATTCCTCAGCTGTGCAGAGGCCTGTGCAGAGCCCACTGATCACAGTCCAGGAGCGGGGCCAGGCTGGACAGGAGGAGCACAGTGGACACCCACACTGTACAGGGCACTGGGCACCAGCTTGGGCACCCAGTGGTGGCACTGGGCAGTGTAAACCAAGGCCAACCTCCTACCTCGTGCTGCTCCAGGCTTAGCACTCTCTCTTTATACAAGACCCCTCCCTCCCACTCCCCCAAGGACACCTTGCACCTGAAGTCCCTTGTTCTCTTGCAGCAGCAGCGGAAGGCACAGGGATCAGGGTCCTGCTCCTGCTCCCTCTGAGGGCAGTGCTGCAGCTGCCCAGGAACCCCCTGGGACCTGGCAGCTGTTGTGGTGCTGCTGCTTTGCATAGACACAGCTTGGCCTCAGCCCTTCATTCAGTTTTCTCTGTATTTTGTTCCTCATGAATCTAGGTACCTCTGTGCTTTTGCATCAGCTGACTGAGCAGGTCTGTATAAATTTAATCTTTGTCTGAACTTGGCAGCACAGTGCAGTGCAGCTCCAGCCTGGATGCAGGGCTCACAGCAGCAGGAATACATCTGCTGGCACCAGTGGGGACCGTCCCACTGCATCCTGGAGAAGCTGTTTGCAGTGACCAGGGACCTCATTGCCAGAAATGAGAACTATGGGCTGTTCTGTCTCCTCATCAGGAGCAGGGCGGTGAGCCAGGAGCCACCCTCAGCTTTGTCCACCCACATATCCATAATATTTTTTAAAAAATTATTTCATTTAGGGCAAGAGTGTTCACTGGATTGCACAGGACCCTCTGTGATCTGGTTCGACATTGTTTAGTTTAATTGTCCTAAAATTGGTAATAGATTAAAAGAAAATAATTATCCCTAATTATGTCAATTAAATGGCTAATTCATTAACGAGCTTAACATCTTTTACTTGGACCATCTCTGCTAGACAAGATTGTGCTTCCAAGAGGAGACGCCAGGCGCACGCAGCATCCTGCGTAGACCCAGTTGCATCGTGTTTAGCGCGAGCTGCAGGAACAAAATCCCCTCATTATTCAGATGACAGAACAAAACTATAAATAGTGGATCGCAATTAAAATCAGAACAATTACTTCTTATCCATTATGCTGCCTTTTGCACAATAGCAGCCTATAAAAGGAAAAAGCACCGTCCTTTTAGATCTCTCTCTCTCTCTCCCTCTCTCTCTCCCCTTATCCAGAACTGTAGCTGGCTTGCTAATTAGGAGGCTTTTGAATTAGATTATTTGCATGTCTGAACAGGGCTAGGGTATTAAACATCCCTGAGGACATACTATAATAACCTCTTCAGTGGCTTTTAGGATCCCTAAGGAACCAGGAACTCTGAAAAAAACTCCAAAAGGAGGGAAAGTGCATAACGATTTCATCCAATTAGGTATGGATTAGTCGGCTTGGTGTCTTTGAATCCTGCTCGCCGGGAGAAGGTGTTCTCCTCCAGGAACATTTGACAAAATCATCAGGGAAATTATAATGCAGTACCTAAATGAAATTGCAATACTTTAGTTTCTCCTTCAAGAAAAAATAAACTACAAAATCAATACAGTGGTGTATAAAGCAAAAAGAAATGCACCAGTCACTTTATTGCCTGGCTGCGAGCACAGCCCTGTGTTTATAACATCCGTGAGTGACTGTCAAAGTCAGGCTCCTAAGGACAAAGCTGCTGATGCTGCCGGGATTGGCTACAGCCAATTTTAATTTTTAAATACCGCTGGTATTATCCTCTTCTTAATGGCTTTCCACACTCTTCCAGTTTTAAGAAATCACCAGCCCATTTATATTTAACAAGACAATTAAGCTGCCCGAGCTCTCCGAGTGCAGCAGTGGCCTGCAGCACTGCCCTGCCAGGCACCAGGGTGGGACTGGGGGGGGCTCCTGCCTCCATGAGTCTGTGAGTCCTGGGGCCTTGCCTGCACCCCTGCAGCCCCCATCTCATGGCTGGACCTGCCCCAGGGCACTGGAGCCAGTCCAACATCATGGGCAAGTGCTGGTGGAGCAGGGCATGAGGAGAGAGCAGTCCAGAAGGAAAGGGGTTTGCATTGATTTTCCTCCCATTTTTTGGGTTTGTTTTTTGTTTGTTTGTTTGTTTTTGTTTTTCCTTTTAGTGCTGATATGTAATTTGAAGGCAGTGGAACTAGAGCTTCATGAGAAGTATGATTTCTATACACTGCCTGTGGAGGTGAGCCATAAGACTGCACCTTCAGGGACCACTCCATGTCACCTCTCCACACTGCATCCCACTGCCTGAATTGGAAGTCTGAATATTGGTGTTTAATTGGAATGGATTTCAAGCAAGGCTATAAGAGAAGTTATCTAGAAAACTGAACATGCAGCACTAAGCTTTATAAATCCTAAAATGTGTGGATAAATTTTCCACGCTGCTGTTGTGCAGTTAGGGTTTGGGTTTGCATACCTGGAGCCACAGTGTTCAAACATCATTGCCACAGTTTCCCCTTACCCAAAGCAATCTCCTCAGGTAACAAGGAATGGATTTCTGACTGCCAGGTATACAGGGATTCTCTCCCCACAGCTTTCTCTTGGCCACAAATATTTAGCTGAGGCGTCCCATGGTCTCTCTGCAAGGAGCATCCCTCCACCTCATGTGAAAACATAATTCCTGATTTTGAATTTCCATCTTTGAACTCCCATCAGTGTGTCTTGTTCTTGTGCTGGGGAGGGCAGTGAGGGCAGCTCCTGGTTTTGCCTGTCCTGATCACACCCACCATCATTTCACACTCTGCAGATCAAGCTCCCAAGACCCTCTGTTGCCCACCCTCTTTGCTCTCAGCTCAGTCCATCGCCACAGCACCTTTTTGAGACACATGTTGCACACCAGAACAAAAGACATCCACTGTACCCACAGAAGCCCCACCAGCTATTTTAATATATTCTCTTCTCATTCCCATCCCCTGAGCCCCTGACATCTCATTTGCCATTTGGCTTTGGACACACACTGTTCAAGGTCTCCTCAATGACCAGCTTTCCAGATCGGTCAGTTATATGCTAAGGAAGTTCTGAGTTTTAGAGCACTCATATTTATCAGCATCAGCCTTCACTAGCTATTGTGTCACTCATCCTTCTGCTTCAGCCAAATTTCTCAGAATTTCTTTCATGTTTTCTGAATTTAACTAATCTATACCACTGTTTCCTTTTCCAGGTCAGTAATTAATGTACTGATGCCATTAGATTGAGGGTGTAACCGTGTAGCACACTGTTAGTGACCCTTACATCGATTAATAAAAGACTATCTCCCACTTTTGTTTCCTTTCTCTTAGTCCATCTTATTGATTCATAATGTTACTGTATCTCTTACTCCCATTTTTATCTTGTTTCCTAAGAAATCCTGTGGGAAGACCTCATTAAAAGCCTTTTGAAAGTCTAAAAATATGTCAAGATATTCTCTTTTATCCATTTATATATTGGTAGGTTCAAAGTATTCTAACAGATTAATGAGACATGATTTTCCACAGCAGAAACTGTGTTGATTGGATGTGATCTTCAAGGTATTTTATCATTCTATATTTAATAAATGTTTAAACCATTTTGCCAGATACCTGTGCAAAGCTGAGTACGTCTAATATCCTGGAACACACTTAAAGTCTTTTAAAAATGCATAATATACAGATAAAATATCTCTGCTTTTCTTCCAGGAAGAGAAAACAGTGCAAATGTTGCTGCCATATTCATGTTTTTCCTTAAATACAGTGACTATCTCAATATGTGGCCTTTTATTTCCTCTCAAATCAGCTCTAGGATGAGACACAGTGGATGTGTGAATAAACTGTACATTTGTCTTCTCATATATGCACACACACCGCAATTCCGGACAGATTGCCATGCCTGGGATGGATCCAAGCACTGCTGGGCTGGAAGCAATGCAGGTGGCCTTGCCTGCCCACCAGACCAATTGACTCCGGTCTCCTCGGGAGATCCACCATTTAAACTTCAGTATTTGCCATTGCCTTGGAGTTCGTTCAGTTTTCCATGAGTTTTTTATGAGAAATCTCTAACATTCCTCCACTAGTATTTCACTCTACAGATTAGCTTGTCAAAGTTTGAAGATTGAAACTATAAACCACTTTTTTCTTCTCTGTTGGAGAACAGTTCATTTCTTTAGAATGAATACCCTCTTAATTGCAACCCACTGCTCATTAGAAAACAAATTACTGGGGAATTATTTGTCTTTTCCGTTGCTTATGTCTCTGCCTTATGAAGATGGAACTTCTCACACAGCTCCCAGCAGGCTTGGCCCTTCCCAGCACACGGACAAAGCACCTTCAGCACCGTGCTGGCAGCGGTGATTCTGGTGGGACATCTCTGCCTGCTGGTGT
The DNA here is from genome assembly GCA_013400415.1 of Scytalopus superciliaris. Lineage (NCBI taxonomy): Eukaryota > Metazoa > Chordata > Aves > Passeriformes > Rhinocryptidae > Scytalopus > Scytalopus superciliaris. Next base: position 395,279 of record VXBX01008711.1, on the reverse strand, counting down.
GGTGCCACCTCCTAGGATGGGCCAGGGGTGTCAGCTGGAGATGATGTGTTCCTGGTCCAGGCAAAAGGAGAAGTTGAGGCAGTTGCCAGAGCAACTTCTGAGTTGAGATAGTTTTAAGTTGAGACAATCCCAAAGAGCAGCTCCAGTGTGCCCTCCCAGCACTGCCTTCCTCCTGCACTGCAGAGCCCTGCTGCCCATCTCACCATGACAGGGTACTATTTACTGCATTTGTCCCAATTCTGTTTTCAACTATTGAAACAACCAAGAACTAATAAATCTATGCAGCTCCATCTACAGCCAGAGTGTGTCATGAAAGTGAAGCATCAGAGCCTGTGTGTGCCATGTACTCTTGAGCTCAGAATACCCCAGTGCTGCCCCAAAGTTTTGACATAAATGGAGAGATAGGCCTGTTAAATGGGTAAGCAGGAGATTAAAAAAGGAAAAAAGAATTCAAGTTCCCTGCAGCCTAATCACATCTCTTAGGGAAATTCCTGCACCAACCCAGCCGTGAAGCCGGCACAAATCGATGTGGCCCAGGGGATCAACATTTTACATATATATAAAAAATTGTAAACATCTTTTATGTATGCAATGTAATAACTACACTCAGCATCATGGGCTCTAAAAGCAAATGTTATGGGCAGTTGTATTGCAATAAAGTGGTTAAATGGGAAAGCTTTGAAGGGCTGATAATTTGTACTCTTTTCTTCACTGAGCCAACTTATTCTTGTCTGAGTGTGACAAATACTCTTCTATAGAAAGAAGTTTTCATTCATAAGGACTCTTTCCATTTTCTGCCACTTTTCAAGTTCAAAAACAAGTCAGTTACAGCCCTGACTATGGGGTGTAGACATAGGTAAGGCAACAAAACATTCCCAGTTTGGGAACCCAGAGCCTACAATGAGGCATCACAGGGACCATCAGCAGGATGTCAGGGACAAGAGTCACCAGGGTGTCCATCCCAACCACTGTCCAGCTGCAGCCTGAAGCCTTCCTCAGCCTGGTTTGGGGTGTTCTTGTATTTCTCCAGTTGACTTACATGCAGAAAGTAGGTGCTGCTACTAAGACGGTCCCTGAAACCATCAGACTTGGCATATCTGGTAGTTGTAAACACTGCCCGCGAAAATATAAATTAATATTTAAAAAATTTATTAACCAAGGAAATTAACAATCAAATATTATTTCTGACTCACAAATAAATCCTGTGATGCAGGTTTGCACCGTGCCACGCTAATTAGCACAACAGGAGAATTCCTCAGGGCCATGTCACTGCTCCTTCTGGACCAAAAATTAGAGTAAAGCTCTGGGCCTACTGCATTAAATGGACAGTAAATAACATATTCTCTGCCTCTAATTATTTAGCAAGCACTGCAGTGACCCAACATGTTATTAAATATGCACCAAAATACTGTGTGGGAATGCAGTGCTGTTGCAGGTGGGGTTTTTTGAACTGGAGACACGAATTCTCACTTTATAAGGGGGCTGTAGCTCTGTTCTTGCTGTGTGTCTGAGGGGGCGCAGCTCCTTCCTGGGGATAAGGCAGAACATTATTCCCGTGCTTGATTTGTACAGAGGCTCACTCTCTACAGAACCAGTGGCACTGTTTATTTTATCTTGTTATATTTTGGGGCATGTCCCTCACAGGATCATGTGCCCCTTCTCCCTTTATCACTTGGGCTTTGTAAAGTATTGGGATATTTGAGGAGAAACTGTCTTAGAAGTTTTTTCCTATGACTGTATGAGAGAAGTTTTAAACATAATAGGAAATTAGTTTCCTAGTTCTTAAACCAGCAGCTCTGCCCAATCCTTTCTTGACTGTACAGTGTATAGTGGGAATTTACTACTGGGCACCAAGTGTGCATCATGTATAAAACCCCCAGTTGTGATGAATCAGAAAGAAAAGCTTCCCCATATTACAGACTTTAGAAACATTTATTAACAATTTGATAATACTGTATGTGGAGGCTTCATGCTCCTCCAATGACTCTTTAGCTGGGAGCAGAATGATTTCACCCCGTTTGCTTTTAACTCCCTTGCATTTATCTTGCCTGAGTGTCTCCACTGGATATTGTTTACTCTTTGGATTAGTAAACTCAGGATTAATTTCACTGTTTATTGCTGAAAGTGGCAGTAAATCCAGCATCAGGGAGAGTCAGGAATCTGCTTAGCTGTGCTGCATGACCCTTTCACGGGCAATAAAAACACCTCCCAGCACAGAGGGACACTGCACTTGGAGGCAGAGCCCGTGTCATTAGGGTATGCACAGGAGCCTGTGCTTAGCCCTTCTTTTCATTAGGTATTATAGATGCTGTAGGAATTTTGTTGTCACTTGAGGGAAAATGTAATAAAATAATAAAGCCCTCCCTGTGAGCCAGCATGTCCCAGTGTCCTAGTCTGCCTTGGTGTCCCATCCTGCAGCAGTGAGGAGCAGGGGCTAAAAACAGCCCTCAGCACAACCTGGGACTCCTTTTGCTCTGTAATCCTGGTGCCTCAGACAGGGAGGACATGGTGAGGGTTAAAGCACAGTGCCTGCCTATTCTCCAGCTCCCTGACTTCAGCAGGGCTGTTTTTTTTTCCTGCTATTAAATCAGCAAAGAGGAATGTGGGGCCAGGAGCTGAGCAGAGCTGGTTGGAAAGGTTACCTAAGTGAACCACACAATTTTTTTCTCTCAACTTTGTTCCATCTTAAGGTAAAAGGTTCATGCAAAGGGCTATAAATTCCTGTCACATTTTGTTGTAATCTCTCTATGGTTTTATTACTTAAAATGCTGCACTCTCGAGACGGGGAATTTTCCAGGGGTTTGAGGCTGACACGGAGCCACATTTATATTGTGTTGAAGCTCCTCTGGAGTCTCCTTGAGACATGTGGCCAGCAAGCCCGGCGTGAAGGCCTTATCAGTCACTCCACCATGGAGTCAGCCCATGAATTATACGGGGAATGGAGGTGGCTCTTTGAGAGCAGGATTGCGGGCCGCTGGGTGACAATAAACATGTCCCGGGAATGTGTCCTCCATCACTCAAGTTCAGATAGCAGATCTGGACCTTAACTACAGCTCCCCATCTCTAAATCTCCCTGTGACCTGAGCAGGAGATGGAGGTGAGTCTCAAGGATATCTGTCTGCAGGGAACTCACAGAGGAAGTTTATAACCGGTGTGTGCTGCAGACAACGCCGCTGCCAGTGCTTCTCCCAGCACTGCTCCCAGCACCGCCACACTGGAGCAGAGTGGTGGTTCTGCCCGTGAAGTGGAACCCCGAATACTGGGAAGCAGAGCAAGTTCTGCAAAACTTTCCAAGGCTGGCAGAAGGAGTGAAATGTGTCCTCATGGCTTCTGCCTCCATAAACACACTTGTTAAATGCAGCAGGGGGGTGCATGGGAGAGGACTGAGGGGCACGGGCCTCCCTGTGCTTGGAGACTGCAGCACCTGGATGAGCAGAACCGGGTGCTTCTGCAGCACAAGGATACCCCAGAGGGATATCCATCCCGGGCTCCCTGTGCCACTGGGTGGCCCACAGTTTGGAGTGCCAAGTCTCAGGATGAATCCCCCTGCAGCAACCCAGCGCTCATCTCTGCAGGAAAGCCAAGCAAGGGCATGAGTCGGGGTGGCACCTGGCCCTTGGGCAGTGACAGAGACCGAGTGGCTCCAACAGAGACGAGAAATAAATCAATTAAGCCTGCTACTAAATTAAATAATAAGAAGAAAAAGTCTAAATGCAAAGTGTTAATGAAGTAATGAAGGAAAGCGGCATGCTCAGTGCCACAGCTAAATACAGCCATTAAAACCCATAACCTCTGTAAAATTTGTGATAAAATTACAATTTAATTTTATAAAGATAATTTATTAACTAATACCTCATTGCACATGTTAATAGCTTGTGCTTAAATAATAGTAATCTTGATTGCTCTGTGGTCATTAAACTTTTTTTTTAACATACTGTTTAACTGACCGTTTTGTATGTGGTTTGGGGAGAAAAAAGTAATTATTAAAGTCTAAAGCACTGAGTTAATTTCTAATGAAAGGATAATTTTATTCCAATGATTTTACGTTTAATTAACTACAGCGACAAGTAATGTGAAGTTCTAAGGCAGTGCTGATTCATTTGTGCACTGGACAGAAGGCATGCAACCCCTCCCCAGTCCCAGAGGTGCAGGGGATGAGCTGGGGGCACCAGCAGTGGGAATGAGGGGATGGAGCAACCCTACAAAGTGAGGCAGAGAAATGTATGTTTCTGTTCTATGCTGAGGTGGAGGTTGGAACTGAACTAGGAATGAGTGGGGTAATGGATTTGGGCTCTGGGAAGTGGCCACCATTCTCACCCTGAGGATTTCTTTGTAGGAATTATGGTATAGGAATTGGAGGAACTGGGATGGTGAGTGTGATATTGCAATTTGGATAAAGCTGTAAAGCTAAGAAGAAATACTTCAGATTAAACAAAAAATTGATTATGAGGATGGATGAAGAAAAAGGACAAAACTGGACAGAAAATCATGCTTTTTGTCAGTCTGAAAGTGTTTGGTTTGATACATTCACCACCTCTCAGTTTTGGTTCAGGTCAGGTTTTGCACGTGAAAGTTCTCTTTGACATAAAATGCCAGAAAATTCCCTAAAGAAGCACTGAACTGCAAATCGTCAAGATCTAACAGTGGCACTTTTTACATCACTCCCACCGTGTTCACTTTACAATTGCTGCCAGCTCACCTGCTCCCACACGTGCGCGGGTACTGGGACACGTGGCTCTGCCAGTGCCACTGCAGCTCCACTGACAAGGCTTGGCACTGGCCGGGCACTGCCAGGCAGCTGTCGAGAACTGCTCCATCGGTTATCTACTGTGTCATGTAGGTGTTCCCATGCTGCAGGGGAAATGCTTGTCAGGGTATTGATAAACAACAGATCTGTGTCAGTGCAGATGCCTTTTTAATGGCATGTCCTGAGGTGCAGACATTAGGGTTATATCCTCCTGCCTCCCAGCCCTCTGCACAGCAATCACTCCTCCTCAAGCAGAGCGAGGGCTGCCACCAACCCTGCTTCCCCGCCTTATTAATGCATTTCCCTCTCTCTAATGCAGACAAGAAAAGACAAATCTGGAGCCCCATGTGCACAGTGGGACTGTGGCGGGGCCATGGGACTGTACAGTGCAAAATAAAAGTTCAGATTCTGTTGTCCCCCTGGCACCAGGGTACGGGAGCCCAACATGTGCCTACACCAGCATCATGGTATAACCCAGCTTGGACCATATGTTGTGGGTAGGACTGACGCAGATTCCTGACATTCCCTTCTCCTGAGAGGTTACCAGCATGGGATTTGGGGAGGTTTTGGGATCCTGCTAAAATCCTCATTAGGTGAATGAAGCACTATCCATGAGAAACATCCAATCTGTCTTGAAGGGCTGTTTAAGTCACTGAGTTTGAAGTCCTTGTGATGGCAGGAGAGACCTCAGTGTGGGCACAGCCCACAGCAGTCCCAGGGCAGAGCTGCCCCCCTGGGACCCCCTGGAATTCCCCACCAGTGCTGCTGATGCTGGGGCACACCCCTGGCCAGGGTCCCCTTGCCCTCAGAGCAGCCCATCCTCTGGGGCCACATTGCAGGACAATTCACTCTTGATGTGAGTGTGCCCTGATGACTTAATTATTTATGAGGGATGTTTTATCCTGGATTTACAACTAATGCAAACAGATGTTGCCAGATGAAGGTGGCTCTTTTTGATGGATCTTGATGGATACTCACAGTGGCAGAGCAGAGCAGCATTATTGGCCATGGCTGTGCCATCATGCAGTGGGCAGCACAGAACCCTTCTGCTCGACATCAGCTGATCTCAGAGCTCCTTTCCTGCCACACTCACTGCACTGCCATGTTGTTATTTGACTTTGACTCTGCATGAGGTGCCCAAGAACAGCTTGATCCCAAGTCTTGGTCGTGTGTGAAGCCTGGACAGGTTTGCCCACCTCACATCTGTGTCAGTGCCTAAGTTATGCTCCTGTCACCTTCAGCATTCCCACTCACTAGGACAGAGGTACTGGTTTTGTTTCTGTTGCTCTGAACAGTTGCTGCTGTCCCAGTTGCTGCAGCTCTCAAAGGAAGGTGTGGATTTGTGCTGGGCCATTCAGAGAAGGGCACCTCAATAACTGAGTCAATTTTGCATGTCCTGGTACACCAGATCTTAAAACCTGTTTTTCACAGAGAAGCACTCAGGTTCAGAGCACTTGTTCCCTCATCAAGAAGAAACAAACATGGCTTATCTGACTAATCCCAACTGGACAGCAGGGCTCAAACTTAAAATATTCATGATTTAGCCCAGAGTATACATTTCTCAAGAATATCTTAGCTGTAAGAATATTAGCCCCAGGAGTCACAGGGAAACTAGGAACCTTGCCACACTGTGCATTGACTCTGCAAAAGGTTGTTTCTTTAAGAAAAATCTTTCTTGGCCATGGTTTGGAGGATTTAATATTCTACCCATTAGCAAAACCAAGCACCACCCTTGGAGCACAAATGCAAATAGCAGGGGAGAACAGAGGAAGACAATAAAACTGGAAGCAGCCTTTGGAAGGGCAAATAAATAATTGGATTGCAACGTGAAAGTATTTTCCGGTTTGATGGGCATTTCCTTTTCACTGAAAATAAACTAGGCTGAATGGCTCAGTAGGTCCCGTGCACCTCGGAATGGGCCCAGCTAGCTTGTGCTCTCGATAACAGTGGGTATCATGGAGGTACATAAAAACATAGTTTATTGTTAAATTAAGTGTCCTGTTCTTGAAAACAACCCTTAAATTTAACATTCCAAGGCTGCTGCTGTTTATTTGCACTCTCGGAGCACTCTCAGTGCTGTCCACTCAACTACTCGAGAAATACATTGTAATAAAAATAAATGGACAGTTTGGGTTTCTCTAAAATTAAAACAGGATATACAGCAGCTTTGCACTCCTGCCTTGCACTGAGGTAGCCTGTGATAAAGTCACATTGTGTCAGAGATGGCAAATTATGCCTGCTAATTACTTACCGGAATTTCAGATTTGTCCTTACCATAATTAAAAAGGTGTCATTTTATTAGAATAGGGCTGGAATGATGGGGCTTGGAGCAGTGGAGGAGATTTCTGGTTAGAGATAATTACCAGTGATGTATTCCTTTCCCTCACTGCCGTTTTTGCTGCATTCCCCCCATTACTGTGTAATGGATGGCTGGCACAGCTGCCCGTGGAGCCGGGAGCCCAGCACGGGAAGCACCCATCCAAGGGGCTTCCACTGCCAGCCCCGAACACTGCTGGCACAGGGCGGGCCCAACACTGAGTGTGCTGGTCATGTTCCTGCTGATTTTACTGGGGCTCCATCTGGGGATACAGCAACAGAGAGGACGAGCCAGGGTCAGTCCCGTTTGGGGTGCTCCTTCTGCCCATGAGGTCACTCTGGAATTTCCCTGTCAAGTTTCCAGGCGCTGCTCTGCAGTGCCTGCTGCTTTCCAGGGGACAGAGCCCTGTGCCCTGCAGACCCTGACTCCATCACTGGCAGGTGCAGCAGAGACACAAACCTGCCCCATGTCACAGGAGAGGCTGGCATGCCCAGCACCCCAGTCCTGCTGTCCTGCAGCTCCGTCCAGCGAAGAGCTTGCCCAGCCTGCACTCAGACAGACGCACGATTTATATGCATCGAAATATCTTTCTGTTGGCAGAAGAGACTTGAACCTGTCTAGGGCAAACTCAAGTCTCTCTCAGGGCCTGGCAAAAGAAAATAGCAGCATTTAACCGCTATGAAAGTCACAGCGTAAACAGGGATGCAGGGAGAATAATTGCATGGCTGGAGTGCCTGGCTCCATGTTATCATTACACATTGGATTCCTGGTCTGTAAGTACAGGGATGGCGTGAACCCCCACAGAAGATGAAGGTTATAAAAGAGGCATTACTGGGAAAGGTCACCAGGCTATTCAAACATGGAGCAGTTGCAATCCACAGATTCAATACCAAAAGCTATTTGCAGGGCTTGAAGAGGCAGGAGGAGTGGGAGAGGCAGACACTCGCCCACTTGCTACAGGAACAGCGAGGCTCCTTGCACAGCAAACTCATGAGCAGACAACTGGTTCAGCCCCACTTATCCGTGGGGCTCACCAGCAGTGCTCTTTGCCCCAGGGGTGCCAGCAGTGCTACTTTGCCACCAGCACCACACCAAACTCTTGCAGCCATGCCTGGAAATAACCAGGCTGAGCACAAAGGGCAAGACAGCTCTTCTGTCTTGATACCACCGAGATCTGGCTGCAGACTGTCATCAATCGAATCTCTAATCCAACACATCTGGACAGTTAAAGCATCTTTTCCTTTCAGGAGAGACCTCTTTAGGCTGAGCACAGCACTGCAGCCCACATGTTTCACATCTAGGGTACCATAACACAACAGCTCCTGTGGCTGATGGAGTGACCCAGCAGACTCCACATTTTTATAAAAGATGGTTTGGTTAGCTCATGAGGCACTGTCATTATTGCCAAAGGGTTTTGCTCTCCAGGCCTGTTCTGAATATTATATTACTTTTCCATGCTCAGAAACTAAATTTACAACAATTTAATTTTGAATATGGTGGCATTATTACAATTTGTATTTGCCATTTCATAAGACTTTTCATTTCAACTGCTTTGCTTTCCTGTCAAGAGGAAAAACCTTCAATCTATTGGCTTTTACCAGAGAGGGAACTGTGCTGGAGTGTAATGCAGTATTGTATATTTCTTCTCTAATGCTCTTTTGAACAAAATCATCTATTTCATCAACAGTATATCAGCGGTGACCAAAGACCATTAAATAATGCATCTCACTCAGGAGCAGTGGAGCAGGGAAAGGGCTCTGACCTGTTTTAAACCTTATTACTTTCTTGCATTATGCCCCTCACTGCAATCTTTTTGTTTAAGTGATTTCAGCTGAGGCGTTGCTTCCTGCCTTAAAACACACGGCAGACATGTTATTGCTGAGCTGGTTGGACTCAGCCTCAGCATTTCCCATTCTACACCAAAAACAGCCTCCGTGTACGAATCTTTGTTAACCTTGCCAAATACTCACTAACACGTGTTGCGTCAGGAGCTGGTATGAATAACATCCCTCTTTATTATGGAACTCACAGGCAGAGACTTTCAATTTCATTTGGACCTGTGGCTTTATCACCTAGCAAAAGTTTGGTGCTTCCACTTAGAAAACCCAGGGCTGGTAAAGCAGGCAGGGAAATTAATCCAGAGTGGGATAGCCAAGCAAAAGAACATACAGTTATAAAAACCAGAGGAGGCTGGGACTGTGCTCCAGACTGGGACTGAAGGTTTGAAGAGCTGGTTTCCCTGTGAGCCCTGTGCTGGCTGTGCCTGGAGGAGCATAGTGTTACCAGCAGCCTCTGCCCATGGAGAAGCCTCTGCCCAGCCATGACTAATATGGGCAATGCATCATGTTCCATGTTCTCCCTGGCAGAACCCCACACCCAGGCACGCTGTACCTCAGGTGGCCAGAGGGCTGCACCAGGGCTGCAGAGTGTGGCCATCTCTATACTGTCCCTGCTCAGAGGTGAAGACCACCACGGCTTTGTACGTGGGTGTGTGGCCACGTGGTGGTCTCTGCCTGCTGGTGGGCTGTGCAGGGTCAGCTCAGTCCCATGGTGCCCAGCATCATCTGCCCCTGCCTTGGCAGATCTCAGTCGAAGGATGTGAAGTGGCACAAGGCACAGCTGCCCCAGGCAGGAGGGGCAGCCCCGGTGGGGCACAGGGGAACCCTCCTGCACTTTGCTCATGGTTGATACCCTGTGGGCAGCTGAGCTGAGGTGCAGTGCTAACCACTGGGGTGCAGCTTTGCCTCCGCCAGCCCTTGTGAAGCCTTGTCCCCCAGCAGCTGGTGAGGAGAAAGCCTGAGAGACTTAGAATTATATTTTCTCACTAGTCTAATGAGGTGAGAGACAGACAGAGGAGAGAGTTCCCTGGGCTAATTTTCCAGCCAGCAGCCACTGCATTGCTCCTGTACTGCGAGAGGCAGAGGGAGAAATGACTCTTCCAGATTTGAGGCTCTTGCTGAAGGCATTCTGGAGCATATTCCTCCAGGACACTACAGAAAAAAAAAAAAAAGGAGATGACAAATCATTTTACTACATTCAGTTGGAATGAAGTAACCCACAAATAGAACCATGTGGTGCTGGGAGTGCACTGATTGGGAGAGAGTACCTTGGGAGAGCAGGGAGTGAAGCCTGGCCTGAATCATTGCATACAGAGCTCTGCTCAAGTGAGGAAGGCAGCAGGTCAGCACCTGAACAGGGGGAGGAATTAGCTGTGAGAGGAAAGGAGCATTGCATTTGTCTCTTCAGCTAGTGAACAATTTGTTATCATGGAAATGCTAGCAATGTCACTGCCTGGGGGAGTAGCACTGGACTGCAGAGGGCAGATGCTGGAAGAGGAGGGCTCTGTCTGCCTCCCAGGCACGCTGGGTCCTTCAGGCTGGAGAAACCACAAGAAACCCCTCCTGTATCTGCAGGGAACATGGAGGGAGAACTCCTTTCTTGGTTCCTACCCTCCATGATCTTACACTGGATTCATGTGAGCTCAACATTTGACCTTCTGGAGGTTCTCTAATGCCTTCGGTTGAGCCCAGCAGTGTTGTGTGCTCCCCTCACATCCCTGGTCTCAGTACACCAAACACAGTTTCAGCATGCCCAAACAGACCTGATAAACCTGAACTTCCTAATCTAAGTCAGGAGGAAGAGTCAATGAAATCCTTCTTCCATCATGACCACATTCAGCATGTTCACATGCACATATGTGTGCACAGATGAGGGGTGTTTTATCAACCAGTACCCAAACAAGATTGGAACTTTCCCTTTTGACTGACAAATTCAGGCAGTCTGATCTATCTTTAGCCATCCTCTATAATGTTTGGAGTTTGTAGTTGGTCCTGGAATTCATTTTAGCCTGAGATCAGGTCTTGGTTAAACGGGTGTATGCAGGAGGCACCCTTCCCTCTTTTTCATTTTCAAAAGGAGCTCCTTTTGAAAGCACTCTGCTGCTGTACTCATGCAAACTAGGACGGAATCTGTCAAATATCAAATACGAATTTTGTTGCTGAAGCTCTTGGAAAATTGACAGGCAGCATGCAAGCAAACATTAAATCAATAACAGCAAATTTCCCCCGGGAAACTTGTAGTGTTTTCTCATAAAAATCTTTAAATCCTTAAAGAACCCATAAAAGGTTTACACACCTCACATTGGTTAATCTGGTTACCTCTGCATTGCTCAGCGCAGCTGATCACTGCGCGGCCAGCATAATACCCAGTGCTGATCACCCAGCAGTGAGTGTAATACCCAGTGCCCCGGCGCTGATGTATTGTAGCTTTGTTAGTCACTGTGGCTCCTTGGTAAATTCATTTGGAGTCCTCCGGGGTTTTAAATCTCTCATTTGGCCAACAACGAGGTCTGAAAAGATTGCAGTTCATTTCGACCCACAGTGGATGGAAGGCTCATTTACTGGCTGCAGGCAACTCAATCAGGCCGGCCGCTGATGAGTGAGTGACTTGTTCAGACCGCTAGTCAATATGTGTCTGCTGTGATAGAATGTCAGCATCTGCTGCCTGCTCCTGTCTCCCACTGCTCTAGCTTTTTTCATTTGGGCTGATCAATGTTATTAAAAACACCTAGGAGTTCCTTAACTGCTATGCCACTTGAGGCTTTTCTTTCTTTCTTTTTTTTCTAAACACAACTTTGTATTATCTGCAAACATGTGCAGATGATGTACGTGAATTGATTTTTTACACAAGTGTGTGGGATGGGGTGTGTGTATATGCTTCGGCACATGACTTGTGCACAGAAGATGGTTCTGCAGTTACATCACCCTCATTTGAGGTTTTTGCCCTGAAGTCACTCTGATTTAGAGCATATTGCAAACATCTGTTAATTATTATTTCTGAATAAAGCTTCAAATGTACACATGCAAAAAAATAATACACCTTCCCTTAAACTGAAGTGAGAATACCCAAGTGGAATCAGTGGCATCCTGTGGACACCTATACACTAAAAATCAGACTGCTGCTCCAAATAAAGGGGAGATAGAGCTTAGGTAAACAAGCAGAGGGTTAAAAACCCTTTACATGACAGGTGTGGAACATAAACACTATTTGCAGTGCCCTTGGCCAGCCTACCCAGTCCTGCCCAGCAATCCATTTCCTGAGGGCTAATGACAAACCATGGCACAGGTGGGTCAGCCACCAATTGCACAAAGAAAGGAAAATAGATACACCGCTAAAGGTTTTAATCTGCCTGCAAAACGTACATACTCCGGCAGGAACTGCACTGTACCAAGGTGGAGGAAGGGGAATAATTCGCCCTCTGGGTAGTCCCGAGGCTTTGCATTGCCTAGAAGAGAGGACAAAGGGAGAATCAGAGAGTCATAGAATCATTTTGGTTGGAAAGGACCTTTAAGATAATCAAGTCTGAATATTGACACAGTGGCTGCAAGATGTACCATATACCTTTGGACATGCTGAAGCAGAAGCGCCATGGGGCTGGTGGCACCAAGAGAAGATGGTCCCTCCTTATCTCTGAGGAAACCTTGCATGGCAGTTGGCTTCCAGTGCTTGGCTAAGGGTCTGTGGGGAGGGCCAGGGGAAATCAGCCATGGGGATGCTCTCCTGCTCAGTTCATCCCATGGGCAGGTGGTGGGGAATATAGAAAGGGTTGAATGCTCCTTGTGACTGTTTCTCCTCCCTGCTCAAGAGCTAGACTGAGCCTTGGGGTAATAAATACAGCTCCTTTGATTTTCAAAATTTTATTCCATGCAGCTTCTTAATCTAAAATACTTTCTGAATGAGTGCTATGATCAAGAAAGCAAAGAAAACTATGGGGGACTTTTTGCCAGATGATTGCAAATGCTTTGACTAATACCAACCCCTGCTGCTCCGCCCATGTTTGCCCCATCAATGGATGTTCCTACTCTATCCTCCACAGACAGAAGTTCAGCTAAAACCTTGATCATCCCTATGCTGGCCAGCTTGCTCAGAGGAGGTTTTGTCACAGGATCTGGTGCTTGAAAGCATGACCTGAGCTGACCTTCACTTCTGTTGTCCCATCTCCACAGGCTGCAGCTCTGCCCAGCTTTCCTGGGGCCTCACGGTCCTTCCATTGCACAAAGGAAAGGCAAGGTGATCTGCTGTGACCTGAGGACATGCTTCAAAATCCACCCATGCTTCCATCCCTACCCCCTTCCTCTGCAATATGGCATCCAAAATAGATACCAAGAAATGACCTGCCAGGAAAAAAATGGAAGCCTATAATTATATTATTGAAAACCTGTTCCATACTGTATTATTTAAGGTTATTTTATTATGATGTTGAGATGAGTTTCTTAAAGAAGAAACTCTGGGTTTATTGCACTCCTCGCAGAGAGGAGCCCTGGGTGATTTGATAGCCTATTTGAACAAGAGGGATGCTTTACGAGCCCCTATAAAAACTGATGACCCCACTCACATTTGTATTTAATGAAATAAGGAGGAGCTTTCGTTATGTTTTCAATAACCTTCACTGCTCTTTCAAACCTGCCTCAAATAAAAGCCAGAATCTGCATGTTTCTGGGCCGAATGCTGGCTGCCCGTAAGGAGGGCACTGGGGGTTCAACCTGGCTGGTGAATTGTCCTACCAACCCTGTGTCCCTGTGGTGCTGCTGCCAGGGCTGTGTCCTGCCAATGGGGATGGTGGGATGGGTGAGAAGTGCTGACCTATAAGAGGAGGGTGGCTTGGAGGAATGTTGAGCTGGGAGAAGGCTCCAGTCCTCATCTGCCTCAGCCTCCCAGGCATTAGTACACGTTTTATTTCTAAGTATCCTCCCACACACAAAATCAGGCTTTTTCATCACACAATTTGGGTCTGTCATAAAACATTAAATCTCTCTGAAAAGTTCCAGTGCTTGGATCCTTCTCATTACATTAAAAAATTGCTGTTGCTGGAAGGATAAGAGGCTGAGCCCCCAGCCAGTGACACTGCCTGTCCCTGGGTCTCCTGGTGGGATGTGAGCCCAGTGGTGACACTGGGGACCAGCCCCTGACTGAGGGGGACAGATGGGTTCCAGGCTTAGGGAAGGTTTTGGGCAGGCATCTCTTCCCCATCTGGCAGGCTGATGATCTAAATATTTAGATGGAAATGATCATTTCCTGGCCTCAGTGCCCAAGGGACCCAGCAGTCCCCACACTGACAACGCAGGGGGACACAGTTCCACATACACAGCTACTTGTCTTATGGTCTTCTAAAAAGTGAGGCCTAATTAACTGTAATCAATGGGACTTTCTCCATGGAGTTGTTCAGATTTGGACTGCTCCCTGCAGCCAGTACACAGTGAGGTTAATTTAGGATGAATGAAAAAGAGGAAGAGCTGTGGTGGATGGTGTGTGACCGGAGCTGTGACAGGGTGTCACTGCATGGCCACAGAGTCTGCCATGTCCGACGGCTGGGAGAGCCACTTTCTCCCCCAGAGCTCTGAGATCAGGAAGGGAAACCTGGCAGCATTTATTAAAACACATCCAAGCCCTCCAACTTGCATTTGCATTCACAGTTTGATGTAGATGCCACATCAGCAGATGCCTATGAATAAGCTTGAGCAGGGTTATAGCATCCTGGTGGTGGAGTGATTCAGTGTGATGCCTCTGCAAGCTGTTCTGTAACGGGCTGCAAGTCTGATTTTTACGATCATTGGAATGTAAAGGGTCAGAATCTTAATCTCCTAATACTGTGTTTTTAACAACATTTACACTTTAACATATTGAAAAATCTCATCTCTTTCTGCCACCCAACATGACAGCACAATTCAAAGCGATCAGTGCAGCAGTATATTTTGGTATTTTAAACATATATCAACCTGGCTGAAATACTTTTTTTTTTTTCACTTCTAATACTTCTGAAAACCTGGGAGTTTCTAACTTTAATGTTTCTTATTTGAACCTTTGTATTCAGTGGAGTCTCCCACCTGAATAATTCAGCAGCATCAAAGAGAGCACAGAATGAAGGCCCCAGTCCAGCACCCAGCACAGACATAGTGCTTTGTGGCCCATTGCAATGGGAAACTGGTACTTGAGGAACGCAGAAAGTTTGGGAATGCAGGTATGGAGAGAATTTAATTCTGTATCAACCTGCAAAACTAAGTGACAGGTAATAGGAACACGTGAGGAATAACGAACGCTTTTGCTTTCATGAAATTTTTGGGATTAAAGGGGAGTCAGGTTTTTTTTCAGAATTTGCAAATCTTACACAAACCATTCAGCCCAAGAGCTGCTACTCAGTGCCTCTCCTCCCAGATAAATGGGATGTGGTGGTGGCAGAAAAAAGAAGCAAGGGACTGTTGGGGCTTCCTCATTAGTGATGCCTACTCTCACAGTGTCATTCTTTGCTCCTTTTCTGTGCCTTTTTGCCTTCTGCACATGAGCTTTGGAGTCAGGATCTGCTTGGGCTGGAGCACCATGCACGGGACCTTTGCCCCTTCCCACAGCTGCTGTTCCACACTGGGACAACCCAGCCTTGTGTTTGACTTTTTATTTAATTAGCAGCTCCTTAACCAGTTTTGCTATTCGCTGCCCTAGATTTCTCTCCACTCCCACGTGAGAAGGGAGCTGGGCATATGGGCTGAACTACAATGATTTGATTCATGGTCTGAAATCATCATTGAACAAGTGTCACAACATGGCATTAGATTAAGAACTAAAGCGATGGGCTATGGTGAGTCTGTTCATTAGTATTAATAGAGCTTAATTAGGCACAAGCATGGTGTTGCAGGGAAATGTGAAGGTGGCTGCAGTTTTAATGGTAAGAAAAAAAAAAGGTGTTATTCATTAGAGGTGAAGGAAGCCCATAAACTTGTGCCTGCCTCTGAATTAAGCACGGTTTGGGCTCAGGAAGTGGTCTCGCTGCCCCAGGACTTAAGGCAGTTAAGGACTGGGTTGTGTTCAGGAGTCAGAATAGAGGAATGGAAAGTCCACACTAAAACCACGAAATCTGGAGAAAGTTCTGACCTTCACACAGGGGACTGTCTCACAAGTAGAGCCATTCAACTCCAACCTGTCTTAAAGGAGGAGATGACATGTCAGATCAGCACTTCCAGTCCCCAGAGAGGGGTGTTAGAAGGAAACAGAGCTCCAAGAGCCAAATGAGGGAGAGAGACAAAGGGACAGGGACTATCAGTGCCTGCAGGAGCCAGTATCCACATGGCACAGGACCAGGTGGCTCTGTCAGGGCTGAGACTATTTTGCAACCAGGGTAAATATCCATGGATGCATTGAATGCTTTTGTAATGATTTCAGTTTTTTCCTTATCTTCAGTATCCTCCCTCCTGCACCAGTTCACCTCCATTCATGCTGCTCTTTGCTTTATGATTCTTAGGCCATTTTGCATCTCTCCCCATTTGGCAGCATTAAATTTTATTTACCATATGTCCCTTCTGCTACAAAGATGATAAAATCCTTTGGATTTTTGTTGTGCTGTTGCAAGCTCATTCAGCACTCACCTCATTTTAGTGCCCTCTGCAAGTGGAGCTGATTTGTTACTGGTTTTCACAAAGGTCCAAGCTGGGACACTGCCAGGCTGTGCTGCAAACCTGCGCTTGACCACTGCTTCTTTCCCTTTGCCAGATACCATCCTCTCAGGCGGTCTCCAACACCTCCATCATGGGACAGAGCATCATATGGACTTTTGGCAAAAGGGCCAAGAGAACTGCCAAGAAAATCCTTTGTACATTGTTATTTTCCCTTTTTTGTCCATATTCTGTTGAAAATATCTCCCCTTGTTGATTATTCCAATTAATGCTGTTATACCTGTGGTTAGTGTGCATGTCAGGCAGCCCATGATGTCAGATAAGTGGAGACACAACCGAGGATTAATACCCAAGGCCAGATGGGCTTTGCTCTTATTCTGCTCTGACTGTGGTGGGGTGGGCTGCCAAAGAGGCACTGCCTGGCTGCGTGGAGCCTGATCCCATCCGGGAGGAGGAGAAATGCACCTTTCGATGTCACAATAGAACTTAAGACCCCCAAAGGCACAGAGTTGGAGCTCTGTTATGCTGCCTTCTGCCTCTACAGCCAGGGACATCTGCATTTAAGGTTCTGTGTTTGCCTGTTTTGCATCTTGCCCACTTTTTACCAAAGCTTGTACTTCCCTCCAATTCTGTGTAAATTAAAATGCATCAGACCATTTTAGCACTCACAAATGAATGAAACACAAAATGCTGCTACACTGGACTTTGCTGCTGCATTCAAATTTAGCTGGAAACAGTGGCTTAAAATTGTTTCCACCTTCAGCCACATCAGGAGGTGATATGGGGATCCTCAGTGGAATATTAATACTTAATTCTAGAAGTCTTTTAATTTTAAGTTAGTGAAGGGGGAGAGTTTGAGGTGCAACTAGCTCTGCTTTTAACAAAAAGGTAATCTCACACTTTCATAACATCTTTTGACTCGAAAGGTCTCAAACTGAGGTCCTCATCTTTCTAAGAGCATCGTGCAGCCGGAGTTGAGAACCCCAGCCAAGGCGTGCTGGACTCAGAAGGGCTCTGCATGGACCAGTGAGCCCATTTGCATGATTGTCCTGCAGGGCAAGGGCTGAGCTGTCACATCCCAGGCACCTTGCACTGACTTTTTCTTCCCAAGAATGGCTTCTTTTGCAAACACTGCCCTGGAAATGTCATTTCTGCTGGATGAGGACACTAGAAGTTGAAGCTCTGAGCTGCTGCTGCACCTGCTGGGGCAGCTGGCC
The DNA here is from genome assembly GCA_013400415.1 of Scytalopus superciliaris. Classification (NCBI taxonomy): domain Eukaryota; kingdom Metazoa; phylum Chordata; class Aves; order Passeriformes; family Rhinocryptidae; genus Scytalopus; species Scytalopus superciliaris. The sequence continues at coordinate 377,558 of VXBX01008711.1, read as the reverse complement.
CCCCTCAGTGTGGGTGCTCCTTTCATAGTGCCTGAAGGGTCTGTGCAGCTTTCTTCCATGCTTGCCTGGCTCAGCAGAGCCCTGTCCTGCTGCAGGCAGTGATGTCAAGGACTGATGGGTTGGTTCGGCCCATGGGCTCACCTCTACCCACGTGGGCCAGTGCAGGGTCCTTGGTGGGGTGACATGAGGCCTCAGTGTGGCCAGGGATGTGCCCCTGCCATCATCCCCATGGGACTCCTGCTGCCCCAGCCCCAACAGTGCCCACTGTCTGTCTATGGAGAACCAGACTTGAAGAGAGTTCAAATTAAAGGTAAGTAATTTCCTTTTTTCCTACCTTGAAATTCCTATTGATTTCCTACCTAAATAGAAATTCCTATTGATTTTGTGTCTGTTCATATTAGTATGTTACCTTGTCACCTTTTGTTTGCAATATTATGTTGTTTTACGTGTTGGTGTGCTTGGGAGTGCTTGATGGAGCTGTGTGCCTGCGAGATGCTCACCCGATCCTGCACCCACCGGTCCCAGCTCAGCCCAGGTCTCGCAGATGCTCCCGGCCCTGTGTCGAGCTGGCCCTTGCTGGACAGGGACAGAAAGATGCTGCAGTTACTACAGTAGGAGCAGAGGGGAATCTGCTGCTCCAGGATGAGCTGAATCCCCGTCTCAGCTGCTGGCACTTCCTTGGTCCTGTGCTGGCAGAGGCTCTGGGCTCTCCCGCTATCGCATGTCACAGCCAAGCCAGCACTGGCACCGGGAGCGCAGCCAGGACTGCTCCCACTGCTGCTCCTCCATCTCTGCAGGGGTTATTTTTGCAATGTTTTCTTGTGAAAGCTGCTGGCTGTTTAGAAATCCTGCATTAACAGCCTGTTGTGGTCCTCACATCTCCGCTGGTCAGACAACTATCTTCTCCCTGTCCCCGGCGTCCTCTATTCCTCACACCTCACTGAGCAGGCACTGCCACGCCGAGACCTCTGACCAAGTTGTCAAGGTGACGGGTGCTGTTATCCTAAAGTACTTATTTCACATACATGGTGTTTTGTCCCTTGCTTTTATTGAAATACAGAGGAGAGACCAATTATCTTCCTAATGGTTTGCACAGCTTACTTCTTCTCTTAAATGGAAGCTAATGACAAATGGTTTGGGCAGGGTGTCATTTTTGCATGGGGAGCTCTTGAGTGTTCCTTGCTTCCCAGGTGTCCAGGGACACAGGGTAGCTCTTCTCACCTGCTCTCCTTGCACAGGCAAGTGTCACCAATTTTCTCCTCCCTGATCAGCCCCGGCAAAATTAACATATTTTCCTAAATGCCCGAGTGCTGGAGTCCTCCGTGCTGCAGGCAGGAAGGTTTTAGGGGTGCCAGCAGCTTGCAGGGTTCCCCAGGGGTTCAGCATGTGAAGAAAGGGCTGTGGACAGTGGCTGGGGGATATCAGCAAGGGCCAGGGTCTTTGACTGTCCCCCAGTTGCATGGCAGAATGACACCCCAGAGCAGCTACTGCAGTCAGGTCACATAGCAGCAGGTATGGCTTGTCCCACATCTTCCTCACAGGAAGAGGCACATTAAAACACTGATATAATGCCAGTCTTAAGCCAAATAATCAAGAAGAGGCTCTTTGTTGCTGCAGCACGGCTCCAGCCGAGGTGCACTGGGGGAACAGTCAAAGCAGCAGCTCTCGCATAAAAGCATGGTAGAGGTTGGGTTGTAAAAGCAGATGAGGGTCCAAGTGGGTTCATTCCCTCCCCATTGGCTTCCTTTTGTCAAGCATAGATCCTAATGGCATACAGAATGTACCTCTTCCCACCTGAACTAGAGTTTTATCCACCGATTCCTGTTCTGGGAGCACCTGAAGCTCAGCAGCTTGAGCGTGTGTGCAAGAGAAGGAGCTGTGAGGCAGCTCTGCTCCTTCCCAGTGTTGTTATTGATGTGCTGTGTCTCGGTGGATTAGTAACGGATGTGGTATAAGCCAGAGGGCTTCTCTTGCCTTCGAGCCTGCATTACCCCGTCAGGAACAGAGGTTTCACTGGCACCTGATAAGCCACATAAAACAGATAAATACTGGGGAGATGCTGTGTGTGAACACAATCGGTCTTGGCAGTGACACGATCCCTATGTAACAGCCTGGCAGGTACCTGCAGCTTTGTTTTTTGCAGGGCAAAAGCATGGAAAAGTGGAATAGCTCTGGATTTGAGTTATGTAAGGCAGGAAACTGTGTATCTCCATATCATATTCCAAGAGGAACATGCAGTTTCACCACTGCAGACCCACAAAAGTGGGGACACTTTAACTCAGGCGCTGTCTTGGGAAGAGGCTAGAATTATTTCTGCATTTGAAAATATGGTTTAAATGAACTCCAGATGATGGAGACCCACTTCTGCATTCAAGTTGGAGAGACTGGATAACCCCAGTGCTTGTGCAGGAGCCCAGGAGCATGTCCACACCACATGCCCTCTCCAAGTGCTGTGGTATCTGTATTTTATCCCTTACCATGATGGGACATCACAGAAAAATGCACCTGCAGATTGTTTATCTTGTTTTCTTGTGAGTAAAGATGAGGCCTTTAACTTCCTGTGGATGTAGTGGTTTCGTTAATGTCTGGGTAACAGAGGGAGGGGATGGGGGCATGGCAGTGTTAATGGAAGAACAGCTCATTTATAGTTCCAGCATGGTTTATGACATCAAAAGAGCATTGAGAGAATGCTTGGGATAATGTTAATTAGGGCTCAGAAATAAATGCTTTGCTTGCTCATTAATTGTTATCTCTTTGTTGTGCTCATTAGAAAGTGATTCCTAGCAAGGAGCTGCTAAAGGTTGTGCAGCTAGAAGGGTATGTGCTACTTGGGTGAAGGACCCCGGGCAGCCCCATCCAAACCTGGTCCTTGGGGGTGAGGTGGTGAGGGACACCTGGCACCCACGGTGCTGTAGGGTGAGGCAGTGGGATGGGGGATTGTTTGGGAGAGCACTGTCAATGTGGGGCATGACAACCCCTGTCCCTGTCCCTACCCCTGTTAAGCAACCTTGCAGGGAGCAGCTCTCTTCTCTGTAAAGTTTTCTTGTCTCAGCCATTTCTGTAGATAATGTGAAAATACGCTTTGGAAAATTGAATCATAAAACTGTAGTATAAATCCTTTTAAAAAGAGATCAAAGACCAAAATGCTAATAAGACTGGGATGGGAATAAAATCCAAGCACTTTGGTAAAGTAGAATAAAAATAAAGGAGGCCTACAAAGAGAATAACAAATTAAAAACAAGTTTAAAAAGAGCAATGGAGAAAAAAGATTCAAAACAACCTAAAAAAACCCCCCTTAAAGCGAAGGCTTTCATGTGCCCAGTGCAGACATGCCCCTCAATGCTGCTTTCTGAGGCTCTTCATACACTCCAACCCCCCAGTCATGGGCTTGGCTCCCTGGCACCCAGCTCTGCCCAGAAGCACTGCACACCCAGCTGGGATGGCACCCAGCCTGTGCCACGCTGTCAGGGTCAGAGCTTTGAAGTTTCCTATTTGCCACCAAACTGCTGGAACCTGTTGCCACCCAAACCACCTCAGCGAATGTCAATTTTCATTGCTCTGTATCCTTCCCCGGGTTTTCCCAAGTTTCTCTCTTGATTAAGAACACCATGCAGGGCACTGGGAAAACAACTGCACTTGAAGACCAGTTGATGTGCTCTTCTCAAATCCATAAATCACTTCCTTGGGGATACTTCAGGGAGTTGATTCAACCTGGCATTAGGAAAACACTTCTAAAACACGCTGATTCCCTCCCAGCAGCCAGTGGGCTGGCACAGAGGGAACTGAGTGGTTTTCCTGGGGAGACCATTAGGCTCCTCATGCTGTGATGGGGCCACTGTCCAGAGGGGAGCTCTGAGGGCACACAGGCATTGCTGTCCCTGGGGAACCCATGTGGTGCCTGGTGAGGCAGTGACATTGTGTCCCAGATGAGCAGTCAGTGGCATGGGGGCCACACCAGTGGAGACCACATCAAAATCAGTGGGTTAGTCAGAGCCTCATTAATCTCCTTGCTCCAAGCGAATTATCATCCTTCTCACTTTGCTCAGGGGGGGGAAAAATGGGGGAAATACCCTCAGTAAGTATTGGCCTGCCAAACTCATGTGCAGTGAGGTCCTGCCCAGCGAAGGGTGGGGAGTCTGTGGGGGGCAGGCAGGGGGACAGAGGGG